>CAJVQU020000011.1:370900-646725 GCA_911387785.2 Aelia acuminata
TATATCTTACTTCTTCGTAATGATATTTTTCTTTTAATTTCGTATATGTCCTGTCATTTTGTTAGATTTAACATTTTTCGTATAAATTCAAATACATTTTCTACACTTTTACAACTTTTATATAAATTTAAGTACTAGGTATTATAAGAAATACCCATATATTTTCTTCTGACTTCTACTTCGTATTATAAGAACTAACCATACATCTTCTTTTAATCTGACTTCTACCATCGGATATTTTTTTTTTTTTTTTATATCTGTCATATTAAGTTATAGTATTTTAACAAATTTCGAACGAATCCTAATACAATTTCTTCACGTTTTACAACTTTTATAACTAATAAATGTATAATTTCTTTATATCTTACTTCTTCGTAATGATATTTTTCTTTTAATTTCGTATATGTCCTGTCATTTTGTTAGATTTTAACAATTTTCGTATAAATTCAAATGCATTTTCTACACTTTTACAACTTTTATATAAATTTAAGTACTAGATATTATAAGAAATAACCATATATTTTCTATTATTCTGACTTTTACTGGGTATTAAAAGAGTTAACTATATCTTTTCTTATATTCTGACTTCTACGATCATATATTTTTTTCTTTGGTTTTCATATCTGTCATATAAAGTTATAGTATTATACAAATTTCGAACGAATCCCAATACAATTTCTTCACGTTTTACAACTTTTATAACTAATAAATGTATAATTTCTTTATATCTTACTTCTTCATAATGATATTTTTTTTTTAATTTCGTATATGTCCTGTCATTTTGTTAGATTTTAACAATTTTCGTATAAATTCAAATGCATTTTCTACACTTTTACAACTTTTATATAAATTTAAGTACTAGGTATTATAAGAAATACCCATATATTTTCTTCTGACTTCTACTTGGTATTATAAGAACTAACCATACATCTTATTTTAATCTGACTTCTACCATCGGATATTTTTTTTTTTTTTTTTTCATATCTGTCATATAAAGTTACAGATTTTATTAAATTTCGAACGAATCCTAATACAATTTCTTAACGTTTTAAAACTAATAAATGTATAATTTCTTTATATCTTACTTCTTCGTAATGATATTTTTCTTTTAATTTCGTATATGTCCTGTCATTTTGTTAGATTTAACATTTTTCGTATAAATTCAAATACATTTTCTACACTTTTACAACTTTTATATAAATTTAAGTACTAGGTATTATAAGAAATACCCATATATTTTCTGTTTGTTTGTTTGTTTGTTTGTTTAACGTCCATTTTTATGCTACTAAGGCTAATCGGACGATGCTACAGTGGGAGTCCTAAATTTTGCCTATCCAGGTATAATTAGGATAGGGATCTTTAACGAGTACCTGACATCGTACAGGCTCGGGACCTCCATTTTACGTCCTATCCGAGGGACGGCATAGCTAAGGATTTTTTACTCCCATTAAAAAATCCTAGGGCCACCGATATATTTTCTTCTGACTTCTACTTCGTATTATAAGAACTAACCATACATCTTCTTTTAATCTGACTTCTACCATCGGATATTTTTTTTTTTTTTTTATATCTGTCATATTAAGTTATAGTATTTTAACAAATTTCGAACGAATCCTAATACAATTTCTTCACGTTTTACAACTTTTATAACTAATAAATGTATAATTTCTTTATATCTTACTTCTTCGTAATGATATTTTTTCTTTTAATTTCGTATATGTCCTGTCATTTTGTTAGATTTTAACAATTTTCGTATAAATTCAAATGCATTTTCTACACTTTTACAACTTTTATATAAATTTAAGTACTAGATATTATAAGAAATAACCATATATTTTCTATTATTTTGACTTTTACTGGGTATTAAAAGAGTTAACTATATCTTTTCTTATATTCTGACTTCTACGATCATATATTTTTTTCTTTGGTTTTCATATCTTTTATATAATTGTATAGGATTTTAACAAATTTCGTACAAATTCTAATAAATTTTCTTCATGTTTTAAAACTTTTATAACTAATAAATTTAGGATATCTTTTTATTTAAGGAAATCTTTTATTTTATTATAAGATTTATATCTTACTTATTAGCACTGATATTTTTCTTTTAAATTAGTATTTGTTCCGTTCATTTTGTTAGATTTTAACAATTTTCGTATAAACTTGACTTCTACGATCATATATTTTTTCTTTGGTTTTCATATCTGTCATATAAAGTTATAGTATTATACAAATTTCGAACGAATCCCAATACAATTTCTTCACGTTTTACAACTTTTATAACTAATAAATGTATAATTTCTTTATATCTGTCTTCTTCCTAATGATATTTTTCTTTTAATTTCGTATATGTCCTGTCATTTTGTTAGATTTTAACAATTTTCGTATAGATTCAAATCCATTTTCTACATGTTTACAACTTTTATATAAATTTAAGTACTAGGTATTATAAGAAATACCCATATATTTTCTTCTGACTTCTACTTGGTATTATAAGAACTAACCATACATCTTATTTTAATCTGACTTCTACCATCTGATATTTTTTTTTTTTTTCATATCTTTCATATAATTGTATAGGATTCTAACAAATTTCGAACGAATCATAATTCAATTTCTTCACGTTTTACAACTTTTAAAACTAATAAATGTATAATTTCTTTATATCTTACTTCTTCGTAATGATATTTTTCTTTTAATTTCGTATATGTCCTGTCATTTTGTTAGATTTTAACAATTTTCATATAAATTCAAATGCATTTTCTACATGTTTACAACTTTTATATAAATTTAAGTACTAGGTATTATAAGAAATACCCATATATTTTCTTCTGACTTCTACTTGGTATTATAAGAACTAACCATACATCTTCTTTTAATCTGACTTCTACCATCGGATATTTTTTTTTTTTTCATATCTGTCATATTATGTTATAGTATTTTAACAAATTTCGAACGAATCCTAATACATTTTCTTCACGTTTTACAACTTTTATAACTAATAAATGTATAATTTCTTTATATCTTACTTCTTCATAATGATATTTTTCTTTTAATTTCGTATATGTCCTGTCATTTTGTTAGATTTTAACAATTTTCGTATAAATTCAAATGCATTTTCTACACTTTTACAACTTTTATATAAATTTAAGTACTAGATATTATAAGAAATAACCATATATTTTCTTCTGACTTCTACTTGATATTATAAGAACTAACCATACATCTTCTTTTAATCTGACTTCTACCATCGGATATTTTTTTTTTTTTTCATATCTTTCATATAATTGTATAGGATTCTAACAAATTTCGAACGAATCCCAATACAATTTCTTCACGTTTTACAACTTTTATAACTAATAAATGTATAATTTCTTTATATCTGTCTTCTTCCTAATGATATTTTTCTTTTAATTTCGTATATGTCCTGTCATTTTGTTAGATTTTAACATTTTTCGTATAAATTCAAATACATTTTCTTCACGTTTTACAACTTTTATAACTAATAAATGTATAATTTCTTTATATCTTACTTCTTCATAATGATATTTTTCTTTTAATTTCGTATATGTCCTGTCATTTTGTTAGATTTTAACAATTTTCGTATAAATTCAAATCCATTTTCTACATGTTTACAACTTTTATATAAATTTAAGTACTAGGTATTATAAGAAATACCCATATATTTTCTTCTGACTTCTACTTGGTATTATAAGAACTAACCATACATCTTATTTTAATCTGACTTCTACCATCGGATATTTTTTTTTTTTTTTCATATCTTTCATATAATTGTATAGGATTCTAACAAATTTCGAACGAATCATAATTCAATTTCTTCACGTTTTACAACTTTTAAAACTAATAAATGTATAATTTCTTTATATCTTACTTCTTCGTAATGATATTTTTCTTTTAATTTCGTATATGTCCTGTCATTTTGTTAGATTTTAACAATTTTCATATAAATTCAAATGCATTTTCTACATGTTTACAACTTTTATATAAATTTAAGTACTAGGTATTATAAGAAATACCCATATATTTTCTTCTGACTTCTACTTGGTATTATAAGAACTAACCATACATCTTCTTTTAATCTGACTTCTACCATCGGATATTTTTTTTTTTTCATATCTGTCATATTAAGTTATAGTATTTTAACAAATTTCGAACGAATCCTAATACATTTTCTTCACGTTTTACAACTTTTATAACTAATAAATGTATAATTTCTTTATATCTTACTTCTTCGTAATGATATTTTTCTTTTAATTTCGTATATGTCCTGTCATTTTGTTAGATTTTAACAATTTTCGTATAAATTCAAATGCATTTTCTACACTTTTACAACTTTTATATAAATTTAAGTACTAGATATTATAAGAAATAACCATATATTTTCTTCTGACTTCTACTTGATATTATAAGAACTAACCATACATCTTCTTTTAATCTGACTTCTACCATCGGATATTTTTTTTTTTTTTCATATCTTTCATATAATTGTATAGGATTCTAACAAATTTCGAACGAATCCTAATTCAATTTCTTCACGTTTTACATTTTTTAAAACTAATAAATGTATAATTTCTTTATATCTTACTTCTTCGTAATGATATTTTTCTTTTAATTTCGTATATGTCCTGTCATTTTGTTAGATTTTAACATTTTTCGTATAAATTCAAATACATTTTCTACACTTTTACAACTTTTATATAAATTTAAATACTAGGTATTATAAGAAATACCCATATATTTTCTTCTGACTTCTACTTGGTATTATAAGAACTAACCATACATCTTCTTTTAATCTGACTTCTACCATCGGATATTTTTTTTTTTTTTTCATATCTGTCATATTAAGTTATAGTATTTTAACAAATTTCGAACGAATCCTAATACAATTTCTTCACGTTTTACAACTTTTATAACTAATAAATGTATAATTTCTTTATATCTTACTTCTTCGTAATGATATTTTTCTTTTAATTTCGTATATGTCCTGTCATTTTGTTAGATTTTAACAATTTTCGTATAAATTCAAATGCATTTTCTACACTTTTACAACTTTTATATAAATTTAAGTACTAGATATTATAAGAAATAACCATATATTTTCTATTATTCTGACTTTTACTGGGTATTAAAAGAGTTAACTATATCTTTTCTTTTATTCTGACTTCTACGATCATATATTTTTTTCTTTGGTTTTCATATCTTTTATATAATTGTATACGATTTTAACAAATTTCGTACAAATTCTAATAAATTTTCTTCATGTTTTAAAACTTTTATAACTAATAAATTTAGGATATCTATATATCTTACTTATTAGCACTGATATTTTTCTTTTAAATTAGTATTTGTTCCGTTCATTTTGTTAGATTTTAACAATTTTCGTATAAACTTGACTTCTACGATCATATATTTTTTCTTTGGTTTTCATATCTGTCATATAAAGTTATAGTATTATACAAATTTCGAACGAATCCCAATACAATTTCTTCACGTTTTACAACTTTTATAACTAATAAATGTATAATTTCTTTATATCTGTCTTCTTCCTAATGATATTTTTCTTTTTATTTCGTATATGTCCTGTCATTTTGTTAGATTTTAACAATTTTCGTATAAATTCAAATCCATTTTCTACATGTTTACAACTTTTATATAAATTTAAGTACTAGGTATTATAAGAAATACCCATATATTTTCTTCTGACTTCTACTTGGTATTATAAGAACTAACCATACATCTTATTTTAATCTGACTTCTACCATCTGATATTTTTTTTTTTTTTCATATCTTTCATATAATTGTATAGGATTCTAACAAATTTCGAACGAATCATAATTCAATTTCTTCACGTTTTACAACTTTTAAAACTAATAAATGTATAATTTCTTTATATCTTACTTCTTCGTAATGATATTTTTCTTTTAATTTTGTATATGTCCTGTCATTTTGTTAGATTTTAACAATTTTCGTATAAATTCAAATGCATTTTCTACATGTTTACAACTTTTATATAAATTTAAGTACTAGGTATTATAAGAAATACCCATATATTTTCTTCTGACTTCTACTTGGTATTATAAGAACTAACCATACATCTTCTTTTAATCTGACTTCTACCATCGGATATTTTTTTTTTTTTTCATATCTTTCATATAATTGTATAGGATTCTAACAAATTTCGAACGAATCCTAATTCAATTTCTTCACGTTTTACAACTTTTAAAACTAATAAATGTATAATTTCTTTATATCTTACTTCTTCGTAATGATATTTTTCTTTTAATTTCGTATATGTCCTGTCATTTTGTTAGATTTTAACAATTTTCGTATAAATTCAAATGCATTTTCTACATGTTTACAACTTTTATATAAATTTAAGTACTTCTTTATAACTTACTTCTTCGTAATGATATTTTTCTTTTAATTTCGTATATGTCCTGTCATTTTGTTAGATTTTAACATTTTTCGTATAAATTCAAATACATTTTCTACACTTTTACAACTTTTATATAAATTTAAGTACTAGGTATTATAAGAAATACCCATATATTTTCTTCTGACTTCTACTTGGTATTATAAGAACTAACCATACATCTTCTTTTAATCTGACTTCTACCATCGGATATTTTTTTTTTTTTTTCATATCTGTCATATTAAGTTATAGTATTTTAACAAATTTCGAACGAATCCTAATAAGATTTCTTCACGTTTTACAACTTTTATAACTAATAAATGTATAATTTCTTTATATCTTACTTCTTCGTAATGATATTTTTCTTTTAATTTTGTATATGTCCTGTCATTTTGTTAGATTTTAACAATTTTCGTATAAATTCAAATGCATTTTCTACACTTTTACAACTTTTATATAAATTTAAGTACTAGATATTATAAGAAATAACCATATATTTTCTATTATTCTGACTTTTACTGGGTATTATAAGAGTTAACTATATCTTTTCTTTTATTCTGACTTCTACGATCATATATTTTTTTCTTTGGTTTTCATATCTTTTATATAATCGTATAGGATTTTAACAAATTTCGTACAAATTCTAATAAATTTTCTTCATGTTTTACAACTTTTATAACTAATAAATTTAGGATATCTTTATATCTTACTTATTAGCACTGATATTTTTCTTTTATATTAGTATTTGTTCCGTTCATTTTGTTAGATTTTAACAATTTTCGTATAAAGTTGACTTCTACGATCATATATTTTTTCTTTGGTTTTCATATCTGTCATATAAAGTTATAGTATTATACAAATTTCGAACGAATCCCAATACAATTTCTTCACGTTTTACAACTTTTATAACTAATAAATGTATAATTTCTTTATATCTGTCTTCTTCCTACTGATATTTTTCTTTTAATTTCGTATATGTCCTGTCATTTTGTTAGATTTTAACAATTTTCGTATAAATTCAAATCCATTTTCTACATGTTTACAACTTTTATATAAATTTAAGTACTAGGTATTATAAGAAATACCCATATATTTTCTTCTGACTTCTACTTGGTATTATAAGAACTAACCATACATCTTATTTTAATCTGACTTCTACCATCGGATATTTTTTTTTTTTTTTCATATCTGTCATATTAAGTTATAGTATTTTAACAAATTTCGAACGAATCCTAATACAATTTCTTCACGTTTTACAACTTTTATAACTAATAAATGTATAATTTCTTTATATCTTACTTCTTCATAATGATATTTTTCTTTTAATTTCGTATATGTCCTGTCATTTTGTTAGATTTTAACAATTTTCGTATAAATTCAAATGCATTTTCTACACTTTTACAACTTTTATATAAATTTAAGTACTAGATATTATAAGAAATAACCATATATTTTCTATTATTCTGACTTTTACTGGGTATTATAAGAGTTAACTATATCTTTTCTTTTATTCTGACTTCTACGATCATATATTTTTTTCTTTGGTTTTCATATCTTTTATATAATCGTATAGGATTTTAACAAATTTCGTACAAATTCTAATAAATTTTCTTCATGTTTTACAACTTTTATAACTAATAAATTTAGGATATCTTTATATCTTACTTATTAGCACTGATATTTTTCTTTTATATTAGTATTAATTCCGTTCATTTTGTTAGATTTTAACAATTTTCGTATAAACTTGACTTCTACGATCATATATTTTTTCTTTGGTTTTCATATCTGTCATATAAAGTTATAGTATTTTAACAAATTTCGAACGAATCCCAATACAATTTCTTCACGTTTTACAACTTTTATAACTAATAAATGTATAATTTCTTTATATCTGTCTTCTTCCTAATGATATTTTTCTTTTAATTTCGTATATGTCCTGTCATTTTGTTAGATTTTAACAATTTTCGTATAAATTCAAATGCATTTTCTACATGTTTACAACTTTTATATAAATTTAAGTACTAGGTATTATAAGAAATACCCATATATTTTCTTCTGACTTCTACTTGGTATTATAAGAACTAACCATACATCTTATTTTAATCTGACTTCTACCATCGGATATTTTTTTTTTTTTTTCATATCTTTCATATAATTGTATAGGATTCTAACAAATTTCGAACGAATCCTAATACAATTTCTTCACGTTTTACAACTTTTAAAACTAATAAATGTATAATTTCTTTATATCTTACTTCTTCGTAATGATATTTTTCTTTTAATTTCGTATATGTCCTGTCATTTTGTTAGATTTTAACAATTTTCGTATAAATTCAAATCCATTTTCTACATGTTTACAACTTTTTTATAAATTTAAGTACTAGGTATTATAAGAAATACCCATATATTTTCTTCTGACTTCTACTTGGTATTATAAGAACTAACCATACATCTTCTTTTAATCTGACTTCTACCATCGGATATTTTTTTTTTTTTCATATCTGTCATATTAAGTTATAGTATTTTAACAAATTTCGAACGAATCCTAATACAATTTCTTCACGTTTTACAACTTTTATAACTAATAAATGTATAATATCTTTATATCTTACTTCTTCATAATGATATTTTTCTTTTAATTTCGTATATGTCCTGTCATTTTGTTAGATTTTAACAATTTTCGTATAAATTCAAATGCATTTTCTACACTTTTACAACTTTTATATAAATTTAAGTACTAGATATTATAAGAAATACCCATATATTTTCTTCTGACTTCTACTTGGTATTATAAGAACTAACCATACATCTTCTTTTAATCTGACTTTTACCATCGGATATTTTTTTTTTTTTTTTCATATCTGTCATATTAAGTTATAGTATTTTAACAAATTTCGTACGAATCCTAATACAATTTCTTCACGTTTTACAATTTTTATAACTAATAAATGAATAATTTCTTTATATCTTACTTCTTCGTAATGATATTTTTCTTTTAATTTCGTATATGTCCTGTCATTTTGTTAGATTTTAACAATTTTCGTATAAATTCAAATGCATTTTCTACATGTTTACAACTTTTATATAAATTTAAGTACTAGGTATTATAAGAAATACCCATATATTTTCTTCTGACTTCTACTTGGTATTATAAGAACTAACCATACATCTTATTTTAATCTGACTTCTACCATCGGATATTTTTTTTTTTTTTTCATATCTGTCATATAAAGTTACAGTATTTTAACAAATTTCGAACGAATCCTAATACAATTTCTTAACGTTTTAAAACTAATAAATGTATAATTTCTTTATATCTTACTTCTTCGTAATGATATTTTTCTTTTAATTTCGTATATGTCCTGTCATTTTGTTAGATTTTAACAATTTTCGTATAAATTCAAATGCATTTTCTACACTTTTACAACTTTTATATAAATTTAAGTACTAGATATTATAAGAAATAACCATATATTTTCTATTATTCTGACTTTTACTGGGTATTATAAGAGTTAACTATATCTTTTCTTTTATTCTGACTTCTACGATCATATATTTTTTTCTTTGGTTTTCATATCTTTTATATAATCGTATAGGATTTTAACAAATTTCGTACAAATTCTAATAAATTTTCTTCATGTTTTACAACTTTTTTAACTAATAAATTTAGGATATCTTTATATCTTACTTATTAGCACTGATATTTTTCTTTTATATTAGTATTTGTTCCGTTCATTTTGTTAGATTTTAACAATTTTCGTATAAACTTGACTTCTACGATCATATATTTTTTCTTTGGTTTTCATATCTGTCATATAAAGTTATAGTATTTTAACAAATTTCGAACGAATCCCAATACAATTTCTTCACGTTTTACAACTTTTATAACTAATAAATGTATAATTTCTTTATATCTGTCTTCTTCCTAATGATATTTTTCTTTTAATTTCGTATATGTCCTGTCATTTTGTTAGATTTTAACAATTTTCGTATAAATTCAAATGCATTTTCTACATGTTTACAACTTTTATATAAATTTAAGTACTAGGTATTATAAGAAATACCCATATATTTTCTTCTGACTTCTACCTGGTATTATAAGAACTAACCATACATCTTATTTTAATCTGACTTCTACCATCGGATATTTTTTTTTTTTTTTCATATCTTTCATATAATTGTATAGGATTCTAACAAATTTCGAACGAATCCTAATACAATTTCTTCACGTTTTACAACTTTTAAAACTAATAAATGTATAATTTCTTTATATCTTACTTCTTCGTAATGATATTTTTCTTTTAATTTCGTATATGTCCTGTCATTTTGTTAGATTTTAACAATTTTCGTATAAATTCAAATCCATTTTCTACATGTTTACAACTTTTATATAAATTTAAGTACTAGGTATTATAAGAAATACCCATATATTTTCTTCTGACTTCTACTTGGTATTATAAGAACTAACCATACATCTTCTTTTAATCTGACTTCTACCATCGGATATTTTTTTTTTTTTCATATCTGTCATATTAAGTTATAGTATTTTAACAAATTTCGAACGAATCCTAATACAATTTCTTCACGTTTTACAACTTTTATAACTAATAAATGTATAATTTCTTTATATCTTACTTCTTCGTAATGATATTTTTCTTTTAATTTCGTATATGTCCTGTCATTTTGTTAGATTTTAACAATTTTCGTATAAATTCAAATGCATTTTCTACACTTTTACAACTTTTATATAAATTTAAGTACTAGATATTATAAGAAATAACCATATATTTTCTTCTGACTTCTACTTGATATTATAAGAACTAACCATACATCTTCTTTTAATCTGACTTCTACCATCGGATATTTTTTTTTTTTTTCATATCTTTCATATAATTGTATAGGATTCTAACAAATTTCGAACGAATCCTAATTCAATTTCTTCACGTTTTACAACTTTTAAAACTAATAAATGTATAATTTCTTTATATCTTACTTCTTCGTAATGATATTTTTCTTTTAATTTCGTATATGTCCTGTCATTTTGTTAGATTTTAACAATTTTCGTATAAATTCAAATGCATTTTCTACATGTTTACAACTTTTATATAAATTTAAGTACTAGGTATTATAAGAAATACCCATATATTTTCTTCTGACTTCTACTTGGTATTATAAGAACTAACCATACATCTTATTTTAATCTGACTTCTACCATCGGATATTTTTTTTTTTTTTTCATATCTGTCATATAAAGTTACAGTATTTTAACAAATTTCGAACGAATCCTAATACAATTTCTTAACGTTTTAAAACTAATAAATGTAAAATTTCTTTATATCTTACTTCTTCGTAATGATATTTTTCTTTTAATTTCGTATATGTCCTGTCATTTTGTTAGATTTTAACATTTTTCGTATAAATTCAAATACATTTTCTACACTTTTACAACTTTTATATAAATTTAAGTACTAGGTATTATAAGAAATACCCATATATTTTCTTCTGACTTCTACTTGGTATTATAAGAACTAACCATACATCTTCTTTTAATCTGACTTCTACCATCGGATATTTTTTTTTTTTTTCATATCTGTCATATTAAGTTATAGTATTTTAACAAATTTCGAACGAATCCTAATACAATTTCTTCACGTTTTACAACTTTTATAACTAATAAATGTATAATTTCTTTATATCTTACTTCTTCGTAATGATATTTTTCTTTTAATTTCGTATATGTCCTGTCATTTTGTTAGATTTTAACAATTTTCGTATAAATTCAAATGCATTTTCTACACTTTTACAACTTTTATATAAATTTAAGTACTAGATATTATAAGAAATAACCATATATTTTCTATTATTCTGATTTTACTGGGTATTAAAAGAGTTAACTATATCTTTTCTTTTATTCTGACTTCTACGATCATATATTTTTTTCTTTGGTTTTCATATCTTTTATATAATCGTATAGGATTTTAACAAATTTCGTACAAATTCTAATAAATTTTCTTCATGTTTTACAACTTTTATAACTAATAAATTTAGGATATCTTTATTTCTTACTTATTAGCACTGATATTTTTCTTTTATATTAGTATTTGTTCCGTTCATTTTGTTAGATTTTAACAATTTTCGTATAAACTTGACTTCTACGATCATATATTTTTTCTTTGGTTTTCATATCTGTCATATAAAGTTATAGTATTATACAAATTTCGAACGAATCCCAATACAATTTCTTCACATTTTAGAACTTTTATAACTAATAAATGTATAATTTCTTTATATCTTACTTCTTCATAATGATATTTTTCTTTTAATTTCGTATATGTCCTGTCATTTTGTTAGATTTTAACAATTTTCGTATAAATTCAAATGCATTTTCTACATGTTTACAACTTTTATATAAATTTAAGTACTAGGTATTATAAGAAATACCCATATATTTTCTTCTGACTTCTACTTGGTATTATAAGAGTTAACTATATCTTTTCTTTTATTCTGACTTCTACGATCATATATTTTTTTCTTTGGTTTTCATATCTTTTATATAATCGTATAGGATTTTAACAAATTTCGTACAAATTCTAATAAATTTTCTTCATGTTTTACAACTTTTATAACTAATAAATATAGGATATCTTTATATCTTACTTATTAGCACTGATATTTTTCTTTTAAATTAGTATTTGTTCCGTTAATTTTGTTAGATTTTAACAATTTTCGTACCAATTCTAATACATTTTCTTCATGTTTTACAACTTTTATAACTAATTAATATAGGATATCTTTATATCTTACTTATTGGCACTGATATTTTTCTTTTAATTTAGTATTTGTTCCGTTCATTTTGTTAGATTTTAACAATTTTCGTATAAATTCTACATTTTTACAACTTTTATATAAGTTTAACAAAGTTTATGTCAAATAACCATATATTTTCTTTAATTCATACTTCTTCATTCCGGCATGTTTCTTGGTATTTCATACTTTTCTTATAATTTTATGAGATTTTAATAATTTTCTTACAAATTATTGTGCATCATCTTCATTTTTATAAGAAATAAACATATCTTAATTTTTCGTACCGATATTTTTCTTTAAATTTCGTATTTGTCTTTTCATTTTATTAGATTTTAACAATTTTCGTACAAATTCTAATAAATTTTCTTCATTTTTTACAACAAACTTTTATATAAGTTTATGACAAATAACTATTTATTTTCTGTAATTCATACTTCTTCCATCCGGCATGTTTCTTTGAATTTCATACTTTTCTTATGATTTTGAGAGATTTTAACAATTTTCTTATAAATTATTGTGCATCATCTACATTTTTATGATAAATAAACATATAATATCATCATGATTTACTTTTTTGCAGCAACATTTTTCTTTTAATATGATGTTTGCAGAAATGTTTTACAACTTTTATAACTAATAAATATAGGATATCTTTATATCTTACTTATTAGCACTGATATTTTTCTTTTAATTTAGTATTTGTTCCGTTCATTTTGTTAGATTTTAACAATTTTCGTACAAATTCTACATTTTTACAACTTTTCTACCTTTTTACAACTTTTATATAAGTTTAACAAAGTTTATGTCAAATAACCATATATTTTCTTTAATTCATACTTCTTCATGCCGGTGTGTTTCTTTGTATTTCATACTTTTCTTAAAATTTTATGATATTTTAATAATTTTCTTACAAATTATTGTGCATCTTCTACATTTTTATAAGAAATAAACATATCTTACTTTTTCGTACCGATATTTTTCTTTTAATTTCGTATTTGTCTTTTCATTTTGTTAGATTTTAACAATTTTCGTACAAATTCTAATAAATTTTCTTCATTTTTTACAACAAACTTTTATATAAGTTTATGTCAAAAAACTATTTATTTTCTTTAAATCATGCTTCTTCAATACGGCATGTTTCTTTGGATTTCATACTTTTCTTATGATTTTGTGAGATTTTAACAATTTTCTTATAATAGAGATGAGAGATGGTCAACTGTTCTTCAATTACGATAGGTTAAATAATGGTCAGGATTTTCAGTTTACAATGATATTTATTATGGTAAGCCAACGTTTCCATCCAGCTTGTGGATCTTCATCAGGGCTACTGAGTCCCAGTATCCACCTGGACTCAGTAGCCCTGATAAAGATCCACAAGCTGGATCGAAACGTTGGCTTACCATAATAAATATCATTGTAAACTGAAAATCCTGACCATTATTTAACCTATCGTAATTTTCTTATAAATTATTGTGCATCTTCTACATATTTATGATAAATAAACATATAATATCATCATGATTTACTTTTTTGTAGCGATATTTTTCTTTTTATTTGATGTTTGCCCTATCATTTTGTTAGATTATAACAATTTTCGTACAAATTCTAATAAATTTTTACAACTTTTTATATAAATTTAAGTACTAGGTATTAAAGAAATACCTATATATTCTCTTTTATTATGACTTCTACTCGGTTTTATAAGAACTAACTATATATCTTCTTTTAATCTCTCATCTACGGTCGGATATTTTTTTCTTTTTTTTCTTATCTTTCCTATAATTGTATAGGATTTTAACAAATTTCGAACCATTTCTAATAGAATTTCTTCACGTTTTACAACTTTTATAACTAACAAATGTATAATTTCTTTTTATCTTACTTCTTCGTAATGACATCTTTCTTTTAATTTACTATTTGTCCTATCATGTTGTTAGATTTTAACAATTTTTGTACAAATTCTACATTTTTACAACTTTTATATAAGTTTATGCCAATTAACCATATATTGTCTTTAATTCATACTTCTTCAATCCGGCATGTTTCTGTGGATTTCATACTGTTCTTATGATTTTGTGAGATTTTAACAATTTTCTTATAAATTATTGTGCATCTTCTACATTTTTATGATAAATAAACATATAATATCATCATGATTTACTTTTTTGTAGCAATATTTTTCCTTTAATTTGATTTTCGCACTGTCATTTTGTGAGATTATAACAATTTTCGAACAAATTCTAATGCATTTTCCACATTTTTACAACTTTTATATAAATTTAAGTACTAGGTATTATAAGAAATAACCATATAAAAAAAAAAAAAAAACCTGTACCACTACAACCCATAAAGGGTCTTGGGTTCAGTACTATGTAAGGAAGAGTACTGTTTCTTGGTCAGCGGTCGTGCAAGGAGGTGAAGAAATAACCATATATTTTCTTTTTTTCTGACTTCTACTGGGTATCATGAGAAATAACCATATCATTTATTTTATTCTGGCTTCTACTAGGTATTATAAGATATAACCATATCTTTTCTTTTATTCTGACTTCTACGATCATATATTTTTTTCTTTGGTTTTTATATCTTCCATATAATTGTATAGGATTTTAACAAATTTCGTACAAGTTCTAATATATTTTCTTCATGTTTAACAACTTTTATAACTAATAAATGTATAATTTCTTTATATCTTATTTCTTCGCACTGATATTTTTCTTTTTATTTACTATTTGTCCTGTTATTTTGTTAGATTTTAACAATTTTCGTACAAATTCTACCTTTTTACAACTTTTCTACATTTTTACAACTTTTATATAAATTTATGTCAAATAACCATATATTTTCTTTAATTCATTCTTCTTCAATCCGGCATGTTTCTGTGGATTTCATACTGTTCTTATGATTTTGTGAGATTTTAGCAATTTTTTTCATTGTGTAGGATTTTAACAAATTTCGTACAAATTCTAATACATTTTCTTCATGTTTTACAACTTTTATAACTAATAAATATATGTTATCTTTATATCTTACTTATTAGCACTGATATTTTTCTTTTAATTTAGTATTTGTTCCGTTAATTTTGTTAGATTTTAACAATTTTCGTACAAATTCTACATTTTTACAACTTTTATACATTTTTACAACTTTTATATAAGTTTAACAAAGTTTATGTCAAATAACCATATATTTTCATTAATTCATACTTCTTTATTCCGGCATGTTTCTTTGTATTTCATACTTTTCTTATAATTTTAATAATTTTCTTACAAGTTATTGTGCATCTTCTACATTTTTATAAGAAATAAACATATCTTACTTTTTCGTACCGATATTTTTCTTTTAATTTTGTATTTGTTTAATCATATTGTTAGATTTTAACAATTTTCGTACAAATTCTAATGCATTTTTACAACTTTTATATAAATTTAAGTAATAGGTATTATAGAAATACCCATATATTTTCTTTTATTCTGACTTCTACTTGGTATTAAAAGAACTAACTATATATCTTCTTTTAATCTGCCTTCTACGATCGGATATTTTTTTCTTTTTGTTTTCAATATGTCTTTCATATAATTTTATAGGATTTTAACAAATTCCGAACGAATCCTAATACAATTTCTTCACGTTTTACAACTTTTATAACTAAATAATGTATAATTTCTTTATATCTTACTTCTTCGTAATGACATTTTTCTTTTAATTTACTATTTGTCGTGTCATGTTGTTAGATTTTAACAATTTTCGTATGAATTCAAATGCATTTTCTACATTTTCACAACTTTTATATAAATTTAAGTACTAGGTATTATTAGAAATAACTATATATTTTCTTTTATTCTGATATCTACTGGGTATTATAAGAAATAAACATATCTTTTCTTTTATTCTGACTTCTACGATCATATATTTTTTTCTTTGGTTTTCATAACTTTTATATAATTGTGTAGGATTTTAACAAATTTCGTACAAATTCTAATACATTTTCTTCATGTTTTACAACTTTTATAACTAATAAATATATGTTATCTTTATATCTTACTTATTAGCACTGATATTTTTCTTTTAATTTAGTATTTGTTCCGTTACTTTTGTTAGATTTTAACAATTTTCGTACAAATTCTACATTTTTACAACTTTTATACATTTTTACAACTTTTATATAAGTTTAACAAAGTTTATGTCAAATAACCTTACATTTTCTTTAATTCATATATCTTCATTCCGGCATGTTTCTTTGTATTTCATACTTTTCTTATAATTTTTTGAGATTTTAATAATTTTTTTACAAATTATTCTGCATCTTCTATATTTTTATAAGAAATAAACATATCTTACTCCTTCGTACCGATATTTTTCTTTTAATTTCGTATTTGTCCTGTCATTTTGTTAGATTTTTACAATTTTCGCACAAATTCTAATGCATTTTCTACATTTTTACAACTTTTATATAAATTTAAGTACTAGGTATTATAACGGGTGCGGCAGTGAATCGGGCGATTATGAAAACATCGAAAGTAATTTAAAAAAGGAGATTTATTTATTTTAAATATACTAAATGAAACTCACACAATTACAATTATTTAAAAATAACATCCCTAAGATGTCCTCCATTTTGTTCGACACATTCCAGCAATCTTGTGCGAAGGTCCAATCCACAGATAATACACGGAAAGCCGCTTCACTGTGTTAAAGTGACAGTGTGGTGTGCAATCTCATCAAGAAGTATTTTAGGGCCATATTTTTTTTTGAGGACGAAAATGAACGTACAGTTAAAGTGTTAAAGTGAATACTCTGCGCTATGCTAACATGTTAGAAAAATTTCTTCAACCTCAATTAGCTCGTAATCCTCTTTACCAAAACATGTTTTTCCAACAAGACGGTGCTACCTGCCACACGTACAGAGATTCACTTACTGTTCATCGACGGTTATTTCCCAATCACGTAATTTCCAAGAAAGGGGACATTTCGTGGCCAGAGAGATCACCAGATCTCTCTGCATGTGATTACTTTCTCTGGGGATACTTGAAATTACGTGTTTTTCAATCACCGCCACCTCTAAATTGCCGGGAACTTAAAGAAAGGATTCGCGAAGAAATCACACGAATTGATGCAGCAACACTTACAAATGTGATGAATAACCTTCGCACAAGATTGCTGGAATGTGTCGAACAAAATGGAGGACATCTTAGGGTCCGGCCACACATGTCCGCACCGTAGCAATAATACAGGTTATGTTCAGAATATTTTTAATTTAACTTACATATTACCTTTAGTTATGCCTAAAGTTCAAGCCACACATGTCAGAAAAAGGTCACTTTAGACATAACTAAAGATAATATGTAAGTTAAATTAAAAATATTCTGAACATAACCTGTATTATTGCTACGGTGCGGACATGTGTGGCCAGACCTTTAGGGATGTTAATGTATAAATAATTGTAATTGTGTAAGTTTCATTTGGTATATTTAAAATTAATAAATCTCCCTTTTTTAAATTACTTTCGATGTTTTCATAATCGCCCGATTCACGGCCCACCCGTTAGAAATACCCATATATTTTCTTTTATTCTGACTTCTACTTGGAATTAGAAGAACTAACTATATATATCTTCTTTTAATCTGACTTCTATGATCGGATATTTTTTTCTTTTTTTCATATCCTTCATTTAACTGTATAGGATTTGAACAAATTTCGAACAAATTCTAATACGATTTCTTCACGTTTTACAACTTTTATAACTAATAAATGTATAATTTCTTTATATCTTACTTCTTCGTAATGATATTCTGCTACGTTTCCGGTCTTCCGCTTTTCTAAGGCGGGTGGGGGTTACCAGAAACGGCTTATATCAAGTTAATATATGAAATTAATATAATGAATATGTATCAATTGTATATTGGATACTTTTCCAAAGTTGACGTGTTTACCAATTCTATTTTATTCTAATAAACCTGTGGCATAGGGTAAATGATAATAAATAAACAAATCTAGATTGAACTATATCTTTAATTTTATTCACCAATAATTTAAATCATTTATATCCCCTTTATTATATTATCTAAAAATACTTTACTGAGACAAATTAGTTAATGGATGCTGACTGGCAACATAAAATTATTTAATAAATACTGACCACACAATATTACAACTAGTACTGTATATGTATTAACCTTATCTGGTGGGCACTCTCTGGCTTATCTGCTGGATCAGTCCATGCCATTTCTGACGTTCTCTCAGACTCAGCACCGCATCCCATCTCGGTCTCTCTCGGAAATCTGGACTCTGCCGCTCCTGCCTATCTGGTCCTCTGCCCTTCTCGTTCCACTCACGCCCTCTTGGCACATTCGCCACCTCCGAACTCCTTGTACTCCTCTCAACTCCTCACTCCACCGAATTCCCCCACTCTCTTCGGACTCCCTTTGATTGGATGGATGCAGACTTCTCCTGATTGGTTGGTTCCAGACTTCATCTGATTGGCTATGTGCCTAAAATTTCCCTTCCTTTCTATATTTAACGGGTTTCCCAGCGGCATCTTTGCCGGGGTAAAACCAGGGTTTATGGCCACAAATTTCTCTAACAATCTTCTTAAGTATTTCCCTGGGTGTTTGTCGGCAGCATTGTCGGTCCTAAGCTTTGCTTATTTTGAATTTCTAACTGAAGGTTTATGGCCCCAATAACTTACAAGGGGTATTTCCAAGATCTAGCCGCCTTCAGGTAAAACTGACCAACGGGTTGAGCATATACAGTACCTTACATATTTTGACATTAAATTATTATTTCAATTTACTTTTCCTATCATGGCAGCATCGACAATACATAGCAATTTTTCTTTTAATTTCGTATATGTCCTGTCATTTTGTTAGATTTTAACAATTTTCGTACAAATTCAAATGCATTTTCTACATTTTTACAACATTTATATAAATTTAAGTACTAGATATTATAAGAAATAACCATATATTTTCTTTTATTCTGATTTTTACTGGCTATTATTAGAAATAACCATATCTTTTCTTTTATTCTGACTTCTATGATCATATATTTTTTCTTTGGTTTTCATATCTTTCATATAATTGTATAGGATTTTAACAAATTTCGAACAAATTCTAATACAATTTCTTCACGTTTCACAACTTTTATAACTAATAAAGGTATAATTTCTTTATATCTTACTTCTTCGTAATGACATTTTTCTTTTAATTTACTATTTGTCCTGTCATGTTGTTAGATTTTAACATTTTTCGTACAAATTCTACATTTTTACAACTTTTATATAAATTTATGTCAAATAACCATATATTTTCTTTAATTCATACTTCTTCAATCCGGCATGTTTCTGTGGATTTCATACTGTTCTTATGATTTTGTGAGATTTTAGCAATTTTCTCATAAATTATTGTGCATCTTCAACTGACCAACGGGTTGAGCATATACAGTACCTTACATATTTTGACATTAAATTATTATTTCAATTTGCTTTTCCTATCATGGCAGCATCGACAATACATAGCAATTTTTCTTTTAATTTCGTATATGTCCTGTCATTTTGTGAGATTGTAACAATTTTCGTACAAATTCTTACAACTTTTATCATTTTTACAACTTTTATATAAATTTAAGTACTAGGTATTATAAGAAATAACCATATAAAAAAAAAAAAAAAAATACCTGTACCACTACAACCCATAAAGGGTCTTGGGTTCAGTACTATGTAAGGAAGAGTACTGTTTCTTGGTCAGGGGTCGTGCAAGGAGGTGAAGAAATAACCATATATTTTCTTTTATTCTGACTTCTACTGGGTATCATAAGAAATAACCATATCATTTCTTTTATTCTGGCTTCTACTAGGTATTATAAGATAAAACCATATCTTTTCTTTTATTCTGACTTCTACGATCATATATTTTTTTCTTTGGTTTTTATATCTTCCATATAATTATATAGAATTTTAACAAATTTCATACAAATTCTAATACATTTTCTTCATGTTTTACAGCTTTTATAACTAATAAATATATGATATCTCTATATCTTACTACTTCGCACTGATATTTTTCTTTTCCTATTTGACCTATCATTTTGTTATATCTTAACAATTTTAGCACAAATTCTACATTTTTACAACTTTTCTACATTTATACAACTTTTCTACATTTTTACAACTTTTATATAAGTTTAACAAAGATTATGTCAAATAACCATATATTTCCTTAATTCTTAATGTTTCTTTGGATTTCATACTTTTCTGATAATTTTATGAGATTTTAATAATTTTCTTACAAATTATTGTGCATCTTCTACATTTTTTTAAGAAATAAACATATCTTACTTTTTCGTACCGATATTTTTCTTTTAATTTCGTATTTGTGCTGTCATTTTGTTAGATTTTAACAATTTTCGTACAAATTCTAATGCATTTTCTACATTTTTACAACTTTTATAACTAATAAATGTATATTAATTAAACCAATCTTAAATTGTGGCTGACCACCAATCTTAAATTATTTTTAAATAATTTATTTTTTGAAGAGAAAAGATTTGGCTCCGCCGGGAGTCGAACCCGGGTCTCCTGCGTTACATGCGAGGATGCTAACCGCTACACCACAGAGCTCGGCTCGAGGCAGAGCAAATCCTTCCTCTTCACTGATACCTACTCCCCCTATCTCACAAGTTTTGCGAGTAGTAGCGGGAGGTGGACAAATTTTGTCCAATTTATGATATTTATAGACGTAAGTCAATTATTTTAATTAAACCAATCTTAAATTGTGGCTGACCACCAATCTTAAATTATTTTTAAATAATTTATTTTTTGAAGAGAAAAGATTTGGCTCCGCCGGGAGTCGAACCCGGGTCTCCTGCGTTACATGCGAGGATGCTAACCGCTACACCACAGAGCTCGGCTCGAGGCAGAGCAAATCCTTCCTCTTCACTGATACCTACTCCCCCTATCTCACAAGTTTTGCGAGTAGTAGCGGGAGGTGGACAAATTTTGTCAAATTTATGATATTTATTGACGTAAGTCAATTTTCTCTTCAAAAAATAAATTATTTAAAAATAATTTAAGATTGGTGGTCAGCCACAATTTAAGATTGGTTTAATTAAAATAATTTAAAAAAATTGACTTACGTCAATAAATATCATAAATTGGACAAAATTTGTCCACCTCTCGCTACTACTCGCAAAACTTGTGAGATAGGGGGAGTAGGTATCAGTGAAGAGGAAGGATTTGCTCTGCCTCGAGCCGAGCTCTGTGGTGTAGCGGTTAGCATCCTCGCATGTAATGCAGGAGACCCGGGTTCGACTCCCGGCGGAACCAAATCTTTTCTCTTCAAAAAATAAATTATTTAATAATAAATGTATAATTTCTTTATATCTTACTTCTTCGTAATGATATTTTTCTTTTAATTTCGTATATGTCCTGTCATTTTGTTAGATTTTAACAATTTTCGTACAAATTCAAATGCATTTTCTACATTTTTACAACATTTATATAAATTTAAGTACTAGATATTATAAGAAATAACCATATATTTTCTTTTATTCTGATTTTTACTGGCTATTATTAGAAATAACCATATCTTTTCTTTTATTCTGACTTCTATGATCATATATTTTTTCTTTGGTTTTCATATCTTTCATATAATTGTATAGGATTTTAACAAATTTCAAACAAATTCTAATACAATTTCTTCACGTTTTACAACTTTTATAACTAATAAATGTATAATTTCTTTATATCTTACTTCTTCGTAATGACATTTTTCTTTTAATTTACTATTTGTCCTGTCATTTTGTTAGATTTTTACAATTTTCGTACAAATTCTACATTTTTACAACTTTTATATATGTTTATGTCAAATAACCATATATTTCTTTAATTCATACTTCTTCAATCCGGCATGTTTCTGAGGATTTCATACTTTTTTTATGATTTTGTGAGATTTTAACAATTTTCTTATAAATGATTGTGCATCTTCTACATTTTTATGATAAATAAACATATAATATCTTCATTATTTACTTCTTTGTAGCTATATTTTTCTTTTAATTTCATGTTTGCCCTGCCATTTGTTTGATGTCATTTGTTAGATTATAACAATTTTCGGACAAATTCTAATGCATTTTCTACATTTTTACAACTTGTAACGTCTCTTTCAACGTTAGATTAATTTAGTAAATAGTAGTTTTGCAGACTTACCCAGTCGGAGTGGAAGTGGGTTCTCTCTCGAGCTACAACGTAACTCGCTACTAATTATCAAATTAAATTAAGGAATATTGTAATGAGCAATAATTTATTATTAACATGAACAAAAAAACTTCACATATAGCAACATTAATGAATTCAAAAGTCTTACAACATTGTTAGCACTTTTTCCAAAAACCCAATCAATACAGTCTGTAACCTTCCTACCTATTTTTTCATTTTAATTATTTTCCACCTCACTTATAGTGATAAGGGATATAAACACTACTTATATTAAACACTATTGTCTATTGTGATATTCTCCCCTCTTCCTGGGGTTGAGGAACGTCAGTTCCAGCATCCGAAGACTCTACCTTTAGCTTTTCAATGTGCCTATTACCTAATGGTCTTCCTGTTTCATCCACTACTTCATATATCAGAGGCGACAAAACCTTTTTAATGACACCTTTCTCATATTTAGGCGCTAGTTTGGCGGTGAAATATTTACCTAAGTCTGAGAGAGGGTGCGTTTTCACCCATACCTGTTGACCTTCTTCCAACCGAGCTGGTCTATTTCTAAGATTGTAATAACGGGCATTCTTCTCTTGGGCCTGTCCTAATCGAATTTTCACATCTTCTTGGATTAACTTGAGCTTCTCGTAAATCTTGCCTATGTCCGACCCATCATTTACCAAATATTGCGAGGCGTGGCTAAAGAGTTCGCGACCAAAGTTAAGGAAGGCTGGTGTGTATCCAGTTGCCTCATGAGTTGCCGTCCTCAGCGCAAAGCCGAACTCCGCAATATGTCTGTCCCAGGAGCGATGGTTATCTCCCACATAAGATGATATCATGGTTTTGAGCACCCTATTTACTCTCTCAGTGGGGTTCGCCTGGGGATGGTATACTGGGTTGTACCTACAAGCAGTACCATATTTGTTCAGCATATTCTGAAAGTTCGTACTCTTGTATTGTTTACCATCTTTCTGTCGAGTATATTGTTACTTAAAATGCCAAAAATTGGAGGGGTGTCCTCGAAAATTGCGGGATGGATTGAAAAATATCCTGACTCAAAAGTGATGGTAGTGTAGTGTTTTGCAAATTTTGTGATAAAAATATTGGATGTGAGAGGAAATCACAAATTGATGCCCACTGCAGCACAAGTAAGTACCTAATTTTTTTTTAACCATAGAACGGTACCATGGCTAGTGCTTGTCATCAGAGTGATTTAAAAATAAGCCTACGCACCGTATATTTCATCTATTGATTCCATAATTTGAGTAGCATCTTTCCTTTATAAGATCTCCCTATTTCCAATATAATTATAGCTCACTTGCGACTGTTTTACTCTTTATTCCACATCTTGTTACTATTTAAAGTAAGTATTTTATATTCTGATTTTTTGTTGTTGTTTTTTACCGGAAATATTTTCAAATATAGAATTGGAAGAAAAAGTGCAATCAATTATCAAATTAAAAACCATTTTGATGAATCCAAACATTTATTAGATCGAATTTAGCAGCTTTGCCGGTTGCTATTACATAACTAGAGGAGAAAAATCTTCCTCAATATGACCAAATAAAAATAGTTGAGGACGTTGGAAAATCATTGGAAAGAATCAAGAGCGAAAAAGGAATTATCATTTAGGAAAAATTTCGAAATAATTTTTTAAAAAATCCTGGATACAAACTATTAAAAAAAATCCTGGATACAAACTATTAAAAAATTGTAATGATTGCTTGAACGGAAATTCAGTCACTGTTGAATTCAAGGAGATCCCTTGTTGCTGAGTCGCTTTAAATATTTTCCTCTAACGATTGTAGAAGTTGAGATATCTTTTTCTAAATTCAAAGAAAGTTTAAGTGACAGGAGGCACTGTTTTACGGAAAAAAAATTTAGAAATGTATTTAGTTATAAAATTTAATTAGAAAATAATGAAGTGTAGTTACATTTCTAATGACCTCCATTAATTTTTCTTTACTAATAAAAAATTTTTACCAAAATCTATATTAAAACCAATATTTTAAAAATAAAAGTTTTTACTGCAATTTACTCTTCGCTACTTATTTGTTTCAAAAATAGCTATATATTGTTCACATAAATAATTTAATACATGATTTTCAAGCAATAATTTTTTTTTGCTTGTTTTTGCACGTTTTAGATTTTTTATTGCACGGTTTTGAACGTTTTTAAGTTTTTACTGCACGGTTTTGCACGTTTTCAAGTTTTTATTGCACGTTTTCAAATTTTTACTGCACGGAATACCGAGCTTTAGTTATAACATTATTCTATTCTGATGTATGTATGAACTCTTGTAAAAAGCTTGGATAGGAAGAGATCAAATAAACTTAATGTATATTCAATATTCATTAAATATAATATAAATTACATTTAAATTTAATGTAATGTTTCACTGGAAAGGCTTTGTAAAATTCTAATTATTAGGAAATAGTAACCAATCTCAGCTAAGGGTCAAGAGACCGAGCCCTAATTATGTTCACAAAATAACATCTTTTAAAAATGATGAATATAATATTATAAGTAAAGACATTATTTTAATCTATTATACTCTGATTTATTTATGGACCTCTCTAGCTTTTACAAGGGTTCATAAATAAATCCGAATAGAATAGAATGAAATATTTTTATTTATAATATTATATACATAATTTTCTAGACAATATTACATACACAATTTTTAAGACAATATTATATATATAATTTTTAAGACAGATTGTTCAGTAAAAATATTTATTATTATGATTATAAATTACATTATGCATATACATTTTGGTTACTCATTGGTTCTAACAAACTAGCAATTTATCCCTACGTTCAAGTTCCTATTCAAGCTTATTACAAAGGTTCATGCATACATCAGAATAGAATAGAGTAAAATGATGAAATAAGGCGAGAGCTTGTAAAAGTCAACAGAGCATTAAAATTCAATCAGTCCTCATGGTAAAAATCTTACATAGAGTATAACACCAGTTTAAGAAAGAAAACTTTAAATGATTTTGAAAAAGATCAGTATAAGCTTTACAATAACGCAGTTTTTGGTAAAACTGTGGAGTCAATAAGAAAAAGAGTTGATATGCGTTTAATTACAGACCCTAAAAAGCTAGAAAATTTAATATCTAAACCAAATTTTAAGGACCGTACAATTTATTCAGAGAATTTGGCTCTCGTTCATATGGAAAAGACTAAAATAAAATTTGATAAACCGATATACGTGGGAATGTCAATATTAGATATATCAAAAAACATTATTTATAAATATCATTATGACGTAATGTTGGAAAAATATAGACAAAATATAATGTATATGGATGCTGACTCGTTCGTTTATTCTATATGTACTGAAGACCTCTACGAAGACATGGCTATATATGGATCTAGGAAGATATCCTCCAAACTATATATTATATAATGTTAAGAATAAGAAAGTAATGGGTAAGTCTAACAAACTAGCAATTTATCCCTACGTTCAAGTTCCTATTCAAGCTTATTACAAAGGTTCATGCATATATCAGAATAGAATAGAGTAAAATGATATTTTTATTTATAATATTATTTACATTCTTTTTAGAACAGATTGTTTTTTTTTTTGATTTTTTTTCTTTATTTTTTTTTTTCTTTTCGTTTTATTGCAAAGGTAATAGTAAACATAAAAGGATAATAAAACATAAACATAAAACATAAATAATAGTAAACATAATAACATAAATAATAATAGACATAAATAAATAAAACATAAAAGCCGAACATTTCTTCTATTAGATAATTTTATAACATAACTGGTAATTACACTTATAATTAAACTATTTTACTAACTGTACTTTTGCTTTTAATGTCTAATGCATACATTTTATACCTCAAAGCTACAAATTTATTAATTATTTCAAAATTAGCCTCATCTTTCAACTTACCCATTACTTTCTTATTCTTAACATTATATAATTTATGGTTTGGAGGATAATCTGAAGTATCTAAGTAATCATTCATACTTGCCATATCTTCGTAGAGGTCTTCAGTACATATAGAATAAACGAACGAGTCAGCATCCATATACATTATATTTTGTCTATATTTTTCCCAACATCCTTGGATAATCAGCAGCATCGAATTTATTTTATTTTCATTTTGTTTAAGATATTTCTTTAGTCTTACAGTTCCAGCTTAAGACTTTTCTTTCTGACCAATTTGGGCAATCATTGGTTATTATTGACACAGAACCAATTCATCTCAACCTCTCGATTCCTCTCTAAGCTTTTTACAAGGTCCATAAATAAATCAGAGTATAATAGATTAAAATAATGTCTTTATTTATAATATTATATTCATCATTTTTAAAAGATGTTATTTTGTGAACATAATTAGGGCTCCGTCTCTTGACCCTTAGCTGAGATTGGTTACTATTTCCTAATAATTAGAATTTTACAAAGCCTTTCCAGTGAAACAGTGAAAGGATAAGAAATTACACCGTAAGAGAAAGGTTAGGAATAGGAAAGAATATCCTAGAGGTGATGGAAGAGAGGAGACTCAGATGGAATGGTCATGTTAGACGAATGGGTGATACTAAGATAATAAGATACGAGATAAGATAAGATACGAGAGGATACGAAAGATAATTATGGATTGGAAGCCAGAGGGTAGAAGGAGAAGAGGAAGACCTGCAGTCAGATGGAAGAATAGAGTTATGGTGAGTATGGCAGGTAGGGGACTGTCGGAGGAGAATACGATGGACCAGCAGAGATGGAGGAACCTATTAATACAAAAGTTTGGTTGAGGAAACTCCTATATTGAAGAGAGTTTCATATTGAAGAAACTTCTAAATAAAAAAAAATAAAAAAAACAAAAATTCCTTTTAAGTCGTAAAGTAATGTAAATGCGTAGAAATCTTCTCAGATGTTGTTTATATGTGTTCTTAGCTATTCAGTATGAGTTTTAGTTTCACCAGAACTCCGCGAACGCTTAGTATCCCTCAAATCATTGATAAAAACGAGACTGTTTTATAATTATAATTTTTTTTAAAAATCGCATAGTTATGTAATTACATATAACTCTTCAGATATTGTTTATTTAGCTATATAGTATTATATAGTCTTTATATATATTTGTCTTTAGCTATACAGTATGTGTTATAGTTTTACCGGAACTCCGCGAATCGCTTAGCCTCCCTAGATTTTTTGAGAAAAACGAGATTTTTTTTTAATTATTATTTTTTTTATAAATTGCAAAGTAATGAAAAGACATATAACTCTTCAGATATTGTTTATATTTGTCTTAAGCTATAAAGCATGTGTTATAGTTTTACCAGAACTCCGCGAATCGCTTAGCCTCCCTAGAATACGAGTATTTAAGAAAAACGAGATTGTTTTATAATTATTATTTTTTCAAATATCGCAAAGTATTGTAAATGCATATAACTCTTTAGATATTGTTTATATGTGTCTTTAGCTGTATAGTATGAGTTTCAGTTACACCAGAACTCCGCGAATCGCTTAGTGTCCCTCGAATCTTTGAGAAAAACGAGATTTTTTTATACTTATTATTTTTTTTAAAAAATCGCCAAGTATTGTAAATACATATAACTTATGTATTCGAGCGTCACTTGAATTTCCTGAGAAATACAAAAATGTTTTTTAATTATTATTTTTTTTTAAAATCGCCAAGTATTTTAAATACAGATAACTCTTCAGATATTGTTTATATGTACCTTTAGCAATATAGTATGAGTTTCGGTTTCACCAGATCTCCGCGAATTTCGCTTAGCGTCCCTCGAATCTTTGAGAGAAAGGAGATTGTTTTATAATTGTATTTTTTTTTTAAATATCGCCAAGTATTTTAAATGCATAGAACTCTTCAGATATTGTTTATACGAGCTCTTAGATATATAGTATATGTTTAGCTTCACCAATACTTAACGAATCGCTTAGCGGCCCTCGAATCTTTGTGAAAAACGAGATTGTTTTTAATTATTATTTTTTTTATAAATTGCAAAGTAATGTAAATACATATAACTCTTCAGATATTGTTTATATGTGTCTTTAGCTGTATAGTATGAGTTACAGTTTTACCAGAACTCCACGAAGGCTTAGTCTCCCTCGAATCTTTGAGAAAAAGGTTATGCTTTTATAGTTATTAATTTTTTTTATAAACGCAAACTAATGTAAATGCATATATCTCTTCAGATATTGTTTATTTGTGTCTTTAGCTGTATAGTATGAGTTTTAGGTTCACCAGATCTCCGCGAATCTCGCTTAGCGTCCCTCGAATCTTTGAGAGAAAGGAGATTGTTTTATAATTATTATTTTTTTTTTTAAATCGCAAAGTATTTTAAATACAGATAACTCTTCAGATATTGTTTATATGTACCTTTAGCAATATAGTATGAGTTTCGGTTTCACCAGAACTCACCTAGCGTCCCTCGAATCGTTGAGAAAATCATGAATAAATTATAATTATTGTTTAATTTTTTTAAATTACAAATTAATGTAAATGCACAGAACTCTACAGATATTCTATATATGTTTCTTAGCTATTCAGGATGAGTTTTAGTTTTACCAAAATTCCGCGAATCGCGTAGCGTACGTCGAATCTTTAGAAAAGCAAGATTGATTTCAAATCGTTAAGTAATGTAAATGCGTAGAACTCGTAGCTATATTTCGTTTATATGTGTCCTTAGCTGTTTATTATGAGTTATAGTTTCACTAAACTCCGCGAATCGCATAGCGTCAGTCGAATTTTTTTTTTGAGAAAAAAAAGAATGAATTATAATTATTGTTTTTTTTTTTTTAAATCACAAATTAATGTAAATGTATAGAATTCTTCAGATATTTTTTGTTAGTTCAGATATTTGTCCTTAGCTTTATATTATGAGTTTTAGTTACATCAGAACTCCGCGATTCGCGTAGCGTCCCTCGAATCTTTGAGGAAAACGAGATTGTTTTGAAATTTTTTTTTTTTTTTTTAATCGCAAAGTAATTTAAATTCATAGACTCTTTATATATTGTTTATATGTGGTCTTAACTTTATGGTATGAATTTCAGTTTAACCAGAACTCCGCGAATGGCTTAGTATCCCTCGAATCTTTGAGAAAAAGTTGATTGTTTTTTAATTATAATTTTTTTTTAAAAATCGCCAAGTATTTTAAATACATATAACTCTTTAGATATTGTTTATATGTACCTTTAGTAATATAGTATGAGTTTCGGTTTCACCAGAACTCGCCTAGCGTCCCTCGAATCGTTGAGAAAACATGAATAATTTGTAATTGATTGAGATTGGTTAATAACTATTTTTTTTTAATCGTAATGTAATGTAAATTGCATAAAACTTGTTTTTTTTTCCATAACTGGTTTTTAATCTTACTTAAGCTGTAAGAGAGATCAAGGTCTAAATCTTTGTTTAAAGTGTCCCTTAACTTTGTGAGTTGTGTAATTGGACTCAAATACCCCGAACTATCCATGAAGTTATAGAAGTCATGGTCTAATCTGCTTGGGACTCTTTTTACTCTAAATTTTAGACGTCCTAATGTCCATATATTATCTATGTCATTTTTTACAAGCTTACACAAATGTAATAGTTCAAGTATTGAAATCTATCGTTATGCTTATGAGCTGTATTAAATATTTTCATTCAATGTTCATTTGCATATACTTTGGATATACTTTCGTCTCATATTTGGAATTTTTCATCTTCATATTTGGATATACCTTGAAAAACTTAAAATACATAAAGTTTACAAATATTTTTTGGAATCATTCTAACTTTACCAACTTAGAGATCCAGACTCAATGTGTGTTCTTACTATAGCGTTAAACAGCAAAACAAGAGCCGTGGGATCAGAAAAATCTTCACAATTCCTGTTTAAAAACCCCAATAATGAAGAGCATTTAAACTAGACCTGTGACAAATGGCCGGAGAATGTTAAGCATTGATCGAATAATACTCCTGAATTACGTGTTTCAGTCATTCTATTCAATGCAACACCATTTATTTTATATTTATTTTGCAATATTACCTTTTTTCTAGAATATATCATAACACAACACTTTTTTACATTTAATTGTAAAGCATTGTTGTTGCAGCATTTTACTAAAATTCCTTATATCGCATTCAACATCCTTTGTATCACCAATTTGATTAATGCATCTGAACAGCTTGAGATCATCGGCAAAGAGTAGAAACTTACACCTCTCAAATACCTCATTTACATAATTGATGAAAATCATTTCCATTTTTTAAAACTTTTTTGATATCGTATCCTGATCGGTTTGAAGAATAAACCGACTTAAAATGTTCAGGAAATCCTAAAAATAATTCTTTTCCTCCAACCAATTTCTTACCTTTATACTTCATTAAAGATACATTTTTTAAGCCTTTTTTTTAGCAGACTAAAAATTCCAAAATGTTTTAGGATCAGTTTTATATAGTTTTGACATTTATTAATATAATCATTGTACTTCTTCTTGAGTAATTTATTAACTACATTTCTGAAGAACTCCAACCAATTCCTTACCTTTATACTTCATTAAAGATACATTTTTAAGCCTTTTTTTTTTAGCAGACAAAAATTCCAAAATGTTTTGGATCAGTTTTTATATAGTTTTAACATTTATTAATTGTTTTTTTGTAATATTTCATTTAAATTTATCATGTAAAAGATTTTTTTATTTTCAATTTATACAATTATAACATCTAGCTCTATTAACAAGAACAAATGTTATTCTTTTGAATGTGCCTCAGTAAACAATCAACCATATGTTATTCTATTGTTTTTACTTAAAAAACCTCAGTTGAGTTCAGCTCAGTGATAACAGCCGGCCGGCGCTTTTTTTTTCTTCGCTCTAATGAGTACAAATCTTTAATTGAATTGGACTTCTCCCTGAATTTGAAGACACAGAGGACGGGAAGATTGATATCCTCTATAATCGCCATCTGCGCTAATGGTTAGTACGAACATCATTAAAAACTATGCGCATAAGATTAAGTTGGGATATAATAACGATTCCAAAAGAAAGGCATGATTTGTGTTACATATCTAAAATAGTTATACAAGGACCATTTATTAAAACTTAACAAAAGGTTAAATTATTACGCATTGAAGTTAGCTTAACGTTAATTTTAATTATAAATGAATTATTAGCCTATTATATTGAAATGATAAATTTTGTCATATGTTCATTTTGGTTGTTAAGGTAAAATTGTTTATGGAATTAAGTTAATTTATACTTCTTTTAATTATCATATTAAATTTATTTGGCAACTTTTATCTTTTACTTTGTATTTGCTTTGATTATTAATATATGTTATGTAGGTTCTTGATTTATTTTACAATTTATTTTAGAAACCTAATTTTTGTCAACCACCGCACTCCGGCAGAACTGACTTTACAGTAACTTTAATTTTTAATTTTTTTGTCCTGTCAACCTTCCCTTTCCACGTCGATAACGTGAGACGAATTGGGTGTTGAAACATTGGTCCTCCACGGGTCGGATCGCGGTGCATGACAAAAAAGGTTATATATTGTAAGTTATTTATCATTTATTTTTTTCTCTTTGACTTATCAGGTAATGATTGTGTTTTCTCATCATTAAAATTTTAGTTCGCGTGGGCTCGAATATTCTGTTCATTCCCACTATTCTCTTAATCATAATATTCTCTTTTTTATTAACGTGATAATTTATCGAGTTTAACCTATCATTAAATTTTTATCTCTTCCTTTTCAACATGGCTACTGATATAGATACTGAAAAACAAAGTCGAAGTTATCGATGCTTCAAATCCGTATCAAGGGAGTAACAGACCAAGGAAGGCGGGTTGCAACCGATGCTTCACAAAAACCACTTTTTTACGCCATGTATGATGATTTAACTTCCCTTCGGCTACAAATGGAACAAACTCAAGAAGAAATTACACAAATTTATTTTCAAGAAGGTCGCGAAAAATAATATCCCGATGAAAATGCGAAAGCAGAAAGGGAAAATTCCGACCGTTACTATTACGAATGTAAAATTTTATACAAACGTCTAACTGAGGAAGATGCCGAAACATCACGGATTAAATCAGCAGACCAAACACTTAATGTAACTGCCTCATTAAATGATTCCAAAAAACCATGAGGGCGTTTGCTAAAAAATTAAGCTCCCAATTTACAATGAAAATCCTATTGACTGGCCTCACTACCGCTATACCAATGAAGTTCTAGTTCACAAGGATGCCGGTTTAGACAAAATTGAAAATTTTCATTATCAGAATTCGACTCTAAGTGGTGATGCTCTAAATCTTATTAAAAATCTCCCAATTCAGGAGCAGAACTATGACGGCCTGGGAAAGGCTTATTACTGGATACAATAATAAACGGATTTTAGCCTCTCTTTATGTTCAACGGTTATTAGCCTTCAAGCCAACTACTGGATCACCTACGCTATCGTCCTTAAGGCATTTCTTGGATTGCATTGCGGATAATGTAACACCATTTCGGCAGCTAGACCTCGAGGATGAAACTGGATTTATTCTATTTAGCTTAGCTATGCGTTGTTTAGGTGCATCAACTAAAAATGCCTTCGAACAAAAACATATTGATGTCGAGTTCCCTACTATTGACCAACATACAAAGTTTGTAACTCAGCAATGTAAAGTTCTGGAATTATCTTCATCCCTATCTGAATTTCAAGCAACTACCAATCACAAGCCCAAAGGTTATTCTTTTATCGTTTCAAAGCAACCAAATTCTCAAGAGGATAGACAACTACCCACCTGTTTTTTATGCAAACAAAATCATTACTTATCTAACTGTCCTCGCTTTAAGGCAATGACTGCCAGAGAGCGGTTTGAATCACTAATAAATTACCCAGGTTGTCGCTATCATCACACCTTAACTCATTCAACTCAAGAGTGTAAAAATAAAACATGTTGTAAATATTGTCAAAAATCTAACAATTCACTGCTGCATTTTCCGAGCCAAAACAACCAATTTAATAACCAAGCGAATGATGACATAACACCTGTGGTTAATCAAAATCCACCTGAAACATCTTCTTCAGTAATGACACATGCCTGGCAAGACAACAGTGATATATTGCTAAGTACGGCTGTCGTGCATTTGCAGGACTATAAGTTGATGTTTAAACCAATTCGCATACTCCTAGATTCCGGTACACAGTGTACATTGATCACCCAATCATGTGCGAATGCTTTTCATCTCTATGTTGAGGAAGGTAAAAGAAATCTTTCAGGAGTGTGGCAACATCTAACGGAGGGAACAGAAACAGTTCATTGGATATTAAAGCCAAGAAACAGCCACGGTCCTTTATTATCCACGCAAGCAACCGTTGTGCCCAATATTACTAGTAAACTGCCAACAAGCCATGTACCCCGTAATATCCAACAGAAAATCGCATCATATGCTTTAGCTGATCCTAATTTCTTTGAACCTCAAGAAATTGACATTTTATTAGGAGCTGATTTATTTTGGAAAATTCTTCGGAATGAAGTACGGCGAATCGAAGGTGAGGAAGCCAAGTTAATGAACACAGTATTCGGATGGGTGGTTTTAGGACGAATTCACAATGTTGAACCTAGTTACACAGCTTCGTTGCAAATTTTAACTACACCAACAATTGACAATTTAATCGAAAAATTCTGGGAACTTGAGGAACCAGCTTCTTCGAAAATTCCATCGAATCCAGCAGATCTCCCTTGTGAAACTCATTTTGAACAAACTCATTATAGATTACCTTCTGGACGATAGGGGGTTCGACTAACCTTCAAAGGTACACCACCGGATATGCGTGATGCCAACCAACAGGCTTTAAAAAGTTTTTTCTCCCTGGAATCTAAATTTTCAAAAAATCGAGATTTAAAAGATTCATATTCTCTCTTTATAGAAGAATATCGCCAATTTGGACACATGATGCCAACAAACGATCAAGCCAAGTATATTATACCACACCATGGTGTTGTCAAAAAGGATAGTTCATCCACTAAGCTTCGAGTGGTTTTCGATGTTTCAATGCGTTGCAGATAGTGATCAGAGTTCTTCTGTCTTTATTTCACATCCTGAAACACTTCTTAATTCACAAATAACAAAAACAAGAAGCATAATTTTTATACAGCAACATTTTATTGTGTGGCAAGCATTTTTCAGAAAATAAAAAGGATTCTACTATTTGGGATTTTTTCCCATTCTAGTTTTAAAAATCATTTTTGTTAGGAATCTTTATATTTTAAATAAATGTTCAATTTCAATTATTTTCCGTGTTAATTATTATAACGTCTGATTCGGTATTTATATTTCCTTTCTTAATAGCACTTACTTTTACAAAAATCGGTTGTCCTAGTACCATCTTGGGTTTTCTTATGTCACAATCAAGGATTAAGTATTCTATTAAATGAATTTCAGTTCTTAAGTATGATTAAAAGTTTTTAAAATTTCTTTAAATTTCTAAATCTTGCCTTTATTCAAAAGATTTTTAATTTCCTATCCGGATGTTCGGATTAAATACATTATGAGCCCTATCAATTATATAATGACACAAGTTTTTACAAATGGATCAATAAAAATGTTGCCTCAGTATTCTGGGCGTAATTGAAGATTTCAGTATCTTCTCAAAAATAATCTTAGGGATACCTGGAGGCGCTACGGCTGCTCCACATTGAGGGTTTTTCCCTAATAGTCACAATTAAAACAATAACCCGACTTCAGGGACGATGGAGGACCTCTGTCTACTCCTAAGTAAAAAAGTATAATAATTGCACACAATAATCCAATTAGGATATATAAAATGCAAACTTGATCCAAGTTATTTAAATGTTATTATTGGGGGCTGCTCATAGCGACTAAACAATTGAGGCAATTTACAATTATTATTTACCAACAGTTTTCGAATATGAATTGTGACCTATGCAAATTTAAACTTGAACATTTTAACTTTATCATTTATAGATAATGTACCGTATATTTCACTTTGATTAAAATCAAACCACAGGTGACCCCTTTTAGTAATTTTTATTTTAAAAATTACTTCAATATCACTTAATATTACTTCAATCTAATTTATAATTTCACTCTGAGATCCATTTAATTGCTTATAATGAACTTTGTGTAGTTAAGACTCTAATACTAACAATTGCTAAATTTAAAAGAGAAACTTATTTACATTAAATTATTTACAATTATATATACAAAAATTATTTACATTGATCCAGAACGGGTTGACCTGACGACGGTTTCGCCGAAAGGGTTCTTTAGCTCGTCAACGGAAGGGACGCTAGATGGAAACCCCTTTTTATCCCCTGGTCTGGGATATAGACTACCGTGTCTTATTATAACACAGTCTGCGTTTATTCCTATCATCTTCTGGGTTACAAAGCCTTCATGGAATTCCCCTAGTAAAATAAGATCGGGGAATTCTTCGGTTGGTGGATCCCTAAAATAATTGTTTGTTTCATATCCATCGTTGTAATGGGATCGTCGGTAATTTAATGGGGACTGCATATCTGATGGGTTTATTTGATCATCTCCTGGAGGTGACTTATCGGAGTTAATTATCTTTATAAATTCTGGGCTTAAGTCGTATTCTTCATTATCAATCCTTCTGAGTCGGTCCTTCTCTTCATCAACCTTTTCATTGGACCTATCATCTACTTCACGTACTTGATATTGATCGCAAGATTCAAGAGTTTCTACCTGAGCTTGAGGTATTGGCAAATTCTCTTGAGTGGTTTCTTCTTGAAGATTCTTCCTTTCATCTTCAACCTTAAAGAGAACCCTATCTTGCCAGTCGTAATTAGTCTCTATCATGGGCGGATCCAGCCGATCCTAAAGGGGGGGGTCCTAAGGGGGGAGATTCGTCACTTGTAATTTCTACATTTTCCAGAGCAGTAATCTCGTGCGGTCCAGTTTCCATGCAATTGGTCGCATGGGGTTCATTAATATAATTTTCCCCATTTTTTACGGACATGGGCATCGTGTTCTGCACTCTCATTCATATCTTCACTTTCAGCTAGGGGTGGTTTCTGTGTTTTCTCATCAGGTTTAGTAAACCGTTTTGCAGACGGTTTCAACTTCGGATTCGTTGTGTGTAGAGCGTCATTTATTTCCTGTAGGTGTTTATTATGCTCTTCTATTATTCCCTTTAGCTCTTTATGTCTATCTTGTTGATTTTTCTGCATCTCTTTTATTAGCTGCTATATTAACATTTCTTCTGGGCCGAGGACATTGTCTTCTGTTTTCTCCCTGGTCTGTGGCTGAGTTGCTTCTGGATGTGGGATCACTATTCCTTCAGCCAACCTTGTATTCGGCTGTGGTAGTTTCTCTTTTTCTACCCTCAAAGCCATATCAAAATGTCGTGCGCGTATATTATCCCTTTAATATCTATTGAAACCTCCGTGGTAGGGTTAAACGCAAGCACTGATTAAATATAACACAAAAAACCATAAAATAGGCTACTTATTGTAAGACCGTTGACAAGAAATATTAGGACAGCCTTCCTCACACACATCACTAATTTTCCTTCCTTTCTATACTTACCGTGTTTCCCAGGGGCCTCTTTGCCGGGGGAAAACCAGGGTTTATGGCCACAAATTTCTTTAACAATCTTCTTAGGTATTTCCCTGGATGTTTTTCGGCAGCATTGTCGATCCTAAGCTTTGCTTATTTTAAATCTCTAACAGAAGGTTTATGGCCCCAATAACTTACAAGGCGGTATTTCCAAGACCTAGCCGCCTTCAGGTAAAGCTGACCACCGGGTTGACCATAAACAGTATTTTACATATTTTTATATTAAATTATTAATTCGATTTCCTTTTCCTATCACGGCAGCATCCACAATACATAGCAGTATCGTTATCTGTATAGTATTATTTTTAGTTTCACCAGAACTTCGCGATTTGCTTAGCGTCCTGCGAATATATTAAAAACCAAGATGAATTTATAATCATTGTTTTTTTTTTTTAAATAGCAGAGTAATGTAAATTCATAGAGCTCTTTAGATATTTTTATATGTGTCGTTAGCTATATTAAAAACCTGTATATTGTATAGGATTGTTTTTTTTTTTAAATCGTAGAGAAATGTAAATGCACTGAACTCTTCAGTTTTTGTTTATGCGTGTCCTTACCTGTATATTATGAGTTTTAGTTTCACCAGAACTCCGCGAATCGCGCAGCTCCGTCGTATCTTTAAGAAAAAAAATTGAATTATAATTATTTATTTTTTTTAAATCACTAATCAATGTAAATGCTTATAACTCTTCATATATTGCTTATGTACTCTTAACTATATATTATGAGTTTTAGTTACATAAGAACTCCGCGATTCGTGTAGCATTCCTAGAATCATTAAATCAACCAAAGTGTATTTATAATTATTAATTTTTTTTTAAATCGCAAAGTTATCTAAATTCATACAGCTCTTTAGATATTTTTATATGTGTCGTTAGCTGTATAGTATGATTTTTAGTTTCACCAGAACTCCGAAATTTGCTTAGCATCCTGCGAATATATTAAAAACCAGGATGGATATATAATTTTTTTTTCTTAAATCGTAGAGAAATGTAAATGCACAGAACTCTTCAGTTTTTGTTTATATGTGTCCTTACCTGTATATTATGAGTTTTAGTTTCACCATAACTCCGCGAATCGCGCAGCTCCGTCGTATCTTTAAGGAAAAAAAATGAATTATAATTTTTTTTTTTTTAAATCACTAATCTATGTAAATGCTAAAAACTCTTCAGGTATTGTTTATGTGCCCTTATCTATATATTATGAGTTTTAGTTACATCAGAACTCCGCGATTCGTGTAGCATCCCTAGATTCTTTGAAAAAAACAAGATGTATTAATAATTATTATTTTTTTTTTAAATCTCAAAGTAATGTAAATTCATAGAGCTCTTTAGAAATTTTTATATGTGTCGTTAGCTGTATACTATTATTTTTAGTTTCCCCCGATGGATATATAATTATTGTTTTTTTTTAAATAGCAAAGTAATGTAAATTCATAGAGCTCTTAAGATATTTTTATATGTGTCGTTAGCTGTATAGAATTATTCTTTTTTTTTAAATCGTAGAGGAATGTAAATGAACAGACCTCTTCAGTTTTTGTTTATATGTGTCCTTACCTGTATTTTATGAGTATTAGTACCCCGAGAATCGCGTACCTCTGTCGAATCTTTAAGAAAAAAAAATGATTTATAATTATTTATTTTTTTTAAATCACAAATAAATGTAAATGCTTATAACTCTTCATATATTGCTTATGTGCTGTTAACTATATATTATGAGTTTTAGTTACATAAGAACTCCGCGATTCGTGTAGCATTCCTAGAATCATTAAAACAACCAAAGTGTATTTATAATTATTAATTTTTTTTTAAATCGCAAAGTTATCTGAATTCATACAGCTCTTTAGATATTTTTATATGTGTCGTTAGCTGTATAGTATTATTCTTTTTTTTTAAATCGTAGAGGAATATAAATGCATGGAACTCTTCAGTTTTTGTTTATATGTGTCCTTACCTTTATATTACGAGTTTTAGTTTCACCCGAACTCCGCGAATCGCGTAACTATGTTGAATCTTTAAGAAAAAAATTTGATTTATAATTATTTATTTTTTTTAAATCACTAATCAATGTAAATGCTTAAAACAAGATGTATTTATAATTATTATTTTTTTTTTTAAATCGCAAAGTAATGTAAATTCATAGAGCTCTTTAGATAATTTTATATGTATGGTTAGCTGTATAGTATGATTTTTAGTTTCACCAGAACTCCGCGATTCGCGTAGCTCCGTCGAATCTTTATTATTAAAATTTGAATTATTATTTTTTTTTAAATCGCAAAGTAATGTAAATTCATTGGGCTCTTTAGATAATTTTATATGTTTCGTTAGCTGTATAGTATTATTTTTAGTTTCACCAGAACTCCGGGTTTTGCCTTTCGTCCTGCGCCTATATGAGAAAACCAAAATTTGAATTATAATCGTTTTTTTGTTTTTTTAAATCGTAAAGCAATGTAAATGCATAGAACTCTTCAGTTTTTGTTTATATGTGTCCTTACCTGTATATTATGAGTTTTAGTTTTACCAGAACTCCGCGAATCGGGTAGCATCCTTAGAATCATTGAGAAAACCAAGATTTATTTATAATTATTATTATATTTTTTGAATCGTAAGGTAATGTAAATTGCATAGAAGTTTTCAGATGTTGTTTATATTTGTATTTAGCTATGTTGTATGAGTTTTAGTTTATCAAGAATCCCGCGAATGACTTAGCGTCGCTTGAATCTTAGAGAAGAACGAAATTGATTTATAATTATTATACATCATAAAAATCGTAACCTAATGTAAATGCATAACACTCGTAGCTTTATTTCGTTTATATGTGTCTTTAGCTGTACACTTTGAGTTTTCGTTTCACCAGAACTCTGCGAATCGCGTAGCGTCCGTAGGATTTTTGAGAAAATAATAGAATAAATTATTATTATTATTTTTTTTAAATAATCTTAATGGTTTAAACTCTATAGAAATTGTTTATGTATCCTTAGCTGTGTATTATGAGTTTTAGTTACATCAGATCTCCGCGATTCGAGTAACATCCCTAGAATATTTTTATTTTTTTTAAAAATCGCAAAGTAATGTAAATTCATAGAGCTCTTTAGATATTTTTATATGTGTCGTTAGCTGTATAGTATTTTAGAGTTTTATTTAAGATGAACAAAGAAGACAAACAAGAAATAGACAAATAGCACAAACAAAACAATTTTTATTTAAACACGCTAGGCAACAAAACCAGATCGCTAATCCAAAAAACAAAAGTCCATATACAAATTCCGGGTCAATGACAATTATAATTATGATATACAAGAAATAACACTTTACTAAGGCCGAATAACTCACAATTAACAACTAAACTTTTTTAACCAACAATGTTAAAACTTCAGTTGTTTGAAAAGACGTATTTACCACTGATCAAAAAATAAAATTCTTTTCGATAAAACATGAATAAAAAAATTAATTATGATTAGATAAAATAATAAAATTAAATAATAAAATAAAAATAAAAATATATATAAAACTGTAATCAGTGGTAAATCAATTTAAATGGCCTTTAACATAAATAAAAAGTTGGCCGTTCGCTCACGACCCATTACAGCACCAAAGTTGTGCGTTCACTCGCGACCCGTTACGTCACTCCCCCCAATGACATCGGCACAGAACTTCACCTTCGGCTTCACTTCTCTGCCGAAGCGGGTGCGGTAGCCAGGCTGCGGCTGCGTTGTAGGAGGTTCTGCGTGGAGGTCATTCGATGGACTGCTGTCCGAAGGCGTAGGAGTGGGTTGATCCCTGATGACGGTGTCGTCTGCGTTGGTCTGCAGGAGATGTGCTGGCTTCAAGCGGTCTACAGAGACTGTCTTCGGTCCTGAATGAAGCATTACGGAGAAAGTCTTCTCATCCCTTGAAACGACCTTGTAAGGGCCAGAATAAGGAGCAGTCAGTGGTCCACGGACATAATCATCTCTTACGAAAACGTGGGAGCAGAATTGTAGATGTGGGTGGACAAAGGTTTTGGCGTTACTACTGCGATGAGGCGCTGGACGGAGATCCTTCATAGCCTGACGGAGTACTCTTAGCGTCGTCTCGGAGTCTTCTGGGCGTCTAGAGGACTCGAAGAACTCACCAGGCAAGCGTAGTGCCTGCCCAAATGTCATCTCAGCAGCACTAACACCAATATCCTCTCTGACAGCGGTCCTGAGACCGAGAAGAACTGTTGGCAGCACTGTCGTCCATCCTTCCGTGTTGAGCGCCGCCATGATAGATGCCTTCAGGGTTCGGTGCCACCTCTCAATGCAGCCATTAGATTGAGGATGGTAAGCCCTAGTGCGACATCTCTGGATACCAAGGATGTGAGTGAGGCTCTTGAACAGGTCTGATTCAAATTGGCGCCCTTGGTCCGTAGTGATTCTGGCTGGTGTACCGTATCTCGAAATCCAAGTGCCAACTATAGCTTCTGCAACGGTGTTGCTCGTAATGTCCTCCAGGGGACATGTCTCTGGCCAACGAGTAAACCGGTCAATCATCGTGAGGCAGTATCTCTTGCTGTTTGATGGTGGTAAAGGCCCAATTATATCCACATGGATATGCTCAAAGCGTGAACTGGGAGCAAAACTTCCCGGTGGAGATATGGTATGGCGCTCTGCCTTAGCACGCTGGCATGGAATGCAGCAACGAGCCCACTTCGAGACGTCGGCGTTCATGTTAGGTCTAAAGAATCGCTGGGCAAGTAAACGTATCGAGGCTCGAATTCCAGGGTGACTGATTCCATGAAGACGGTTAAAAATTTCTTGACGCATCGATTCGGGGACGTATTGGTCGTGCGTGAGGTGTGGAGGTTTCGCAAAAGATGGCCGCAGAAGATCCTGGGAGCTTGTGTTAGCGAAGTTGAATGCGAGTATTCCTCTGCAGTTCTGCGATCTTCGGATCTTTCTCTTGTTCCGCTGCAAGACGATGAAAATCCTCTGTGCAGTCGATGTCCTCCACTCTCGACAATGCATCAGCAACCGTGTTTTCATCCCCGGGTACATGACGGATATCGGTAGTGAACTGACTAATGAAGTTCACTAGCCGAATCCTCATGAGCGTTGCGGTTTCCGGCTTTTGCTGAAAGACATGCTCCAGAGGTTTGTGGTCCGTCCAAATGACAAAATGTCTTCCCTCCAGATAGCATCGAAAATGCTTGATGGCTCGGTGGATCCCCAGAAGTTCTCTGTCGTAAGTCGAGTACTTTTGTTGAGCTGGAGAGAGGGATTTAGAAAAAAATCCTAGGGGACGCCAATCTTTGCCCTCCTTCTGCTGCAAGACTGCGCCCATGGCTGTGTTAGAGGAGTCACATACCAAAACGAGCTCTGCGTATAGCTTGGGATGACCAATAACAGCTGCGTTTTGGATTGCTGCCTTGCAGTCTTCAAAGACTTTTATACTCTCCTCTTTCCATTTTATGAGAGTTTTGTCGTTCCTCCGCGCCCCAGCTTGATATCTGTTGAGGGGTGCCTGAAGTTCTGCTGCCCTAGGTATGCAACGTCTATAAAAGTTGAACATACCCAAGAAGCGTCGAAGGTCCTTAACTGAAGATGGTCGGGGATAGTTCGCGATAGCGTCCACCTTAGCAGGGCGCGCTGTAATGCCATCTTTGTTGACTTTGTGTCCCAGAAACTCAACTTCGGGTTGCGCAAAGACACACTTAGTTAAGTTAATAGTGAGTCCATGGTTTTCCAATCCGTTGGAAAGTTGGAGGACTTCCTCCAGGTGTCCGGTGTTCTTCTTCATCTTCCGATGCTATGACGATATCGTCTATGTACCACCATGCGAACTCCAGACCTTGTAGAACTCGGTCGAGAAAGCGTTGAAAGGTCTGAGACGCATTCCTGAAACCAAAACACATCCGTAGGAACTCAAACAGGCCGAAGGGTGTTATTACTGCAGTCTTCTGAACGTCTTCTTTCGCTACGGGAACCTGGTAGTATGCGCGGTTAAGGTCCAGCTTAGTAAAGATCTTCTTACCATGCATATTCATGTTAGTGTGGTCTTGGCGTTGAGCTGCCGATAGTCTCCACAGACGCGTATACCCCCATCCTTCTTCTCCACTATATGTAGGGGACTGGCCCAAGGACTACTAGACGGCCTGCAGATCCCCTCTTCGACCATCTGCATGAATTCCCGCTTAGCCACGTTGTATTTTTATGGCGGTAAGCGACGGGCTTTGGCCGTGACAGGTGCACCCTTCGTCTCAATATGGTGCACTACATCATGCTTGGGCTCTTTTACGAAAGAGGTGGGCTGTGTCACTTTAGGATAGCGCCTGAGAAGATCAGTGTACCAATCTCCAGCTGGTACTGAATAAATCGTCGGCTCCTTGACATGGGCATGTCTTCCTTGTGACGTTAGCCCGGTGACACTGTCTACGATCTGGCATCCGGCGATGTCCACCACAATGCTATAGTGGAACAAAAGATCAGCGCCTATGATGGGGTAACTGACCCTCGCTTGAAGGCCTAGGTCCAGATCCATGACCATGGTGCCATAAGTTGGGATTGGGGTTCCGTTCGCTGCATACAGTGTGAAGGTCTCTTCCTGCTTCTTCGTCGTTGACTTCACCGGGAAAACAGATAGGGCGGTTCCAGTATCCACCCGGTATCTGATCCCGGACTTCCGGTCTGTGACAAAAAGTCGGCGGTTAGTAACACCAGCGACGGTTCCCGCCTCGTCCGTAGCTGAAACTAGTTTCCCGCCGGCTTGGGTGGCGGTGAAGGCTTCCAGTCACATGGAGATCGACATTTGGTAGCCTTTGAGCGGAACCGCTCGTGGTAGAAACATAGCCGTTGACCTTTGCTTCTGCTCCGACTGCGAATGGTCTTCTCCATCGTCCTGGTGGAATCTTCTCTTGTCTCCAGGGCCGCTACCCGCTCTGTAAGCTCCTCTAACGCTGCAAGCAGCCTGTCCTTTCCTTCAGTTGACCTTTCCGGCCTCATTGCCGCTACTTCCGCTATTCCGGGCTGGTGCACTTCAGCGATGCGGTCTGCGATGACGCTGAGCTTCGTAAGATCCGTTTGTTCGGTCGCTGCCAAAGCTGATTGCATGCGAATCGCCAGTCCCTTCAACCAAATGGTTCGCAAAAGGTCTTCCGTTATCATCGAACCACCCAACTGCTGAAGCGATCGCAAAAAATGTGAAGGGCGCCTGTCTCCGAGCCGCTGATCCTGTAGTAGTCTTCTAATTCTTGTATTATCAGATTCCCCAAAATCTTTCATCAACCTGGGCTTGAATATCTCATAAGGAGTCTCATCTGGAGGTTGACTAACTAAGTCTATTACTTCCCTCACAGCCTCACTGTCCAACTGAGAGACGACATACCTAAACCTATTAATAGAACTTTTAATATGATAGAGGTTGAAAATTGTCTCACATTAAAGAAAGAAAACCTCAGCGAACCTCAGGGTCGCTCTTCGAAAAATGAGGAAGATGGGGCTTACCGTAGCTGCTGAGGCGGCCTCTACTGGCTGGGGAATATGCGCCGCTGACTTGCCATCTTCTTGGTCATCCAGTGATAGTAAATCGTGAACTACTACGTAAGCCATAATAAATATGTAAATTGTACTCACCAATGTAGAACACGATCACGTCGGGGTCACCACTTTAGAGTTTTATTTAAGATGAACAAAGAAGACAAACAAGAAATAGACAAATAGCACAAACAAAACAATTTTTATTTAAACACGCTAGGCAAAAAAACCAGATAGCTAATCCAAAAAACAAAAGTCCATATACAAATTCCGGTTCAATGACAATTATAATTATGATATACAAGAAATAACACTTTACTAAGGCCGAATAACTCACAATTAACAACTAAACTTTATTAACCAACAATGTTAACACTTCAGTTGTTTGAAAAGACGTATTTACCACTGATCAAAAAATAAAATTCTTTTCGATAAAACATGAATAAAAAAATTAATTATGATTAGATAAAATAATAAGATTAAATAATAAAATAAAAATAAAAATATATATAAAACTGTAATCAGTGGTAAATGAATTTAAATGGCCTTTAACATAAATAAAATGTTGGCCGTTCGCTCACGACCCATTACAGCACCAAAGTTGTGCGTTCATTCGCGACCCGTTAGAGTATTATTTTTAGCTTCACCAGAACTCCGCGATTTGCTTATCTTCCTGCGAATATATGAGATAACCAAAATGGATGTATAATTTATTTTTTTTTAATCGTAGAGGAATGTAAATGCATAGAACTCTTCAGTTTTTAACTTTCACTTACCTATATATGAAATATATAGTTAGTGGAAGTATTGCGATCGTAAAAATTTTCGTCTTCCAGTTTTACACCAAATACACGTTTTGGGGTCCCCTGAGTCAAAATAACCAAGTCCCGCGAAATGGTCTGTGTGTGTGTGTGTGTGTGAACAGACTAGCTCAAAAACTATAAACCGTGCGAACCTGAAATTGGGTATTTAGAGTATGTATATTCCCGCGATGTGACAGCAAAAATTTCATCAAAATTGCTCAAAGGGAGGAGGTACTTTATTTAATAACTTTTTAATTTTTTTTCGATTTTCTCAAAAACGGCTCTATCGATTTTGATTAAACTGAGTATTTGATCTATTGATATGCCCGAGATATGACTGTAAAAATTTCATCAAAATTGATCTACCGGAGGGGGGACTTTACTTAATAAATTTTGTATCATTTTCACGTTTTTTTTTATTTACTCGATAACGGTTTTAACGATTTTGATCAAACTTGGTATTTGATGTATTTATATGCCCGAGATATGACTGTAAAAATTTCATTAAAATTGATCAACAGGAGGGGGGACTTTACTTAATATATTTTGTCCAATTTTTACATTTTTGATCGATTATCTCAAAAACGGCTTCAACGATTTTTATCAAATTCGTTATGTTTAATGAAAATTAGTTGTTATTTAATATCAGGTAAGCTTTATCATTATTAAAATGTTCTGAGGGGGCTTAAATGGGGAAGGGGCCTTTTTTGTTTTTCTATAAAGTACCTTTGTTTTAGTTCATATTGGGAAATTATCTGTCTCTCATCACGCTTAAAAATAAGAAACGGCTAAATATGATATATGAAGAAAATCAAGTAAATATATACAGGAGAAAAAAAGAAAAATATTCCGTCAACTCATAAAACACCTTGAGCTCACGCATGCGCCGTACGCCTTTAATGACAAACCAATGCGTTATAATTAAACTGTTCTGTTCATTTGAGAAGTGGCAATTAACAAAACGCATTAATTTCTAATCTAAGTAAGTTGGTAAGTGAAAGTTGTGTGTTGCGCGCACCCACCAGATTTTTTTTATGTGTGTCCTTACCTGTATATTATGAGTTTTGGTATCAGCAGAACTCCGCGAATCGTATAGTGTCCGTCGAGTCTTTAAGAAAAAAAAGAATTAATTATAATAATTGTTTTTGTTTTAAATCACAGATTAATTAATGTAAATGCATAGAATTCTTCAGATATTGTTTGCTATTATTCTTCAGATATATAGCTGTATATTATGACTTTTAGTTACATCAGAACTCCGGGATTCGCGTAGCGTCCCTCGAATCTTTTAGTAAAACAAGATTGGTTTATAACAATTTTTTTTTTTTAAACCTAAAGTAATGTAAAATGCATAAAACTCGTCAGATGTTGTTTATATTTGTTTTTAGCTATATTGTATGAGTATCAGTTTCTCTATAACTCTGCTAATGACTTAGCGTCCCTTGAATCTCTGAGTAAAAACAAATTGATTTATAATTTTTTTTCTCGTAAAAATCGTAAAGTAATGTAAATGCATAGAACTCTTCAGATATTTTTTGTGTCGTTAGCAGTATTTTATGAGTTTTAGTTACATTAGAACTTCACGATTCGCGTTCGACTCTCGAATCTTTGAGTAAAAACAGATTGGTTTATAACTATTTTTTTAAGTAGTAGGTAGATCGTTAAAATTGTTGTACAAAGTATATCCACCAAGACGATCTCTAATATAAAATTTTAATTTTTTATTATGTATAATACAAGGAGCTTTCGGCGTCCTGCGCCATATTCATCTAAAATATAATGAACAATCATTCAAAAACACTATTAAAAATTTTTATAAAAATAACATGTTTACATAATATAGTTTTGTCATTCTACATAATATAAAATAAAACAATAGCATGCTTAAACTTTAATTCTCCTGAAATAGGGTCGTCAGTGCATACAGGAATTCAACAATTTTGAACACCATGTCGTCTGGCCCATCGTCTTTGAAGGGTTCCGCGGGCCTACTGGCTTAAGCTCGACGCGAGCGCGTTCTATTGTAATGCATTATGTGCGAATAGTGCTTAGGGATGTGGGCTGCTTCCTGTTTAGTATTTAATATTCTGTCTTGATTTATTGCAATGTATATGGATTCAATTATTTTTTGTTTTGGCCGGGAGGTGGATTTGTGTAGAATTTTTACGTTATCAAAATCTATTTCGTGTCTGGTTTGTTTAAATTATTGTTAGTAAAATGCGATAACTAAAAATCTATAACGACTTAAATGAATAGACAGATATTTTCATAGAATACAATCAACATTATATAATAACAAATTTTTCATTACGCATTTTTTATTCCTGCTAATGTGTGGTACGGTGTTTTTTTTCCAGGTGTAAATGTGTCATTATTGAGATCCGATATTTTTAATATATGGGAAAAGCACGGAGGTGTAGATGAAATCTATACATATATAATAAACCAGTTTTCATTAGAAGATATTACAGAAAGCTCCAAAGCCATAGCTAAACGTAATTTGTCAGCTGTCATAGCTAGAATAAAAAGGAAATGGAAAAATTCTTATCGTAACCGGGATTATTTTTTCTGTAGGAACAAAGAATTTTTTTCTTTTTAAATAACTGAAAATCGAATAAAAAAATATAAATAGAATTGCTCCATTATTTACAATTTATCTAAATAATTTTATATTGTTTTTTTATTTTTTTTTTTTATTATGAAACCATAGCCAAAAACCACTATTTTGACTTTTATTTATTAATTCATACTTAAATGCAATTTTCTACAAACATTAACATAAAATAAGTCGCTTCCAGAATTATTTCCCCCTAGATTGGCGATTCGTCCCACTGTGCATGGGTCGCTGAACTTGTGGGAATGTTCAGGGACATGAAAGAAATGTTTACTACGTTACTCACTACAGTAAACATTATTTTACAAAGAAATATCAATGGATAGACATACTATCCTAAACTATAACATAACAGGGCTCATGCATCGTAAGCTTGAGTTAGAAACCCTCCTGGCTTCTTATAAGCCATCCATAATTTCACTCACAGACACACAACTCAACAAACAGAGGTACGTATATTTCCCTGGATACAAAACCTATAGACTTGACTCACCCACACACGGCGGCGTAGCACTCCTGGTGCGTTCAGACGTCCCCTCCAGACTAATAAACGGCACAACACTAAACGACGACAAACACTCAGCCATCACTATACAAGTAAGACTAAAACATTCATACAAAATCACATGTGTCTACAGAAGTCCATCAGGCAAACTAGACACATTCAAGACCTTTTTGAAAAACATTGAGACAGACAGACAACACATTATTGTAGGTGACTTAAACGCCAAACACCACACTTGGAACTGTACAAAACCAAACGCATTAGGAAACCACCTGACCAAATGCAAATACACTATTATACACCCTAATGCGTTCACATACAGACACCACGCCAACCCATCTATCACATCCACACTAGATCTATTGCTCACACAACAGCCACACAGATTCGCAGACTGCACAACAATCGAGTTCAGCGACAACGACCACATCCTGGTTTTATACAAACTAGGACAAGACAACACACCAACCCAACATACAGACTACAAATATAAATTCCGGAACGGAGACTGGAAACTATACAAAAACACAGCTTACGAAAATACACCCTACATCACATAGCGATGTCATCAGCATAAGCGGCGATTGTGGTATTCTCAATCTTTGTCACTACTACTTGGGCAGTATATATGTTGAAAAGTATAGGCGCAAGGACAGAGCCCTGGGGAACTCCGCATGTAACTTGGCGGGGGGCTGAAATTTCATTTCTGACCCGGACTACAAAGTACCGGTCAGTGAGGTATGATCCTATGATGTCGACCATTTGGTCCGGGAATTGATAGTGAGTGAGTTTATTGATAAGGATGGGGTAGGACACAGAGTCGAAAGCCTGTGTGCAATCGAGTGAAATCATTGCTGTGGCAAGGTTTTTATGGAGATTGTTAGCTATATCGTATTGCAGCTTGGCTACGTGGTGATAACAGCTAACTCCACGCGAGAACCCCGTCTGTTCCGGGGGTATGATGTCGTGTGTATCGCAGTGTTTTCGGATGTGGATAATGAGTAGTTTCTCATATATTTTTGAGATGTGGTTGAGGAGACTAATTGGCCGGTATTCTTCCGGAACCGCTCCTCGTTTACGGGGTTTGAGGAGTGGAACGACGATAGCATGTTTCCACTCCGTAGGGAAGTATCTGAGGCGTGAGCAGGAATTAAAAATGTTAAGGAGAAACATTAGGGTTTTTCGGGGGAGTTGTTTGAGAAGGACGTATGGAATATTGTCTTTCCTGGGTGATTTGTTTCCCTTAGTTTTCCTCAGGATTGCAGTCAGGTCTTTATATGTAGAGAATATTGAATTCTGTGTGTTATCGGTGGAGGGGTTGTGGTGGTATGTGTTATTGTTGCGTGAGTTGTCCCTTTCTACGTAATAGTCAGAGAGAATATCAGCCTGATCTGCGGGGGTGAGGAGCTCATCGCCTCGTTGAATTTTCACCGATTTTGATTTGGTGTTATGGCTTCTGGTAAGTTTCCAGAATTTCCTATGGTCGTTATGTGTGAGGCGTAACTGTTCATGCCAGAGGGACGTTTTCCACTGCGACATTAGGGATGTGATTGGTTTTGTGAGACTGTTAATGATTGGTTTGTAGGTATGGTCTTTCGTCCTATACCAACAGTTTTTGATGTCATTGCGTTGTTTTATGAGTGTTATTATATGTTTAGGGGGTTTGCGTAGGTGTATTTGTGTGGGGGTGAATGTGGGGATAGATGTTTGGGCTGCTTTGTGTATGATGTTGTTTACTGTTGCAATGGCCGTGTCGATGCCATTTGTTGTGTGTAGGGTGGTGATGTAGGATGTGTTTTCGTATGCTATGTTTTTGTATAGTTTCCAGTCTCCGTTCCGGAATTTATATTTGTAGTCTGTATGTTGGGTTGGTGTGTTGTCTTGTCCTAGTTTGTATAAAACCGGGATGTGGTCGTTGTCGCTAAACTCGATTGTTGTGCAGTCTGTGAATCTGTGGGGCTGTTGTGTGAGCAATAGATCTAGTGTGGATGTGATAGATGGGTTGGCGTGGTGTCTGTATGTGAATGCATTAGGGTGTATAATAGTGTATTTGCATTTGGTCAGGTGGTTTCCTAATGCGTTTGGTTTTGTACAGTTCCAAGTGTGGTGTTTGGCGTTTAAGTCACCTACAATAATGTGTTGTCTGTCTGTCTCAATGTTTTTCAAAAAGGTCTTGAATGTGTCTAGTTTGCCTGATGGACTTCTGTAGACACATGTGATTTTGTATGAATGTTTTAGTCTTACTTGTATAGTGATGGCTGAGTGTTTGTCGTCGTTTAGTGTTGTGCCGTTTATTAGTCTGGAGGGGACGTCTGAACGCACCAGGAGTGCTACGCCGCCGTGTGTGGGTGAGTCAAGTCTATAGGTTTTGTATCCAGGGAAATATACGTACCTCTGTTTGTTGAGTTGTGTGTCTGTGAGTGAAATTATGGATGGCTTATAAGAAGCCAGGAGGGTTTCTAACTCAAGCTTACGATGCATGAGCCCTGTTATGTTATAGTTTAGGATAGTATGTCTATCCATTGATATTTCTTTGTAAAATAATGTTTACTGTAGTGAGTAACGTAGTAAACATTTCTTTCATGTCCCTGAACATTCCCACAAGTTCAGCGACCCATGCACAGTGGGACGAATCGCCAATCTAGGGGGAAATAATTCTGGAAGCGACTTATTTTATGTTAATGTTTGTAGAAAATTGCATTTAAGTATGAATTAATAAATAAAAGTCAAAATAGTGGTTTTTGGCTATGGTTTCATAATAAAAAAAAAAATAAAAAAACAATTTAAAATTATTTAGATAAATTGTAAATAATGGAGCAATTCTATTTATATTTTTTTATTCGATTTTCAGTTATTTAAAAAGAAAAAAATTCTTTGTTCCTACAGAAAAAATAATCCCGGTTACGATAAGAATTTTTCCATTTCCTTTTTATTCTAGCTATGACAGCTGACAAATTACGTTTAGCTATGGCTTTGGAGCTTTCTGTAATATCTTCTAATGAAAACTGGTTTATTATATATGTATAGATTTCATCTACACCTCCGTGCTTTTCCCATATATTAAAAATATCGGATCTCAATAATGACACATTTACACCTGGAAAAAAAACACCGTACCACACATTAGCAGGAATAAAAAATGCGTAATGAAAAATTTGTTATTATATAATGTTGATTGTATTCTATGAAAATATCGGTCTATTCATTTAAGTCGTTATAGATTTTTAGTTATTGCATTTTACTAACAATAATTAAATAAGTAGTAGTTTAAAGTAAGTAGCTTACTAAGTGGACTACTGGAAATAAAGAAGGGTACATCACACTTAAAAAGCCAACTACATATAAACTTACTTGCCGAATCGTCTTCCATACTCTGGTATAAATTTTTTTCCAAAAACAATATGAAATTCACTGATCTATGTTGCCGCTTTGTCAATAAGATGTTCAAATTAACTGACTTATTGTGACAAATGTGGCGTGTTTATTCTATTGTTATTCCGTTGGCATTTGTTTTAAGGGATTAATGGTTTGTATATACCTAAGGTATACTGTTGTTTTCATGCTTTATTTCTTTCTTATTCCTAAAAAGGAAAAAATCTTGCTATTTGCTTTTAATTTTTGTACTTATGGTCAACGAATCTCGTTTTTTTATAGCTTCGGAGATTGCCGTAATGTATTCCAATTAAACTTGTTTAATATATATCTATAAATTTCATTAGCACCTTCGTATTGCCTCAAAATATTAAAAATGTAGGCTCTCAACAATGAGAGATTTATACCTTTAAAAAAAGCGCACACCTTTATTAGCAGGTATTAGCAGTTCATAATGAATACTTTATTTCTATATAGTGTAGACTATATTCTGTATAAATATCTCGGTGTAGATTTTTAGTAACCCCTTTTTTTATAAGAAAAAAATATAGCTTATCGACTATTGAAAAGAAAGGAGGGTACTCTGTACTATATCCACATTCAAAGAACCAAGAACTTATATAAACTTAATTCCTGAATCGTCTTCTATTGCCTAGCATAAATTTTTTTCAAAAAAACACTACCATTCTATGATTCTATTGATTTTACAATATAATTTGGAAATAAGCTGACTAAGCATTATGAGGGAACTACCGTATTCAAACCTCCATTATTCTGTTAATACTTGCTTAAAATGATTAATAATTTGTAAATGCCTTAGCTAGACTATTGTTTTCAAGAGACCGACAAGATTTTTTCATTTCGTTGATGTAAACTATTTCCCCCTAGATTGGCGATTCGTCCCACTGTGCCATGGGGGGGGGGGGTTTCAGAGGACGGAGGTTGGGAGGTTGGTGGAGAGGGTTGAGGGGGGGGAGGTGGTCCACTGACCGTGACCCCGGCGTAGGAGTTCGGGGCTGAGGTGGTAGGGGGAGCACGAGATGTCTCCCTGGAAGGGTTGTTGTTAACAGGTGCTTTTTCCACCTTTTTGTTGATCTTAATTTTTATAAGATTAAGTCTAAATTCGCAATTGCGATATGAGGCCACATGAGGGCCTCCGCAATTTGCGCATTTGGGGGGGATGTCTTTGGACATGTGGATGATTCGTGGTTTTCACCACATTTTACACATACGTGTCTACGACCACAGTATGCTTGAGTATGGCCGAATTCCTGGCAGTTATGGCACTGCCTGGGGCCAGCAATGTTCTTCATTGCTTCTATCGTGTAAAACATATAGTCTATAGGACCAATGTCCTTTAGTTGCTTGATTGTGGTATCATGTTCAGTTGTCACGATAATGTGTGACAGCTGTCTTTTCTGTCCCTGTTCATTTGTTTTGGTCATCCTCCAAATATTTTTAAACCCTGGTAATCGGGCTTGGAGGGTGGCGGATATGGATTCTAAAGGGTAATCGATATCGAAACCCTTTAGGAGAAACCTCTTGAGAGGTTTAGTTCCCCGTGGGGCATATGAATGATAATATATGTCATCATTCGTATTGATGATACTAAGTGTCTTGTGGTAGTCTTTGTCGTTGGTGAGGTAAATTTTGTTTTCGATTTTAGAACATCGAAGACTAAATTGAGTTATATTGCACTCTAAAAGAGTTTGTTTTATTACCGCCGATGATATCGGTGTTCTAATTACTATGGGAGGAGGTCTTATTGTAGGTGTGGTGGGTTGTTGCCTAGCGGTTTGATTGTCACTAGTTTCTGTGTTTTGAGTCGTGTCAATGTTTTGTGCGAAGTTTAGTTGTTCAAATTGGTTGGAAACTACGATTTGCGTAGTTCCATCTAAGGGTCGGGGGACAGCCTTGATGGGGTTTTTGGGGAGGGAAAACCCATCACTGTCGGTGTGAGTCACCTTGATCCTTTTCCGTTTGTTTCGTGTACTTGTTGTAGGTGTTATTGTGGTGTTCTGTGTTTGTAGTGGGGTTGTGAAAATATGTGGAGTGTGTGGTGTATTTTGTGGCCCGTTTGTGTGGTCCATAAACATATTTAAATAGTGTAAGAAAAATGAAACTAAAACTAATCTTAAAAATACACAATATATATAAACCAGAAAACTGGAAAATAAAGCAAGGTATTACTCACGTGTTTACATGGCGTACCCACGCGGTCTCAGAAAAACCGTAAAAACTGTTGGCCTGGTGTTGTAACGTCACACTGAGAGCAGGTAGAGCAGGTAGAGCAGCTAGATGTTCACAGGTAGAAAGCAGAACACAGATTGCGAAGTCAGCTTCGGAAGCACTACGAGAGCCTCGGGCCGCTTTGACAGCCCTCGGGCCGCTTCGACAGTCCTCGGCTCCTCTCGTTCAATCATATGTTTAAATTGAAAATCAAATATAAATAGATATCGAAAGACTCTGATTAATAAATTGTTAAGGTAAAGGACTTTAATATTGAAATAGAAATATTTTCATCAGCCAATGAACAATTCATATTAATGTTAGTGCACATGCAATTTCGTCTAAATATTTAGGCAAATTTAAATATATCTTTCCTAATTAATTAATGTTAATTTTATTATAATGCTGTTTATAGAAATTTCTTTTAATTACTATTTTGCCTAATTTTTGTTTGTGTTAGCTCATAAGCTTTATTTTATTTTATGTTTCCATTTTTTTGTCATAATTGTACATAGCAAGGTTCAAAATATAGCCATCCGGCATTGCTTTGAATTTTATTTATGTTTATTTAATTTTTAATTTATTTTCTTTAACTTTAAATTTTCACAAGCCTATGGTGAGGTGGTTGGGCTAGGAAAGGCTCATCCTGAACCTCTACCGCCATCACAATCGTAAAGCAATGTAAATGCATAGAACTCTTCTGTTTTAGTTTATATGTGCCTTTAGCTGGATAGTATGAGTTTTAGTTATAGCATAACTCCGCGATTCGCGGAGCATCCCTTGAATCTTTGAGAAAACAAAGATGTATTTATAATTATTATTATTTTTTTTTAAATGTAAAGTAATGTAAAATGCTAACTCTTCAGATGTTGTTTACATTTGTCTTTAGCTACATTGTATGAGTTTTAGTTTTTCAAGAACTTTGTGAATGGCTTAGCTTCCCTTGAATCTCTAAGAAAAAAAGTAATTGATTTATAAATAATTTTCTCTTAAAAATCGTAAACTAAAGTAAATGCATAGAACTCGTAGCTATATATCGTTTATATGTGTCCTTACCTCTGTATTATGAGTTTTAGTTACATATAAACTCCGCGATTCACGTAGCACCCTAGAATCATTGAGAAAAAAAAAAATTATTGTTTTTTATTAATAGTTTTTTTTTATTAATAAGCTATATATTATGACTTTTAGTTTCACCAGAACTCCGCGATTCGCGTAGCGTCCCCCTAACCATCCCTAACCATCCCTAACCATCCCTCGAATATATAAGTAAAACAAGATGGGTTTATAGCTTTTTTTTTTAGCATAGTTACATTTTTTTTAGTTATATTTACGGCACCAATCCCTGACATCATCAGAGCTGTTCACCCAGTAGAACCTTTTGCGTAATTTTTGGAGTGTTTTTTTCACACCAAGGTGTCCTCCTGACACTTACACGTAGCAGACGAAGTACCTCCGACACGCATGTCCTCGGTATCAGAAGCTGCTTCCTGGATATGCTGCCGTCTACATTCTGCACAACCCTCTTGAGCCGTCTTCTCCTACAAGGGAGTTCCACTTTGCCCAGTACGCCTTCAAAATAGGTGAGAATGGTGCTACCTTTTGCCAAGATGGGCGGTGATTGGCTAGTTTCCAGTCCCGTATAATTTTGAACTTAGGGTCATTTTCTTGTCGATCCTGGATTGTGTCAGGCGGCCCTTCTTCACTAACTACTCCAACGGCGCAAAGACCTCCTTTTGTTCGATTCGGCTACAATGGGAGCAATTAGGCGGGCATGGTCTTCTAGACAGGGCATCTACATTGCGATATCTTACACTTGGTCTGTTCCAATTTCAAAGTCGTATTCCTGGAGTTTTTGAAGCCATCTCGCATCTTGACCCTCAGGATGCCTGAAATTTAGAAGCCACTTTAAGCTTGCATGGTCAGACCTCAACAAAAACCTCGTACCATACAAGTATTTGTAGAAATGGTCAACGGACTTAACAGCAGCCAGGAGTTCCGTCTGGTTAGGCAATAATTACGCTCAGTTTTTGATAGCGTCTTGCTGAAATATCCAATAACCCGTTCCTGGCCTTCCTGCAGCTGTGATAAAACCTCGCTAATGCCTTCTTCGCTGGCGATTGGAGCCAGGTCAACCGTTCCTTCAGGGCGTCAAACGCTTCTTGACACTCGTTGTTCCAGCTAAAAGCTCTACCCTCTTTAGTCAATTGACTCTGAGGCTTCGCAATGTCTCCAAACTTCCTTACATACCGGCGGTAGTAGGAACAAAGGCCCAGGAAACTTCGAATCTGCTGCTTATAGCCATTGCTGGACTACCTGAATTTTTGCAGGGTCCACCGCAACTCCCTCTACACTGACGATGTGTCGTAAATAGGCTACCTTCGTTTGAAAAAGATGACACTTCTTTGCGTTTAACGTCAAATTGGCCGCTTTAATCCTCTTGAAGACATTTTCAAGATTTGAGAGGTGTTCCTCAAACGTCCGGCCAACCACTATGACATCATCGATATATACGAGGCAAATCTTCCAGGACAGGCCTCTTAGAATATTCTCCATGAGGCGTTCAAAGGTTGCTGGAGCATTGCAGAGGCCGAACGGTAAAACCGTGAATAGTCCCGACCCAGTGGTAAATGTCGTTTTTTCCTTGTCGGCTGGGTCCATCTCTACTTGCCACTCCACTTTTTAGGTCCAGAGTTGAACAGTCTTGATCCTGCTAGAGCGTCGAGAGCGTCATCTATTCTTGGCAATGGGTAGCTATCCTTCTTCGTCACGTCGTTAAGCCTCCGGTAATCTACGCAGAAGCGAGTCGTTCCGTCCTTCTTCTTCACTACCGGAGAGGCCCATGGACTACTCGACGGCTCCACCACTCTGTCTCTCACCATCTCTTGAAGAGCATTCTCAGCCTTCTTGACTTGGGGAAGTCGTCGCGCAGCTTGAAGAATAGGGCGTGCATCACTAGTATCGATTCTATGACGCACCACGCTTGTTCTATCTGGCTTTCCGGATTCCTAGCCAAAAACAACGATTCACAAGGTCCTTGACTTTCTCCTTTTCCTTTCTTGACAGCGACGGTTCAAGGCCTTCTAACATCCTTCGGAGATTTTCATTAGTTTGCTCCTTCTTTGTAGACGTCTGAAGCATCATGGAGGTTACAGGCTCTAAACTTTCTACCTTAGTGCCCTTCTTGATAGTGACCGGGTAGTCGTTGATATTGCAAAGGGGTACAGGACCCTTACCAGAAGGTATGACGAGCGCCTTCCCAACAAGGATGCCTTTCCCGACCTCCTGGTCATGATTTCTTGGCTTAAGTAAGACGGGATGTCTAGGCTAATCCGTGGGGGCTGAAGAATCGAGACGAGCAGCTACGATAGTCTCACATCTTGCAGGAAGTTCCACGTCTTCACCTAAGACGTGAATCTAAGCTGGTCGATTCTCGATTACGCATAAAAAGTTCCTTCCCCCCTAACATTTATGACTTGCCGTTTTAGGTCTATTTGGAAACCACATGCGTTCATTATCTCCATTCCGAGAATAACTTCTTCTTCTATATCAGCCACTAGTGCTGTATTCGAGACACAGTTTGAACCCAACTGTATCTTTACCTTTGCTTCTCCGAATACTTTGGCTATATCTCCTATAGCGGTCCTCAGTCGCCACCTGGAGGGCGACAGGCTTTTATCACCAACTACATTCGGGCCGACGATGGTCTTCGTAGCACCAGTGTCTACCAACATGGCGTATCCCGTGCCGTTGACGATGCCATCCACATATAAACTACCGGTTCTGTGTCCCAAAGAGGCTACGACCACAAGGGGAGGGCCTTGAAGACGTTGTTGGGTCGATGTCACCCTCCAGGAGTCGACCCATCTTAGTTTCCCTGCGATTTTGGTGCGTCAGTAGCGGCCTGCTTCTTGCAGGCACTCCTGACGTGTCCGAGTTCTCCTTCTCCGGGAATCAAGTGCCTTTACAACTTTTAAAAGCACCTCTTCCAAGTTGTTTGGGTTCGTCGGTTCCTGTTGCCCCTCGCTCCAGACGGTACTGTTCATGGCCCGGACTCTTGCATGGCTGCGAGAACCCTCCGTAGCCGCTTCATATTCCAAAGCTATGGATAGAGCGTCTACTAGTAATTTAGGGCGCGTGAGACGTACCGCTCTCTGAAGCTCCAAGTCCCTTAATCCGTCAACGAATGCTTAGACTGCTAAGCACTCCAACAAACTTTCTGGGGCTGATGGATAAGTCAGTCTTACCATCCTCGCAACGTCCGCCTCGAACTCCTGGATAGTCTCTGCTGCTTTGTTTTCTGTTCTTCAGCTGGGACTGGTACACTTGTTCAAGGTGGGCGTGACCAAAACGCATCTCCAGCCGGCTTTTTAACGTGTTGAAATCATAGGGGTCGTCGGCGTTTAGGATCTGGAGGACATCCATAGCTTCACTCCGGAGGGCTACTGTTAGAGAAACAGCCTTATCTCTCGTGGACCACCCATTGGCGCTAGCCGCAGCGTTAAACTGCTTGAGGTAGTTCGCCCAGGACGATTTACCATCAAAAGTCGGTGGCTTTATTCTGGCTCGGCTCTCTATTATTGCATGTTCATGTCCTTCCTCTTCTATCGGTGACTGTTGGGTGATATGCTTTCTAACGGCTGGCTGAACTTTTTCTTCCAACCTCCTTTCTAATTTCTCAAACTCCTCTTCCAACACCACAGCCCTTGTTTTCTGCTGAGCCAGCCTTTCGTTCAACCCAACCACGTCACCCGACAAGTTGGTCAGCTTTTCATTCGTTTCGCTAGACAGGTTGGCCAACCTTTCATTTAATCCAATCACATCACCAGATAAACTGCCCAACTTGGCATTTATCTCAGCCGATAAGCCTGAATTCAGGTTATTTATTTTCTCATTGAGCTCCTCAGACTGTTTTGCCAATTCGTCATTTATTACTGCCAACTGGCTTCTAATTTTTCATTTAATTCACCAGACAAATTGGTAAACCTGTCATTGATCTCAGCCGATTGGGAAGTCAATTCTTCATTTATTTCGGCTGACAAACTTAAAGGCTCAACCGACTGGTTTGAAAATTTATCATTTAATTCAGCAGACAAGTTACTTATAGCGGCTTTAAAAGAGTTATCCTCAAACTCTACAGTTTCAGAATCTATGCCCTGACTCAAGTAGTAAACACGTAAGCGGGCCAACAAGATCGCTTTTGTCCCTGTGGCTTCTAAATCTAGCTCTTCTAATTCTCTCCGCAGCTCCGTGACTTTAAGTTCTCCAATTCGTTTACCTTGCATTTTTTTTTTCTTTAACCCCACATCTGACACCAGTTGTAACACTTATGTGGGTAACAAATACTTATTGAACAGAAATATATAGTTATCACAATGCCAACGAATTATTACAACTTAAACAATTGAGCAGGTTACAAAAATGATAACTTTATCACACACAATCATATGACTTGAGCAACACAGTCAAGACACAGACTTCGTCTAAGGGTCTGACCACACATGTCCGCACCGGATCCGCACCGTAGCAATAATACAGGTTATGTTCAGAATATTTTTAATTTAACTTACTTATTACCTTTAGTTATGCCTAAAGTGGCCTGTGTCTGACATGTGTGGCTTGAACTTTAGGCATAACTAAAGGTAATATGTAAGTTAAATTAAAAATATTCTGAACATAACCTGTATTATTGCTACGGTGCGGATCCGGTACGGACATGTGTGGCCAGACCTTAACTCGTTCTGTCATTGCTCCTTATATATAATCGTAACTAGTCAGGCCTGGATCATTCAAGAACAATGTAGGCAGATCTACGCCTTTGTGGACTAGGCGTGAAAAGTCTAGACCCCAAAAGTTCGTTCCAATCGCATATTTTGTTCCTACAAGCGGTCCGGGAGGCTATACCATATGTTTTTTTTTTATTTGCTTATCGGTTTAACGTTACAATATTATGAGTTTTAGTTACATCAGAACTCCGCGATTCGCTTAGCATCCCTAGAATCTTTGAGAAAACCAAGATGTATTTATAATTATTATGTTTTTTTAAAATCGTAAAGTAATCTAAATTCATAGAGCTCTTTGGATATTTTTATATTTTACGTTAGCTTTATAGTATGATTTTTAGTTTCACAAGAATTCTGCGATTTGCTTAGCGTCCTGCGAATATATGAGAAAACAGGGATGGATTAATAATTGTTTTTTTTTTTTTTAATCGTAAATTAATGTAAATGCATAGAACTCGTAGCTATATTTCAATTATATGTGTGCTTACCAGTATATTATAAGTTTTAGTGGCATCAGAACTCCGCGATTCGCTTAGCATCCCTTGAATCTTCGTGAAAACCAAGAGGTATATATAATTATTATTTTATTTTAAAATCGCAAAGTAATCTAAATTTATAGAGCTCTTTAGATATTTTTATATGTGTCGTTAGCTGTATAGTATGATTTTTAGTTTCACCAGAACTCCGCGATTTGCTTTGCGATCTGCGAATATATGAGAAAACAAAGATGGATCCATGAAGGTTTTTTTTTTTTTTTTTAAATCGTAAAGCAATGTAAATGCATAGAACTCTTCTGTTTTTGTTTATATGTTTCCATAGCTGTATAATATGAGTTTTAGTTTTAGCAGAACTCCGCGATTCGCGTAGTGCCCGTCTAACCTTTGAGAAAAAAAGATTGATTTATAATTATTGTTTTTTTCTTAAATCACAAATTAATGTAAATGCTTCGAACTCTTCAGATCATCTGATGAGAACATCTGCGCTCAAGCTGTGAATATGTCAAGCATAGAACTCCTTTGGTCAAGCTGTGTGACTACAATGCATGAGACATCCAACAATGTACTGGGACCAAGAGAAAAGGAGGTGAGGTCCCCATGGTTTGATGGTGAATGTAATGTTGCCACGGATGCGAAGAATGTTGCATATAAGAATATGCATAGGAAAGGGACTCGGAGTGCTGTAGAAGAATATAGAAAGAAGAGAAGAGAAGAAAAACGACTCCATCAAAGGAAGAAGTGACAAAGAGAAAAAAAGGGGACTGGAGAGGACTGAAAAGCTCAGGAGGGAGAAAGAATCAAGAGAATTTTTTTTTTTACAATATTATGAGTTTCAGTTTCAGCAGAATTCCACGATTCGCATCCCTTGAATCTTTGAGAAAACCAAGATGTATTTATAATTATTATTTTTTTTATAAAATCGCAAAGAAATGTAATTTTGCGATGTCCTTTGTTTATTTGACTTATCTAAATAATTTGGACATGCAAAAATAGACAGAATTACGCAGTGGAAGAATATTATAATTGGTGAGTAATATATACATATAGAAAAATATATAAACTGATATATATATATATATATATATATTGTAATATTTGTTCTGGTGCTCAGTGTCTTCTATCCCCACAAGGGATGCCAAAATGTAATATTTGTTAACTTCTGGGGGGCTTAAAAATTCAATAAGCTCCTAATCTCTCCTCAGATGTCTCCACCACAGTGTCTTTAATAAAATTATTTATGAGAGAGAGAAAGGGGAGGGAAAAGAGAGAGATAAAGGAGCCAGAACAGAGGGCCAACCAATGTTCAGCTTAAGGTGTGAGGAATAACGAAGATCCTTGCCAGAGCAACGCTACCCTTTTACCCCGAAAGGTAAAACTGATCAAAGCTAATTCCACGGGAGAGACGTGGGCTTTGACAGCTCTAGGGTGCTTATCTAAGCAAGGCCACCTGGACAGAGGGCCAACCAATGTCCAAGCCCTGGGAGGACAACCCCCAGGATTCTATAGGTAGGGTGAAGGTAAAGAAGGACTGAAGATCCTTGCCAGAGCAACGCTACCCTTTGTTACGTTAAAAAAAATATTAATTGGTTATAAATAAATAAAACAATCGTAACAAAAAAGGTGGTAGCTCAGTGGAGACGGGCGGGTTCTTAAATGACTAGTGATTAAAAAAAAATTGAAATAAATTAAGGGGCGCCACGCTATTTATTTTAAGGAAATAGCGAAAACCTAAAGCAATCTGAATAAAAAAAAATAATTTAAATTTAATAAGTGAAGATTACCTTAAAATCTCGGAGAGGGCTGTACATAAAATACAATTTGCAATTTACACTTATGAACTACTTAATGGTAAGTTAAAAAGAAATTGAACAAAACAAATTAAACTCAAATAAAAAAAACTTTTAATTAAGACTATATTTACACTACGATATTAAAAATAAAATTTACTCACAATTTCTGTAGTCAGGCCTGATCAAAATCTAACTCTATTCACACAACTAGAAACAATTTAAACTTATAACTATACAATAAAAAAAAGCAAGGTTTAACAAAGAAATTAAAAGAAAAATATCTCCAGTCTGTTCTCTTAACTCGCCTGTCTTCTCGTAGCTTTGTTGCCAGTAACCACTCGGCTTGGCGATTCTCGTCACCAGAATCTCTTCCGTGAACGCCACTATTCTTCAATTCTCTGATATTTAGCGATAAAGACCACAACTACGTTCAACACTGAAACAGTCTCATTTTATCATCACTCGTCGAACGCTAGCGAACATCTCCTCTATTTTCCTTCGTTGTTTTTCAAAAAAAACAAATGCCTTAATAACAGCTGTTTTTAAATTAATTACTTCGGTCCCGTCTCTTCTTTTAAAATAAAACATAATTATTTTTATAGCTAAATAAAAAAATATTATATCAATAAAAACTAATACAAAGCTTTTAAAACAACACATATTTTAATTATATACAAAAATATATTAAGCCCTCTTCGATTATTACTTAATGAGTTTTATTAAATAAAAAAAAAAAATTTTTTTGTTTATTTATTTTTCGTTACACCTTTTACCCCGAAAGGTAAAACTGATCAAAGCTGATTCCACGGGAGAGACGTGGGCTTTGACAGCTCTAGGGTGCTGATCTAAGCAAGGCCACCTGGACAGAGGGCCAACCAATGTCCAAGCCCTGGGAGGACAACCCCCAGGATTCTATAGGAAGGGTAAAATTAAGGTAGGGAATTAAATTAAATAAGACATATAGGTATAAACATCCTAGAGACACCAGGAGCTATCGGGCAGGGAGAGAGGTGTCTAAGACTGACAAATTAAGACTGATTAATGTTGGGCAAAACGGCCCTATTTATACCTCAAGGGACAAACAATTGACCAATCACAGCCCTGCACTGCTATAGTTGAGAAGATAGGACCTGGTATCTTTAGGCTTTATTTTATTGTTTTTATGTTTTTACAAGCCATTATTTTCAAAAAAATAACAAAATACAAAAGAATTTCTCTTTTAAAATAGATTTTAAATTAAATAAGTTCGTAATGTTTGAAAATGTAGTTGCCGAATCGGCCACAGATGGCGCATGTGTTTGTTATATACACACTTATGGAGGCATTGGCTCCAGCTGATTACAATAGGTTATAATTTCATTCACATCTGTTTTTCAATCATAATGTCATTCTTTAACATTACTGCACTACACCATAAATACAACCAAACAAAACAAAAATAATATTCAACTATTTACAGTGAATAAAAACTAAAGAACAAGAAGGTTATGTTATTGATAAGACTATTATATCTGACATTTAAATGAAAACAAGTATTAGCTACCTTCCTTTACTATTAAATATGACATTATCTTATTATTTTAATTAAACATTTTAACAAATACAAGAAATGAGGTTCTAAAATAAACAAATACTAATATTATTTCAATAAAAAAGGTTTACCTAACTGAATTAATATTCAAAGATAACAAGATTACTATATTATCACTTATAAGAACTATGAATTATTACAAAAATAAACTTCTTTGTTAGAATCAAACCTATACAAGTACTATTTACAGTTTTATTTTTAAAAAATCTCTTAGGGTCTCCCTGACTATATTACATTACCCTCTTATGCGTTGAGAAAAAAAAATATTTAGAATAATTTTTTTTTTTTTTTTTTTTTTTTTAAACTAAAAATTTTGATTTCAAGTTTTCAACACATCATAAACAATTTAAGTTTTTAAATAAAAAATTGAACCATTAAAATTTTACAAGTTGAATTTTACAATTGATTAGCTTTTCAAACACAAGTAATTACATTTCTCACAATTCTCACACACAGATACCATAAGAAATGTGGAATTCCATCGACGAAGTCCTTGAAGCCATTTCCAGAAAGGCTATCCTCTGGTTACAATTCGTCTCTTTATCTTCACCTTTCCCCGAAGATAGCTTTGTGGATCTTCGACTTCTTCTTGTTGAATCCTGCTGTCCTTAGTGACATCCTGTTTATGGATAATTACATCGGGTCTTGTCTTCTCCATTCGCTCAGACCACCTTTCTGTAGGCGAATCTTGAATTATTTTGTCGTCCTCAGTGATGCCCTGTTTCGGAATATTTAGTTTGTTTGGTGTCTTCTTGACTGGTTTAGACATCTTTTCAACAGTTTCACTGAGAGTTGTCAAACTAACATCTTCTGTCAAGTTTTCTAAACTGGATTCCTCCATGTTCTTCTGAATTACTTCTGGTTTTAAACTTGTTATTTCTTTCACTGAATTTATTTGAATGTTACTCTTTCCTGGCATTATCTTCGTTTCTTGGCATTCAGTTTCTTCATTAAAAGGTTCCTCATCGTATGTAGAATAATGAATGTATTCTTTATTGTAAGCTCTACCACCATATGGTAGCTCTTCTGATGTGTCGTAATCGAAAATCAACTCATCGAATTTCGGTCTTGATCTTTTTGCTTTCTTTTTAAATTTTGTTGGGGGATCTCTATGATTTAGCGTTATTTCTGGTTCTAGATGTTGAAATTCTTGAAAGAAATTTTCTTCATTAGTTGTATTTGGTTCACATACATTATTTAAAGACATATTTTGAGTATGGTCTTCTAAACCATACGTCTTCGATTGTCAGTCCTCGTGACTCTCTTCTCTTCTATTAGTAGAAAATTTATTTATTTGATCATCATCTTTATGCTTTGATGGTTTCTCATCAGATGTTAAACTGTCTGTCTCTTCTATTTTGTGATTCTTGGTTGGGCATCCTGCCCGGTTGTCAAGATATGTTTCTTCTTGATAACCCTTGACTAGTCCATGGTAATTTTTCTCATTTCCTTTTGTAATCCGGTTTACTTGTCGATTAGACTGGAGGCAATTATTGCTCCTTTCGAAGTTTCTTCCTTCTACTTCTTTTGAATATCCTCTATCATAAGGTTTCGTATCAGTTTTGAATTGATGATTGCGTATAGCTTCATTATTGTAATTTTGATTTAGGTTCCTTCCTTGATCCTTTTGAAAAGTATTAATATCTTTCATAATTCTGTTTCTCCCAAACCTGTTTAATACTTCAAGAAATCCATCGATACTCTTGATTCCTTGATAAAGCATGACTTCTTCTATTGTTTTCCCAAAATGTCGTGCCATAGATTTGCAGATAAATTCTTCTTCAAGCTTATGTTCACAGGCCCGAGATCTTAAAATCATATTGCAGAAGTACTGCTGCGGAGTTAGATTAATGTGGTAATAATAGCTCCCATGATTTAATTCTTCCCAGAATATAGGATCATATTTTCCCTTCCAGAATCTGTTCAAGAATTCCTCACTGAAGGCATCCATTCCCTTTATATTTGCTTCCTGCATTAACCACCATACTAAAGCTTCATCTCTCAGGTGTTGTCTTATGAAATCTTGGAATAAAAGCGTATGTCCCCATAGGTTGTATTGAGTTTTTAAAGAATTTATAAATTCTGTAGGGATATCCTTCATACTGTTTCTGAAGAAAAGAGGTTTCTGGGGTGAATTATTATTTTGCTGTATTAAGGTTGAATTCAGAGCCTTGAATACGTCGGTGATGTTGTCTTTGTCGGCGCTTGTGCTCGGCAGGTTACTTATGTTGGTCTTTGGTCTGTCCGAAGTTACCCTTTCAACCTGTTCAACTCTCTTTGATACGTTTTCTTCCAGCAGATTCACACGGTAGTTTAATACTTCCATATTATTTTCCATAATCTTTTTTAAATGTTTTATGTCCTCTTTCCTTTCTTCATTTTCCTTATTAAAATGTTCCTTTAGATTTTCACATTTATCCGTGATTTCAATCTTATTCTTTTCTTCTAATAATACTAATTTAGTTCCAACGTCCTGTTCCAGATTATTCAGGCGGTCTTCGTTTTTTCTTATCTTATTAGTCATATCAATCTGTACTTCTTCTAATCTTTTTCCTATTTTTTCTACGACTAAGTCCATATTGTCACTTACATTTTTAAGTCTTTCTTCCAATTTTTTGGATTGGTTTTTAAATTCTTCTGATATTAATTCTCTCATCTCTGACTTTGCCTCGAGAGATTGAATTTTAAGACCTTCCGATTGTTTCTGGATTAACTCTTTCATTTCGGCCTTTTCTTGAAGAGCTTGGTTTTTAAGGTCTTCTGATTGTTTCTTGATTTCTTCTGTTAGCTGTCTTGTTATTCTAGCGAACATCAATTCCATCCAAGACTCGTCTCTTCCAGAGTTTGTCTCTGTCTGTGTTTCTTCTTCACCATCTTCTCCCTTCATTCTTTTTCTGCCCGTACCTTCCTTTCTAGGTCTTAGATTATAATTTTTGATAGCGGTAGCCCCTTTTTCATTATTGTCTACTTCAATGATACTAGTCGCTTCTTCAAAATTTTCTTGGTTCTCCATCTCTCTATTCGTATCTTCTGGTTGTAGCTTCTCCATTTCTTCTTTTATCAAAGGTCGGTTATTTAAATCGTAATCCTTCACAAGGGATGCCAAAATGTAATATTTGTTCTGGTGCTCAGTGTCTTCTATCCCCACAAGGGATGCCAAAATGTAATATTTGTTAACTTCTGGGGGGCTTAAAAATTCAATAAGCTCCTAATCTCTCCTCAGATGTCTCCACCACAGTGTCTTTAATAAAATTATTTATGAGAGAGAGAAAGGGGAGGGAAAAGAGAGAGATAAAGGAGCCAGAACAGAGGGCCAACCAATGTTCAGCTTAAGGTGTGAGGAATAACGAAGATCCTTGCCAGAGCAACGCTACCCTTTTACCCCGAAAGGTAAAACTGATCAAAGCTAATTCCACGGGAGAGACGTGGGCTTTGACAGCTCTAGGGTGCTTATCTAAGCAAGGCCACCTGGACAGAGGGCCAACCAATGTCCAAGCCCTGGGAGGACAACCCCCAGGATTCTATAGGTAGGGTGAAGGTAAAGAAGGACTGAAGATCCTTGCCAGAGCAACGCTACCCTTTTACCCCGAAAGGTAAAACTGATCAAAGCTGATTCCACGGGAGAGACGTGGGCTTTGACAGCTCTAGGGTGCTGATCTAAGCAAGGCCACCTGGACAGAGGGCCAACCAATGTCCAAGCCCTGGGAGGACAACCCCCAGGATTCTATAGGAAGGGTAAAATTAAGGTAGGGAATTAAATTAAATAAGACATATAGGTATAAACATCCTAGAGACACCAGGAGCTATCGGGCAGGGAGAGAGGTGTCTAAGACTGACAAATTAAGACTGATTAATGTTGGGCAAAACGGCCCTATTTATACCTCAAGGGACAAACAATTGACCAATCACAGCCCTGCACTGCTATAGTTGAGAAGATAGGACCTGGTATCTTTAGGATTTATTTTATTGTTTTTATGTTTTTACAAGCCATTATTTTCAAAAAAATAACAAAATACAAAAGAATTTCTCTTTTAAATTAAATAAGTTCGTAATGTTTGAAAATGTAGTTGCCGAATCGGCCACAGATGGCGCATGTGTTTGTTATATACACACTTATGGAGGCATTGGCTCCAGCTGATTACAATAGGTTATAATTTCATTCACATCTGTTTTTCAATCATAATGTCATTCTTTAACATTACTGCACTACACCATAAATACAACCAAACAAAACAAAAATAATATTCAACTATTTACAGTGAATAAAAACTAAAGAACAAGAAGGTTATGTTATTGATAAGACTATTATATCTGACATTTAAATGAAAACAAGTATTAGCTACCTTCCTTTACTATTAAATATGACATTATCTTATTATTTTAATTAAACATTTTAACAAATACAAGAAATGAGGTTCTAAAATAAACAAATACTAATATTATTTCAATAAAAAAGGTTTACCTAACTGAATTAATATTCAAAGATAACAAGATTACTATATTATCACTTATAAGAACTATGAATTATTACAAAAATAAACTTCTTTGTTAGAATCAAACCTATACAAGTACTATTTACAGTTTTATTTTTAAAAAATCTCTTAGGGTCTCCCTGTATATATATATATATATATAGGCCTTGATTTACAAAGGAGTGAGGTTTTTGGGCCGGAGCTAGGGCACGTCTATACGGCAGCAAATTCCAGCTTGAACTGTTTATGAGTGGGGCCTTCTCAGAGCTAGGGCGCTAAGGACGGGTTAAGGTACAAAGTTTGGCTCTATGTAATTAGTTAGCATATTTATATAGCTAACATACTCAGTTATCTATTTAGGCACCTAATTAAAATAATATATAATCATTCTCATTAATATTTATATACACAATATTTACATACTAGCCCTCATACAATATAATATAATAACAATCAATATATATAATGTTTATATAATACATGGCCTAATACTAATAATTATATGTGTGGATCACCACATTACCCCCCCCCCCCTCTCGATTAAAAAAATTGATGATTCTAATTCAAAATTCATGACGGCGAAAAATAAATTTGTCATACTTTACAATAGAACATCAATACCATATGGGCAGATATAATCCGATGTGCAAAAGGTATAAACTTATATTATGTTAGACACACACATAACAATTCGTATATAGAATCATCTCTTTAAAATTAAGTTTAATTATTTGTCTCAGTATTTCTGTGTGTGCCAATTGAGGAGGGTTTCCCTGCGGGGGGGGGGGGTATTTGACCCCTTCGCCTAGATAAGGATTTATGGCTGCAAGATTACAACCTGATAAGAGGGGCCTCCTCTTATGCAGTCGTCTTGAACAATCTTGAAGGGTTAGGATTCAAGATCACAACCTTATAAGTGGGGCCTCCACTTATGCAGTCGTCTTGTACCGAAGGATATGGAAAGGCAAGGAATCCAACATATCTCTTCCCGAATTTAAAAGGACCCTAGTTCATATTAACTATTAAAATGCAGGAAAATAGCACATCGGAGATGTGGGACCCTTTTTAATGGAAACTATCCTTTCAAAATTTCTGCCCAGCAAAATAAATTGGCATGTGCCAGTTATCATCCGTGCTGTCATGTCAAATATATTGAATCCTTATATACATATTGGCCACAAACATATATCTTATATTAAATTAGTCTTATTCTAATCCTTATCTTAGAGACCTATTGCACATATATAAATAACAAACATTGTTAGCAAATGTTAGGCAGCTCTGATAATCGTTGTGGTGGCATTAATCATCATTTTTTTTTTATTACAATATAAGGTCTCAATAATAATTTAAGGGCTTATTAAATTCAGACAATTCCTACGAAAACAATAAAATGTTATTCAACTCTTTAAAAGTTCATAATGCCCGAATAATTTAAATCAATAATATAAACCAAATAATTCAATAATATATGATTCGCTCCCACTCAACAAAATTGTACTAATTTCAATGTAAATAATCATTAGTCCTTTATTTTCTTTTAATTAGATCAAAATTTATGGTTTGGTCTCTTACTCATTGAAGCAAAAAAAACATCTATGTAGATTGATCTGTCTTGCTTCTTTCGAAGACTTAAATCAAGCTATATACATGTGAAAAAAAACTTTAGTCTCTTTTCTCTTTTTTTATGAGACCCAAATTAATAACTGAAGGACTGTATTATCATTTAATATTAAATTATCATATTTTCATAATAGTTTTCCTTAATTCAAATTAATTTCAATTTTTCTTAAAAAAAGATTTAAGTTCAAATTCAAAATTTAAACAATATTTTCTTAATTTTTCCCCCCAAAATTATACAATTAAAAAACGTTTTACAATACTTGGTTAAGTTTCGATGAGAAGTAGGTTGAAGAAATGATGTTTTGATGGCTGGTTGATGGTTTGGTGTCCTTGATGGCTTGTGTGGTTGGATGGATGTTTTCGATGATGGCCTGTTGGTGATGCCCAAGAGTACTTGTAGCCTTAAAGTTGAAGTTAGAGATAAGAAGATAAGAATCCAGCTTATTCCTGTTTAATTTGTTTCCGGTTTCTGTGTACATTAAATCGTTTTTTTCAAAAGTAAGGTTTTTCTTGATTCTATCAATTTTTGTTTGGTTTATGTTGTGGTATTTTTGTGAGTTCGTGAGGTCAAATTTTAGCTGCTATACGAGTATATCGTATGTCCAACACCAATGTGACCATAAAAGGCATGTATTTTCCTTATAAGTGTCATGCCAAACTCTTTCGAAATAAAAAATCTTTGTCTATTTCGTATTTTAATATAAATAAGTTTACCCTTTTTAAACGCATTCAATTCATTATCAAGTTCTTCTTTATTTATATTTTGGTCATGACGTATATTTTTCATTGACACTAAATTCACCACCTGGAGAACATCATCTTTATTTTCAAAATATTCCAAAACAGGGTTTCTGGAGAGGGCATCTTCTAAGTTATCCTTTCCCGGTGAATATTTGATTACATAATCATACTTTGAAAGGTAATAAACTAAATCGCCTAATTCTTCGCCACTTCTTGATTTTATTTTAAGGTTTTCTAAGGGCTTATGGTCTGATATAACCACGAATTTATGGCCAAGTAGCCAATGTTGCCAATAACGTAGTGCCCCTTTGATGGCTAGACATTCGAGGTATATTGCTTTTTTCTTTCTTTCTGTAGGCGTCAGCTTTTTCGAAAAATAACCTACTAGGTGAAGTTCACCATCTTCCTGTATTTGTTTTAAGATTGCCCCTACACCAATACCACTAGCATCTGTAAAAAGAAATGTGAGGCGATTTGGATCGAAAATCGCTAGTATAGGGCTTGTACAAAGGTATTCTTTCACTTTGGAAAAAGTTTCATCGCATTCCTGCAACCATTCAAAGATTTTGTTTTTTCGAAGCAATTCGTGGAGTGGTCCTAAAAGCTTAGTTGCATTTGGTAAGTATTTATGGTGAAAATTTATTTTCCCTAAGAACTGTCTAATATTTTTTTTATTCTTAGGCTTTGGAAACTCCTTAATTGACTTTAAATTATCATGGTGAGGTTTGACTGTTCACATATTGTTCTGCAATATGTGACCTAAATATTTAACTGTGTTTTGTGCAAAATTACATTTTAAATGTTTCAATTTGAAACCAGATTGTTGAATAACCTTCATCAATTTTTCTAGATGTTTTAGATCGTCTTCAAATGTTTTGAGAATATTAAGATATAATCTATATAATTCGCACAAAAGTAATTTAATTCATGACTCCGAATTAGATTAGACAACATACTCTGAAAAATCGCTAGCGATGTTTTGGGACCAAATAGTAAACATGTCAATTGAAAATGCCCATTTTGTGTAACAAACGCACTTTTGTACCTTCTTAGGTATTGTCCAGAATGCAGAATTGATATCTAGAACAGAAAACCATTTGCAGTTTCGTGTTTTTACTACAATATCTTCGATTCGCGGAAAAGGTTGAGATTCTGGTACCACCAACTTGTTAAGCTCTCTAAAATCAATGCATAGGCGAGTTCTGCGACCTTCCTCTTTTTTATTTGCCAGAGTTACCGGCGCTGCAAATGGAGAGTTTGATTCTTCGATTAGATTAGATTTTAATAATTCTTTGATCTGTTTTTCTATTTCTTTCTGATCCTTAATAGAACATCTATAAGGTTTTTTTGAGATGTATTTATTCTCTGTTAGTTTTATATGGGCTTCGTGGCCACTAAAGCGACCTACATCGTACTTGTTTGAGGCAAAAATTGATGAATACCTCGTTATTACTTTTAGTAAATCTTGTTTTTTATCATTATCTAAATGTTAGATATATTATTATCTAGATATATTATCAATGTTCATATTTTCATTTAAATTCAAAAATCTTCTATTTTCTTCTTCAGTGATCTGTTTACCAATGTTTTTTTGGAGTATTTCTCTTTTGTCATAATCCTGACTGAAAAATATTCAATTGATCGTCTTGGTGGAGACGAAATTTCTTTATTGCATCCAATCCAAGTAGAAGATCATATGAAAAATTATTGTTTTTAACTACATAAGCTTCTATTGAGCTAAGAAGATGTTCGTTTAGCAACGGGAACCATCGTTCATAATTGCATCAGCAGACCCCTGTGACTGCTGGTAACACTCCGGCTGTACAGTTTAATGGAGACAACGAAGGATTTGCGCTTAGTGGACTTTCTGGTGATGGAGAAGTTTTATTAGGAACTGTAGTCCTACAAGTGAAAACCTCAAAGTGTGATTTCACTACTGTTCGCGCTGTCACGGATAGTGGCAGCCAGATGTCCTTTATCACGACGGAATGCGCAAAAAGACTAGGCGTCCTTATACAACCGTCAGAGCAGAGAATTGATGGAATTGGCCAAATCAAGTTAACCTGCCCAATAGGAAAAATCGATTGTATCGTTAGATCCAGCATCCCTTCGTTTTCAAACAGGGAACTTTCAACCAAGGTCATTGTTGTACCCAAAATAACCGGCAGTTTGCCCCAAGCTGTCATCAAGAAAACCACCATTGACCAATTTAAGGGCTATGCACTAGCCGACCCAGATTATTGGCACCCTGGTCCTGTTGAATTCTTGCTAGGCGGTGACTTATTTTTTGACATTTTGACTGGTCAACCTATTGTACTTAACCCAGAGTTACAACGACTTGTCTCAAAAATTTTTGGGTTCATAGTTGCTGGACCTTTGGCATCTCAACCGAAGTCCAAAGAAAGCATAAATTTCCTCATACAATCCAATGATGATTTAAATGATGCTATTCACAAAATCTGGGACATGGAGGAAGTTCTTCCAGTTCATGTAGTATCAGAAGAGGACGATTATTGTGAAAGGCACTACCAAGAGGCACATTACTGATTAGATTCTGGGCGATACGTCATTTCTCTGCCAATCAAGCCATCTATACAGTCTTTGCAGAATACACGGACCCAGGCCTTCACGCGACTCACTAACTTGGAAGCCAAGTTTGCCAAGAATGCTGAGGTAAAGAAGGAATATACAAAATTTATGAGGGGTAATCTGGACCTGGGTTACATGAAATTAGTTGATAATAGTGCCATCTGTACCCTACCCTATCAACGAGGTATCCTATCTTCGGAGTTACCAAACCATCCTCTATGGTGGGCGGGGCCAAGCCACAAAATTAAGATCATGGATCTCCCCGAGACAAAGAATGGTGCCATTGCATGCCTGAACTCGGAGATGTCTCCTCCAAATGATTTTATTGAGAGATTCTCCTCTTACACCAGACACCTTAACACGATTTATCTCAGAGTGCAGAAAAGGGGAAGGTCTTATAGGTACTTCATATTTAGCCAAGCTTCGACAAGCAAATCAAATTTGCGTAAAAGTCACCCAAGACCATTATAATTTACATACCCACCAACTGCAGTCTCTAAATCCATTCATTGACTCCGATGGTATACTAAAGGTGGGTGGTCGCCTGCGCAATGCAGATTTTCTTTCCCTCGATGCCAAGCATTCAATTATCCTCTCTGGGAAAAGCAACCTTGCTCGATTGATCGTCGATCATACCCTACGGTTGCTTCTACACATGGGACCTTCAGTGCTTCAAGGCATATTACGGTCCAAATATGGTATACGATCTTTAAGAAGTCTCATTCGACGACGAATATTGCAATGCATCAGATGCTACAAGAGAAGGAAGAACCCGCAGCTGCCTCTGGTGATCTTCCACCTGTCGTCTCGCAGAAGACCAAGTCTTTAACCAAGTGGGAGTCTACTTATAGAACCTGATAACATATCGTCATGATCCAAACATAACATATGATTACATATGACACAATACACATGATACAACCTGATAACATATCGTCGGGGACAGGCAAAACTGGTACCTTTGTCCCCAGCAAACAACCGCAGTTAATTTTGAATTTTTTAATTAAAAAATTGGTGGGCGGAATGTTGTGGCCCAACACACTTTAAATTGTTTTTAAAATTAATTAAACAATTTTAAAATTAATAAAAATTGTATTTCGTAGCTATGTTAAATTTTTAATATTAAGCTCAGTAATATTAAGTCTGTACGTGGTGCGAAGTAATCTTCGGAAGCGCTACGAAGACTTCGGGACGCTTCGGGAGCCCTCGGCTCTTCTCGTTAACCAGATGTTTTAAAAAAAAATAAAAAAAATTACATTACAAATTACACACACGCTGTGTGCACATTGTCTGAGAGTATTGATTGCAGCAACTGCACTAATGAGGCCTCAAGGCGTCTCCTGCTCATAAAAACAAGCTCATTAAGGCCCAGCAGCCCTGGATGGAGTTTTGCACGATTCATTCACAACGTTGTTGCAAGGTAACAACCTTATTACTCTTACGGTTGAAGTGAACAATTCTTCAAGTTCATTAACTAGCACGGTGAACTGTTTTTGAGTCTGAGTGAGGTGTTTTGTTGTTAGCTACCATAGCTAACTAATATTGAAAGACTTTAACAAGTAAGGTTTAATTAGTAACTAATATTAAAAGACTTTTGGAAATTCAGATTTCATTACTATGAGCATTTTTTTTAATGTCAATTTTCTCTAATTGTTTAGTTAAATTTAAAGGATTTTTCTCAAATTAATCTATATTAATTTTTAGCAAGTGTAAATTAGCATAAATTTAATTTAGCTCGTTTATTTTGTTCAATCTTTTGTCTATCTATGTCAGTTAATAGTTTATGTTGTGTTTTAAGTTTTCATTAAATTTTCTTTTGTGTATCAAGGTTCAAAGAACATATTATTATCTGCTATAAGGCATTATTTTAAGTTTATTTATTTATTTTTTTTTTTAAATTTTACTTTCAGCTTTTCATTTTTCACCAGCCTATGGTGAGGTTAGGAAAGAAAGGTTCACCCTGAACCTCTACCCGCCATCACAGTTTATAACTATTTTTTTGTTAAAAAACTTTAAGTAATGTAAATTGCATAAAACTCTTCAGATGTTGTTTACATTTGTTTTTAGCTATATTGTATGAATTTTAGTTTACCTAGAACTCCGCGAATGACTTAGCGTCGATTGAGTCTTTGAGAAATATCCAATTGATTTATAATTTTTTTTCCGTAAAAATCGAAACCTAATGTAAATGCATAGAACTCGTAGCTATATTTCGCTTATATTACCTGTATTTTATAAGTTTTAGTTTCACCAGAACTCCGCAATTCGCGTAGCGTCAATCTAATCTTTTAGAAAATCAAGATGTATTTATAATTATTCTTTTTTTTTTTAAATTACAAATTAATGTAAATGGTTAGAACTCTTCAGATATATTTTGTGTGTCTTTAGCTGTATATTTTGAGTTTTAGTTACATCATAACTCCGCGATTCGCGTAGCGTCCCTCAAATCTTTTAGAAAAAGAAAAATTGGTTCATAATTACTTTTTTTTTTTTTTAATTGCAAAGTAATGTAAATTCATAGAGCTCATTAGATACTTTCATATGTGATGTATTGTATCTATAATGTGTATGTGATGTAAGCTGTATTGTATGATTTTTAGTTCCACTAGAGTTCCGCGATTTGCTTAGCGTCCTGCGAATATATGGGAAAACAAAGATGGATTTATAATTTTTTTTTTTTTTTAATCGTAAAGCAATGTAGATGCATACAACTCTTCTTTTTTTGTTTATATGTGTCCATAGCTGGATAATATGAGTTTTAGTTTCAGCATAACTCCGCGATTCGCTTAGCATCCCTAGAATCTTTAAAAAAAAACAAGATGTATTTACAATTATTATTTTTTTTTTTAAATCGCAAAGTAAAGGAAATTCATAGAACTCTGTAGATATTTTTATATGTGTCGTAAGCTGTATAGTATGATTTTTAGTTTCACCAGAACTCCGCGATTTGCTTGGCGTCCTGCGAAAATATGAGAAAACCAAATGGATTTATAATTTTTTTTTTAAATCGTAAAGCAATGTAAATGCATCGTACTCGTAGCTATATTTCGTTCATATGTGTCCTTGTCTGTATATTATGAGTTTTAATTATATCAAAACACCGCGATTCGCGTAGCATACCTTGAATCTTTGAGAAGTCAAGATGTATTTAGAATTATTGTGCGGTATTTAATCAATTATTATTGAAGTGGCAGTGTAATATAGGAGGCCTTGGTGGTGGGGGAAGAACACGCCGCGTACACTCACTCGGCTTTTGAATGTCATGTGTAACACTTTGTTTCTGATCGTTGTGCTGATAGCGCCATTTTGCAGTGCCGTTACATGTTTTTGAATAATCCTTTCATTGGTAAGGGATAGTTTCGAACATTGGTTTCGAACCTTTGTGCAGTCAACACGTCTCTTAAAACTCCTTTGATTGGTAAAGGATATCTTCGTACGCTGGTTTCGAAGTTAAGACTGTTTCTAAATGCAGGTAACTCTGGTCCACCAAAATCCTTATATTTCCTATTCCTGGTTCTCCTTTCAGACCAGAATCTTGTACAGGACGCAGTGAAGAGTGGAGACTAATTCCGTAAGTCTACCATATTTGTATTTATTGTTACATTTTTACTTATATTGTCTATATATTCTCATGTGTTTCCGTACTATTCATTTACAGTCCACATTAGTTCTCTCATGTCTGAGTGCTACCATATTTATTCGTATATGCCTTGATAATATTCTTATTATAATTTTATTTTTATTCAATTGCCGTGAAGACTAAATTTTATGCCTTCACATTCCTACCAGAGAATATTAAATTTCGTTGTTTTTTCCTACCATTAAGATTTTTTTCTCAATCATTCTATGCACAGATGATTCTTTTGTACATGTAATATTGTATATCTATGTAATTTTCTTATGTGTTCTTTTAATAACCATGTGCTGATAATCCGGTTATGACTTGTCTGTGGACGTTTGGTTTCAACAAGTTCGTATATAACTTTAGGAAGTGTTGAGTCATCTATTGGTCAGTTTCCTTGGTGACGGTGAGTGACGTAATCCATGAACACTGCACTGTTCACATTTCATATATTTTTCACTAATTGCTTATAGGTTTAAGTTAATGAGTTTTCATAGTGTTATACATTATAATATTGTTAATTATTCATTATTAACGAGGTTTAATAACTGCCTAATACTTTTTGTTGTATATATTTGTTTAATAAGTATATATTAGATTTTACCTTTTAATCTATCTCTTGATTGTATTTTATTTTGAAATTGTTTTTTTTTCTATAATAGTCAATATGACATTGAAGCCATCCAGTTTTGATCGTGTCATTAAAACTTCTAAGAGATCATTGCAGACAACCTTTGACGGCCTGTCCAAGGTTGATGTTCGAACATCATGTAGAAGCACTTAAATTATTGAAGAGCAGATATTTTAAGCCTCGCAGAGCTGCTGCATTTCATCATAGCAGTGTTCTCAATTTACCTAACATTTCTGATGAAGTAAGGTCTATTAGAGCCTTTTTAGATTCTTTTAATGCCCACATAAAGTCTCTAGAAAATATTGGACCCAAGAATAATGTTTATATGAATATCTTTTCACAGTTTTTACTGTCTAAGTTTTCTGCCAATTTAAGAACTCGATTTGAGAATAGTTATTCGGAGACTGAATTTCCTACTCCGGATATATTAATTTTGTTCCTCGATCGTCATGTCTCCACTTTAGAAAATGTATCTCTTGAATCATCTTATATGGATTCTACCCACAATAAAGCTCCTGTTGTTGCACGGGGCAAACCTAAGGGTCGTTTTTCTCCTGATCAAACCTTAAGAAGGGACGAGAACTAAGCTCGTTAGCCGTTGCTGTAGCACATTGCAGCGCATGTGATTCAACAGATCACCACATTCAGCAAAAGCTTACTCAGCAATTCTCCCCGAGAGAGTTACTTATTTGCCAAAACTAAAAAATTATGCATATCATGCCTGCAGATTGGGCACAAGGGTACTTGTCTAAATAGGCACTAAAAAGGCAGCTTTTAGTAAATGTGATTCTAAGGGTCATCATACTCTGTTGCATTTTAGGGCCGAGGATTCGCCTAGTCTCTCTTCCACCTTACCCAAGGTTCAGACTAACCAAGGAAATGAGTCAACTACGAAGGGGATATCCCATCTTGCAAATCCACCTTCTTCGTTAGGCCTGTCTTCCCAGCCTGTTGATTCTCACGGTAGGAGGGCTTCAACCGTTTTAATGGCCACTTTCTTAGTAAGACTACAAGTTAGTCCCATACAATATATTGTTGTACGTGCGCTCTTAGATACCGCCTCCCATTTGTCATTCATAACTGAGCATTGCACTCAGATACTTAAGTGTAGGCAATTGCCTAAGCGGAAAATCATAAGAGGCATTGGCCAAGTAGCAACCACTTCTGTTGGTGCTACCAGCATTGCTACCCTAACTGGGGATGTGGTAGTTTCAAACCATTTGTTCAGTATCTTGCCCAAAATTACAAGTTATTCACCTCGGATTCCCTTGGCTCCGGAAATTAAAAATAAGGCTAAGAGCTTGCTTCTGGCTGACCCTACTTTTGATGCTCCCGCTCCCATCGATTGCTTGCTAGGAGCCGATCTCACAGCATATGTGCTCATTGGAGCTATCCAATCCTTAGGGGATGGCTATCCAGTTGCTGTCTCCACTTTATTTGGATTTGTATTAATGGGAAATACTCCCACTGCTGCTAATCACGGTCGTCAAGATAAGGTTGGTGTAAATTTCTGCAGCTCTCTAGTTGCTATGGATGCAGATGATATTTTAAGTTCTGTTGTTCAAAGGTTTTGGGCCCTAGAGGAGCCTCCCCAATGTACCAAACTATCCCCTGATGAAATATACTACGATGAGTTCTTTAAGGCTACTACCGTAAGGTTAAGCTCTAGACGGTTTCAGGTAAGATTGCCGCTTAAGGTCGACCCTTCAATGCCGTTAGGCGTAATGACCTGGTTTAGCACCCTAGAGCATAAGTTTGAACTGGATCCTCAGTTCAAGAGGCTTTATGTCCAATTTATGCAGGACTATGAGAGCAAGGGACATATGATTCGTTACCATTGCCCTCCGAAATATATAATACCCCATCATGGCATTTTTAAGAGCCATGGAGATAAATCAAAACTCAGAGTGGTGTTTGACGCCAGTGCAAAAACATTCACGGGATATTCTATAAACGATATTCTTCATATCGGCACTCCTCTAAATACATGCCCCAAGGGACGCCCTTCGTACCCTACGGGAACTGGCGTCTTTAGAGAAGGAGCGATATCCTCTTGCAACCCAGTTAATATTAAATTCCTTTGTGGATGACTTCCATGGTGGGGCATCCAATATAAGGGAAGCTGTTCATCTTCGAGATCAACTAATTGAATTATTGAAATCTGCTGGTTTTTCATTAAAGAAGTGGGCGGCCAATTATAGAGAATTGATTTCCGATCTTCCTGAGGAAGATGTCATTTTGCAAGGTTCTATAAACATGCTAGGTCTTAATTGGGACCCAGCTATGGATGTTTTATCGTATCCGATTTCGGAAATGCTGAGTGATACTACTGATGTGTTCACTAAAAGAGCTGTTCTGTCTTGTACAGCTAAATTATTTAGTTTATATCCCCGGTAATCTTTAGAGCCAAAAGGTTCCTCCAAGATTTGTGGAAGTTGCGAATCGACTGGGATTCCCCACTGAATGATGATATGAAGTCATATTGGGTACCCTTGTACTCCTCGTTTAAGAAATTAGAAAGGATCACTATTCCTCGACCATTGTGTGTTGATTTTACAAACCTACAATTACATGGGTTCTGTGACACTTCTGAGTTATGTCTCAACTTGATAATTGAATTGAAAAACAATGTTTAGAAGTATCATAATAACTACATTAAGAAAACAGAAATTGATTTCCTTTTTAAAAAGGTACTTAAGATTATATATAACAATAACATCTGTTAATGTCGATTAAGAATACGAAAGATTTTTAACATTGGGATATGACAGTCTCCCATACTTAAATACAGATAGCTTCTGTTAGGAGATAGCTTCTGTTCCTAAACATAATCTTGAAGATAGGAGGGTAGTCTCCGTTGACGTTACGACCTGCGAAAAGAAAGAGAGGCTGTATCTGATGCTGCTGGAGCTTCAGCTGGATCTTGAGGCGCTGGAACTGGAGAGACTGGATCTGGTGGTCGAGGAGCTGGAATCGGTGCAGCCGGTGGTTGCAAGCTGTCTTCACGTTGGACTCCGGATCGCCCTGTCCTGGCTGAGAATGAGCTATTGTAAGCCTGCTCTTCTTGTGTCGGGACTAAGTGTAATTTTGGGACCTGGCAAGCTCGAATTTGGTCTATGTGTCTTTTCAGACGATAACCATCATCGAGATTCACCATGTAGTGCACTCGCCCCAGCTTTTCTGCAATCGTTCCGAATTTCCATTCTTCCTTATTTGCCGCATACCATCTAAGTTGTACTCTTTCTCCCACACTTAATTGACGGCAATGAGGGTGCTATTGTATTGCAGTGGCTCGCTTTGGTGGAAAAAGAGCATCTAATTGAATTCTTATTTGTCTCCCTAAGTATACCTGTGATGGAGAATGTCCGGTTCATGCAACAATCTCTTGTGATTGTTCATGTAGCGCATTGTTGCTGGAAGTATTAGATTTTAGTTTCTTTTTTAGAAATTGAACATGCCGCTCTGCAAGTCCATTTGTAGCGGGGTGACCAGGAGCTATAAACTTTTAAATTATCCCACAACTCCGACAAAAATCCTTCAACAATGCGCTAGTGAAAACCGTCGCATTGTCAGATACAAGTATTCTCGGAAATCCATGGAAGCTGAAAATGTCCTTTAGAAGCTTGATCGTGGTTTGGGATGAAGGCGGGTCTTTCGAAAGGCGCACTTCTGGCCATTTCGACTTGGCATCGATGAGTAGTAGGATGTGGTAATTATTGATGGGGCCTGCTTAATCAACGTGCACTCTATCAAAATTTTCTTCAGGCTCTTCCCAATGATGTATAGGAGCTTTTATAGGATTGTTACGAGCAATGGCACAGTTTTGGCAAGATCTGACGAGGAGCTCGATATCTATATCCATATTCCTCCAATAACAGAATTTCCGCGCGAGCTGCTTTATCTTGACAATGCCTGGGTGAGTACGATGTAATTCGTGTAGAACATCCTCCCATAGTCGAAGGGGGATCACTACTCGGCTTCCTTTAAAGATGATGTTGTCTTGAATTTGATAATCTGGGTCATTGAGTTGGCCTGACCATAGTTGTTCCTTGATTTTTTTAGATCTGGGTCCTCATTGGTAGCTGCTGCTAAATATTCGAATGTAACAGCTGTGGTCGAGATATGGTTAATTACTTGGTCATCAAGATCTCGGAGTTCTAGGTCAATTAACATATCAGCACTTTTAGAATCCGGTTCTATTGGAGATCGGGAGAGATAATCAACATGATTAATACTCTCACTTTTCTTGTGTTGAAGTGTGTATTTAAAGCTTTGGAGGAACGCTGCATAGCGAAGCAGCCTGGCGCTTGTCATAGCCGGAATCTTTGCATCTTGATGTAAGATTCTAGAAAGTGGTCGATTGTCTGTTATGAGTGTGAAGTGTCTCCCGTAAAGATAAGTGAAAAATCTGTAAACAGAAAAAATGATCGCACCAGCTTCTCGATCTAGTTGGCTATAGTTACGCTCAGCATCCGTCAAAGCTCTGGATGCAAAGGCAATCGGCCTCTCGAATCCATCAATTACATGTGCCAATACTCCAGCAACACCTGTGGGACTAGCGTCGCAAGTCAGTCTCACAGGCAATCCCGGATCAAATGGTGTTAGAACATTGTCACTTGAGATTTCACGTTTCAGTTGTATGAACGCTGATTGGCAGTCTTGTGTCCATTGGAAGCGTCGATTTTCTTTCAATAAGCAGAGTAGAGGGTACGTTACTGAGGAAAGATGTGGGATGAATTTTGAATAATGCGTTACCATACCTAAAAATCCTCGGACTTCTTGTTGAATAATTGGAGGCTATAGATTGCATATAGCTTCAATTTTCTTGGGACATTTCTTGATGGTGTTGTGACTAATGAAATGACCTAAAAAGGATACTTCTTCATTGAAAAACAGCACTTCCGACGGATCACGTGAATATTCTTTTCTTTTAATTGATCGAATAAACGATGCAGATTAGTATTGCACTCATGAAATGTCTTTCCATAGATTTCAATGTCGTCGAAATAAGTTGTAACGCCATTTAATCCAGATAGGACCTTATTCAAGATCTTATGGAACTCACTAGGTGCATTCTTGATACTAAAGTTTAGTGGATTGACTCTATACGTGCCTCTATGGGTCGATATGGTTTGTATTATACTCGTATTTTCATCGGCTTTTACGTGTAGGTATGCCTTGTAAAGATCGATGATGCAAAGGTATGCAGAATTTCGCAGCTGGTGGAGGGTCTCTTTGATCTTTGAATTAGGGTTATGGGAGGTTTGAAGCTGAGGGTTGACGGATGTTATGTAATCCACGCACAATCGAACATTACCATCGGGTTTAGGAATGACAACTAGTGGTGAACCCCAGTCACTGTGGTCCACCTTCACAATGATCCCGTCCCTTTCAAGGGCTTCAAGTTCTTTTTCTACTTTATCACGTAAGGCGAAAGGCACTTCCCCCTTTGATAAAAACGGGTTTTGCTTTTATCCTCAAGCTAAGAGATATAAAACAATCTGGCACACAACCAACCTTCAGTTTGACGATATCAGCATACTGTAGGTCGATTTTTTTGATGGCATCTTGAGTACTGACCTCTTTGGTTAAGTTGATATTTCTATGGGAAGGAAAATCGAGATGCTTTAATTCTATACCGAACCTCCTGATCCACGATCTTCCCATTAGGGGCGTAAAATTTTCTGGAACAATGAAGATGGACTCATTGGACACAATACCATTATAACAAACAGCAACGTTGACTACTCCTAGTAGCTTGAACACACCTGCTGTATACGATCGAAATCGGATCTTTGTGGGCTTCATGTCTACCTGAATTTGAAGTTTTTTGAAGTCGGATATCGGAAGGACTGTGAGCCCTGCTCCAGAATCTACCTCAAAAGTTTGAGGCTTTCCTTCCATTATATCATGAGTTTAGTTAATCAGAACTTTGCGATTCGCGTGCTGTCCCTCGAATCTTAGAGTAAAACAAGATTGGTTTATAGCTATTTTTATGTTTAATCGTAAAGTAATGTAAATTGCATATAACTCTTTAGATGTTGTTTACATTTTTGTCGTTATCTGTATAGTATTGTTCGTAGTTTCACCAAAACCTTGGGGATATGCTAGGCGTCCTGCGTATAAATTAAAAAAAGGATGGATTTATAATTTTATTTTTAATCATAAAGCAATATAAATGCATAGAACTCTTTAGATTTTGTTTATATGTGTCCTTACCTGTATATTATGAGTTTTAGTTTCACTAGAACTCCCCGATTTGATTAGTGTCCTGCAAATATATAAAAAACCCGGAATGGAATTATAATTGGTTTTTTTTTTTTTAAATCGTAATGCAATTTAAATGCATTGAACTCTTCAGTTTTAGTTTATGTGTGTCCTTAGCTGGATAGTATGAGTTTTAGTATCAGCAGAACTCCACGAATCGCGTATCGTCCGTCGGTTGTATTGTATGAGTTTTAGTTTATCTAGAACTCCGCGAATGACTTGGCGTCCCTTGAATCTTTGAGAAAAACCAAATTGATTTATAATTATTATTTATCGGAAAAATTTGTAAACTAATGTAAATGTATGGAATTCGTTGCTATATTTCGTTTATATGTTTTCTTACCTGTATGTTATACCTGAGTTTTAGCTTCACCAGAACCCTGCGAATCGCATACTGGGAATGTAATTATTGTTAATTTTTTAATCACAAATTAATTAAATTTTTTTTTAAGTAATGTAAATTGCATAGAACTCTCCATATGTTGTTTATATTTGTTTTTAGCTATATTGTACGCGTTTTAGTTTATCTAGAACTCCGCAAATGACTTAGAGTCGATTAATTTTTGAGAAAAATCAAATTGATTTAAAATTATTATTTATCGTAAAAATCGCAAACTATTGTAAATGTATACAACTCGTAGCTATATTTCGCTTATAAGTGTCCTTACCTATATATTATGAGCTTCAGATTTCCAGAACTCCGCGAATCGCTTGGCTCCGTCGAATCTTTTGTGAAAAAAAAATGATTAAATTATAATTATAGTTTTTTTAAAAATAAAGAATCAATGTAAATGCTTAAAACTCTTCAGATATTGTTTATGTGTCCTTAGCTATATATTATGAGTTCTATATACATCAGAACTCCGCGATTCGCGTAGCGTCCCTAGAATCTTTGAGAAAACCTAGATGTATTTCTAATTATTATTATTTTTTAAAATTGCAACGTAATGTAAATTCATAAAGCTCTTTACATATTTTTATATGTGTCGTTAACTGTATAGTATTGTTTTGAGTTTTACCAGGACTCCTCGATTTGCTTACCGTCCTGCGAATATATGAGAAAACAAGGATGGATGAATAGATCTCTTCTGTTTTTGTTAAGATGTGTCTCTAGCTGGATAGTATGAGTTTTAGTTTCAGAAGTACTCTGGGAATCGCTTAGCGCCCGTCGAAACTTAAAAAAAAAGGATGAATTATAATTATTGTTTATTTTTTAAATTACAAATTAATGTAAATGCATAAAAATGTATGAGTTTAAGTTTATCTAGAACTTCGCGAATGACTTAGCATCGTTTGAATCTTTAAGAAAAACCCTATTGATATATTATTTTTATTCTATAAAAATCGTAACCTAATGTAAATACATAGAATTCTTTAGATATTGTTTGCGTCCTTACCTGTAACTCATTAGTTGAGATAAATCAGAACTTTGCGATTCGGGTACCGTCCCTCGAATCTTTGAGTAAAACATGATTGGTTTATAGCTATTTTTTAATTTTTTTATCGTAAAGTAATGTAAATTGCATATAACTCTTTAGATGTTGTTTACATTTGTGTCGGTAGCTGTATAGTATTGTTCTTAGTTTCACCAGAACTTGGGAATATGCTTAACGTCCTGCGAATCAATGAAGAAACAAAGATGAATTTACGATTTTATTTTTTCAATCATAAAGCAATGTAAATGCATAGAACACTTTAGATTTTGTATATATGTGTCCTAACCTATATATTATGAGTTTTAGTTTTACTAGTACTCCGCGATTTGCAAAGCGTCCTGCGAATATATGAAAAAAACCAAAATGGAAACGGTTTTTTTTTTTTTTAAATCGTAAAGCAATTTAAATTAGTAAGTATGAGGCTTAGTATCAGCAAAACTCTGCAAATCGCGTAGCTTCCGTCGGGTGCATTGTATGAGTTTTAGTTTAGCTAGAACTTCGCGAATGACTTGGCGTCCCTTGAATCTTTGAGAAAAACCAAATTGATTTATAATTTTTATTTATTGTAAAAATTGTAAGCTAATGTAAATGTATGGAATTCGTAGCAATATTTCGTTTATATGTTTTCTTACATGTATGTTATACCTGAGTTTTAGTTTCACCAGAACCCTGCGTATCACGTGGCGTCCGTCGAATCATTGAGAAAAAAATTAATATATAATTATTGTTTTTTTTTTTAATCACAAATTAATGTAAATGCTTAGAACTGGTTAGATATTGTTTATGTCTTTAGCTGTATATTATGAGTTTTAGTTACGAGTCGAACCTTAAAAAAAAAAAAAAGAATTATAATTATTGGTTATTTTTTAAATTACAAATTAATGTAAATTCATAGAATTGTATGAGTTTAAGTTTATCTAGAACTTCGCAAATGACTTAGCATCTTTTGTTCCATTGAGAAAAACCTTATTGATACATAATTTTTTACTTTCACTTACCTATATATGAAATATATAGTAAGTGGAAGTATTGCGATCGTGAAAAATTTCGACTTCCGGTTTTCAACGGAAATACACGTTTTGGGGTCCCCTGAGTCGAATTGACCAAGTCCCGCGAAATGGTCTGTCTGTGTGTGTGTGTGTGTGTGTGTGTGTGTGTGTGTGTGTGTGTGTGTGTGTGTGTGTATGTGAACAGACTAGCTCAAAAACTATAAACCGTGCGATCCTGAAATTGGGTATTTAGTGCAGGTATATGCCCGTGATGTGACAGCATAAATTTCATCAAGATTACATAAAGGGAGGGGGTACTTTACTTAATAACTTTTTAGGTTTTTTTCGATTTTCTCAAAAACCGCTCTAACGATTTTGATTAAACTGAGTATTTGGTCTATTTATGTGCCCGAGATATGACTGTAAAAATTTCATCAAAATTGATTAACCGGAGGGGGGACTTTACTTAATAAATTTTGTAACATTTTCACGTGTTTTTTTTTATTTACTCTAAATCGGCTTTAAGGATTTTGATCAAACTCGGTATTTAATGTATGTATATGCCAAAGATTTGATAGCCAACATTTCATTAAAATTGATCAACCGGAGAGGGCACTTTACTTATTAAATTTTGTATCATTTTCACGTGTTTTTTTTTATTTACTCAAAAAGGGCTTTAAAGATTTTGATCAAACTGGGTATTTGATGTATGTATACACCCGAGATATGACTGTTAAAATTTCATCAAAATTGATTAACTGGAGGGGGGACTTTACTTAATAAATTTGTTTCATTTTCACGTGTATTTTTCATTTACTCAAAAACGGCTTTAAAGATTTTGATCAAACTGGGTATTTGATGTATGTATATGCCAAAGATGCGATAGCCAACATTGCATCAAAATTGATCAACCGGAGGGGGGACTTAGCTTAATAAATTTTGTATCATTTTCACGTGTTTTTTTTATTTACTCAAAAAAGGCTTTAACGATTAACTAAAAAAAATGTGTGACTTAGGGAAATGATATTTAGCAAAACACGTCAATTTCTAATCTAAGTAAGTTGGTAAGTGAAAGTTGTGTGTTGCGCGCACGCACCAGATTTTTTTTAAATCGTATAGGTAATTGCATAGAACTCTTCAGATATTGTTTTTATAAGTTCATAGCTTTATTGTATGAGTTTTAGTTTTACACGAACTCTACGAATCGCGTAGCGTCCCTGAGATGTTTGAAAAAATCAAGATTAATTTAAAACTATTATTTTTTTCTATAAAAATCGCAACCTTATGTAAATGCATAGAATTCTTCAGATATTGTTTGCGTCCTTAGCCGTATATCATGAGTTTAGTTAATCAGAACTTTGCGATTCGCGTGCCGTCCCTCGAATCTTAGAGTAAAACAAGATTGGTTAATAGCTATTTTTTGTTTAATCGTAAAGTAATGTAAATTGCATATAACTCTTTAGATGTTGTTTACATTTTTGTCGTTAGCTGTATAGTATTGTTCTTAGTTTCACCAGAACTTGGGGATATGCTTAGCGTCCTGCGAATAAATTAAAAAAAAAGATGGATTTATAATTTTTTTTTTTTATCACAAAGCAATGTAAATGCATAGAATTCTTTAGATTCTGTTTATATGTGTCCTTACCTGTATATTATGAGTTTTAGTTTCACTAGAACTCCCCGATTTGATTAGTGTCCTGCGAATATATAAAAAAACCCGGAATGGAATTATAATTGGTTTTTTTTTTTTAAATCGTAATGCAATTTAAATGCATTGAACTCTTCAGTTTTAGTTTATGTGTGTCCTTAGCTGGATAGTATGAGTTTTAGTATCAGCAGAACTCCATGAGTCGCGTATCGTCCGTCGGTTGTATTGTATGAGTTTTAGTTTATCTAGAACTCCGCGAATGACTTAGCGTCCCTTGAATCTTTTGTAAAAAAAAAATGATTAAATTATAATTATAGTTTTTTTTTAAAATAAAGAATCAATTTAAATGCTTAAAACTCTTCAGATATTGTTTATGTGTCCTTAGCTATATATTATGAGTTCTATATACATCAGAACTCCGCGATTCGCGTAGCATCCCTAGAATCTTTGAGAAAACCTAGATGTATTTCTAATTATTATTATTTTTTAAAATTGCAACGTAATGTAAATTCATAAAGCTCTTTACATATTTTTATATGTGTCGTTAACTGTATAGTATTGTTTTGAGTTTTACCAGGACTCCTCGATTTGCTTACCGTCCTGCGAATATCTGAGAAAACAAGGATGGATGAATAGATCTCTTCTGTTTTTGTTAAGATGTGTCTTTAGCTGGATAGTATGAGTTTTAGTTTCAGAAGAACTCTGGGTATCGCTTAGCGCCCGTCGAAACTTAAAAAAAAAGGATGAATTATAATTATTGTTTATTTTTTAAATTACAAATTAATGTAAATGATCATAAAAATAATCATAAAAATGTATGAGTTTAAGTTTATCTAGAACTTCGCGAATGACTTAGCATCGTTTGAATCTTTAAGAAAGACCCTATTGATATATTATTTTTATTCTATAAAAATCGTAACCTAATGTAAATACATAGAATTCTTTAGATGTTGTTTGCGTCCTTAGCCGTATATCATGAGTTTAGTTAATCAGAACTTTGCGATTCGCGTGCCGTCCCTCGAATCTTAGAGTAAAACAAGATTGGTTAATAGCTATTTTTTGTTTAATAGTAAAGTAATGTTAATTGCATATAACTCTTTAGATGTTGTTTACATTTTTGTCGTTAGCTGTATAGTATTGTTCTTAGTTTCACCAGAACTTGGGGATATGCTAAGCGTCCTGCGAATAAATTAAAAAAAAAGATGGATTTATGATTTTATTTTTTCAATCATAAAGCAATGAAAATGCATAGAACTCTTTAGATTTTGTATATATGTGTCCTAACCTATATATTATGAGTTTTAGTTTTACTAGTACTCCGCGCTTTGCAAAGCGTCCTGCGAATATATGAAAAAAACCAAAATGGAAATGGTTTTTTTTTTTTTCAAATCGTAAAGCAATTTAAATAAGTAAGTATGAGGTTTAGTATCAGCAAAACTCTGCAAATCGCGTAGCGTCCGTCGGGTGCATTGTATGAGTTTTAGTTTAGCTATAACTTCGCGAATGACTTGGCGTCCCTTGAATCTTTGAGAAAAACCAAATTGATTTATAATTTTTATTTAATGTAAAAATCGTAAGCTAATGTAAATGTATGGAATTCGTAGCAATATTTCGTTTATATGTTTTCTTACATGTATGTTATACCTGAGTTTTAGTTTCACCAGAACCCTGCGTATCACGTAGCGTCCGTCGAATCTTTGAGAAAAAAATTAATATATAATTATTGTTTTTTTTTTTAATCACAAATTAATGTAAATGCTTAGAAATGGTTAGATATTGTTTATCTGAATTTAGCTGTATATTATGAGTTTTAGTTACGTCATAACTCCGCGATTCACCTTGCGTCCCTCGAATCTTTAAGAAAAAAATAGATTTATAATAATTATTTTTTTTTTTTAATCACAAATTAATGTAAATGCTTAGGACTCTTTAGATATTGTTTATCTGTCTTTAGCTGTATATTATGAGTTTTAGTTACGAGTCGAATCTTAAAAAAAAAAAAAAGAATTATAATTATTGTTTATTTTTTAAATTACAAATTAATGTAAATGCATAATATTGTATGAGTTTAAGTTTATCTAGAACTTCGCGAATGACTTAGCATCTTTTGTTCCTTTGAGAAAAACCTTATTGATACATAATTTTTTTTTCTATAAAAATCGCAACCTTATGTAAATGCATAGAATTCTTCAGATATTGTTTGCGTCCTTAGCCGTATATCATGAGTTTAGTTAATCAGAACTTTGCGATTCGCGTGCCGTCCCTCGAATCTTAGAGTAAAACAAGATTGGTTAATAGCTATTTTTTGTTTAATCGTAAAGTAATGTTAATTGCATATAACTCTTTAGATGTTGTTTACATTTTTGTCGTTAGCTGTATAGTATTGTTCTTAGTTTCACCAGAACTTGGGGATATGCTAAGCGTCCTGCGAATAAATTAAAAAAAAAGATGGATTTATAATATTATTTTTAATCATAAAGCAATGTAAATGCATAGAACTCTTTAGATTTTGTTTATATGTGTCCTTACCTGTATATTATGAGTTTTAGTTTCACTAGAACTCCCCGATTTGATTAGTGTCCTGCAAATATATAAAAAACCCGGAATGGAGTTATAATTGGTTTTTTTTTTTTTTTAAATCGTAATGCAATTTAAATGCATTGAACTCTTCAGTTTTAGTTTATGTGTGTCCTTAGCTGGATAGTATGAGTTTTAGTATCAGCAGAACTCCACGAATCGCGTATCGTCCGTCGGTTGTATTGTATGAGTTTTAGTTTATCTAGAACTCCGCAAATGACTTGGCGTCCCTTGAATCTTTTGTGAAAAAAAAATGATTAAATTATAATTATAGTTTTTTTTTAAAAATAAAGAATCAATGTAAATGCTTAAAACTCTTCAGATATTGTTTATGTGTCCTTAGCTATATATTATGAGTTCTATATACATCAGAACTCCGCGATTCGCGTAGCATCCCTAGAATCTTTGAGAAAACCTAGATGTATTTCTAATTATTATTATTTTTTAAAATTGCAACGTAATGTAAATTCATAAAGCTCTTTACATATTTTTATATGTGTCGTTAACTGTATAGTATTGTTTTGAGTTTTACAAGGACTCCTCGATTTGCTTACCGTCCTGCGAATATATGAGAAAACAAGGATGGATGAATAGATCTCTTCTGTTTTTGTTAAGATGTGTCTTTAGCTGGATAGTATGAGTTTTAGTTTCAGAAGAACTCTGGGAATCGCTTAGCGCCCTTCGAAACTTAAAAAAAAAGGATGAATTATAATTATTGTTTATTTTTTAAATTACAAATTAATGTAAATGCATAAAAATGTATGAGTTTATGTTTATCTAGAACTTCGCGAATGACTTAGCATCGTTTGAATCTTTAAGAAAAACCCTATTGATATATTATTTTTTTTCTATAAAAATCGCAACCTTATGTAAATGCATAGAATTCTTCAGATATTGTTTGCGTCCTTAGCCGTATATCATGAGTTTAGTTAATCAGAACTTTGCGATTCGCGTGCCGTCCCTCGAATCTTAGAGTAAAACAAGATTGGTTAATAGCTATTTTTTGTTTAATCGTAAAGTAATGTTAATTGCATATAACTCTTTAGATGTTGTTTACATTTTTGTCGTTAGCTGTATAGTATTGTTCTTAGTTTCACCAGAACTTGGGGATATGCCAAGCGTCCTGCGAATAAATTAAAAAAAAAGATGGATTTATGATTTTATTTTTTCAATCATAAAGCAATGTAAATGCATAGAACTCTTTAGATTTTGTATATATGTGTCCTAACCTATATATTATGAGTTTTAGTTTTACTAGTACTCCGCGATTTGCAAAGCGTCCTGCGAATATATGAAAAAAACCAAAATGGAAATGGTTTTTTTTTTTTAAATCGTAAAGCAATTTAAATAAGTAAGTATAAGGTTTAGTATCAGAAAAACTCTGCAAATCGCGTAGCGTCCGTCGGGTGCATTGTATGAGTTTTAGTTTAGCTAGAACTACGCGAATGACTTGGCGTCCCTTGAATCTTTGAGAAAAACCAAATTGATTTATAATTTTTATTTATTGTAAAAATCGTAAGCTAATGTAAATGTATGGAATTCGTAGCAATATTTCGTTTATATGTTTTCTTACATGTATGTTATACCTGAGTTTTAGTTTCACCAGAACCCTGCGTATCACGTAGCGTCCGTCGAATCTTTGAGAAAAAAATTAATATATAATTATTGTTTTTTTTTAATCACAAATTAATGTAAATGCTTAGAACTGGTTAGATATTGTTTATCTGATTGATTAATTTTTTGTTAATTAGAGAACTTGGGGGTATGCTTTGCGTCCTGCGAATAAATTAAAAAAAAAGATGGATTTATAATTTTTTTTTTTTAATCATTAAACTCTTTAGATTTTGTTTATATGTATCCTTACCTGTATATTATGAGTTTTAGTTTCACTATAACTCCGCGATTTGCTTAGCGTCCTGCGAATATTTAAAAAAAACCAAAATCTAATTATAATTGGTTTTTTTTTTTTTTTAATTGCAAAGCAATTTAAATGCATTGAACTCTTCAGTTTTAGTTTATTTGTGTCCTTAGAACTGGTTAGATATTGTTTATCTGTATATTATGAGTTTTAGTTACGTCATAACTCCGCGATTCACTTTGCGTCCCTCGAATCTTTGAGCAAAAAAAGATTGGTTTACAGCTATTTTTTTTTTAAATCGTAAAGCAATTTAAATGCATTGAACTGTTCAGTTTTTGTTTATATGTGTCCTTAGCAGGATAGTATTAGTTTTAGTATGAGCAGAACTCCGCGAATCGCGTAGCGTCCGTCCGCTGTATTGTATGAGTTTTAATTTATCTAGAATGACTGAGCGTCCCTTGAACCTTTGAGATAAACCAAACTCTTTTATTATTATTATTTTAATTATTATTTTTCGTATAAAACGTAATCTAATGTAAATGCATAGAACTCGTAGCTGTATTTCGTTTAAATGTGTACCTTAATATTTTGAGTTTTATGTTTACAAAACTCCGCGAATCGCGTAGCGTCCGTCGTATCTTTGAGAAAAAGAAGATTGGTTTATAATATATTTTTTTAAAATATATTGTAGAGAAATGCAAATTGCATAGAACTCTTCAGATGTTGTTTATATTTGTTTTAAGTGTCCGTCAAATCTTTGAGAAAAACCAAATTGATTTATAATTATTATTTTTCGAAAAAATCGTAAACTAATGTAAATGAACAAATGTAGAATTTGTAGCTATATTGCGTTTATATGTTTCCTTACCTGTATATTACGAGTTATAGTTTCTCAAGAACTCCGCGTATCCCGTGGTTCCGTCGAATCTTTGTGAAAATATGATTAACTTATAATTATTGTTTTTTTTTTTAAATAAAAAATTAATGTAAATGCTTAAAACTCTTCAGATATTGTTTATATGTCTTTAGCTGTATATTATGAGTTTTAGTTACATCATAACTCCGCGATTCGCGTAGCGTCTTTGAGCGAAAACAAGATTGGTTTATAATTTTTTTTTTTAATTGTAAAGTAATATAAATTGCATAGAACTCCTAAGATGTTGTTTATATTTCTTTTTAGCTATATTGTATGAGTTTTAGTTGATCTAGAACTCCGCGAGTGACTTAGCGTCCCTAGAATCTTTGAGAAAAACCAAATTGATTTATAATTTTTTTTTTGCATAATGATCGTAACCTAATGTAAATGCATAGAACTCGTAGCTATATTTCGTTTATATGTGTCCTTACCTGTATACGGTTAGGTTTAGTTACACCAGAACTCCGCGAATCGCGTAGCGTCCGTCGAATCTTTGAGAACAAAAAGAATGAATTATAATTATTGTTTTTTTTTTGGGTTTTTTAAATTAAAAATCAATGTAAATATATAGTATTCTTCAGCTATGTTTATGTGTCCTTAGCTGTATATTATGAGTTTTAGTTACATCAGAACTCCGCGATTCGCGTAGCATCTTGAATCTTTGAGAAAACCAAGATTTATTTATAATTATTTTTTTTTTTTAAATCGTTAAACGATTATTTACCGGTAATAATATGACGTTAAATAATATAAGTAAATATTATCCTTAAATAATATCGGTAAATAATATCGTATTATTTACCGCATCGGCCAGTAGTTTAAGAGGGCAGTACTAAACGTATACCCGTCTTTGATGCCTAGGCTAGGGTGGGAGGACATCCAGCCTTGAACCATTGTCTAGAGAAAGGGGATAACTTGATAGAACTGATTCCTGACATTTTGCGTTTCAGGTGTGGCAAGATTGCTGTCGTGGTATATATAAGGAAAGCTTTCTTGCAAATTTCAGTTAACCCAGAAGATCGAGATTTCCTACGTTTTTTGTGGAAAGAAAAACTCAGAAGAAATAAAGATCTGTGGTATTCGGAGTGACATGCAGCCCATTCCTGTTAGGAGGATTTGACATTGGACACCATCTAAATACGAGGTGAAGAGAAGATCGAGCGGGGTGAGTTGCCTTACTCTTTGACAGTTGTTAAACAGCTGCAGAAAAGCTTTTATGTTGACAATACTGTAGCGGCGGTGCAAGGAGCTGAAGAATTAGAATAATTTGTTGAGCAAGCTACAACAATTTTTAAAATTGCTTTTTTCGATCTGAGAGGATGGGAATATTCAGAACCTAATCTCATAATTTCTGTGGAAACTCCTGTTTTTGGTCTTATATGGGAAAGAAAATCAGATACATAAAAAGTAAACTTTTCTAGTTGAGAGAACTTTCATGCAGAAATGATAACTAGAAGAACATTGTTTTCTGTAGCCCAGCTGATCTTTGATCCAATCGGTATCATGGCACCAACCAATTTAAAACCTAAGCTTCTCATACAAAAGACTTGGATGGAAGGAGGGGAGTGGGATTCACCTTTTGGTAGCGAGATAAAAGAAGAATTTTAGTTATGAATCCGTCAGGTACGGTTGTTAGAACTGATAGTTATTCCACGATGGTTATGTGGCATCGAATCAGATGAGAGTAAAGCCACTTTACATTTATTTTGTGATGCCAGCCAATTGGCTTACACAGCTATTGAAATAAAGGGTGATGTTAATTTATATTTGATTGCACCAAAAGATAGGGTGGCGCCCAAGAAGAAAGTAACCATACCACGGCTAGAACTTTTAGCTGCTGTCATAGGTGCAAGACTGACTCTAGGGATTATATGCGAGTTTGAGAAGACTCCTGTCTACTACTGAAGTGACTCGATGACTGTTTTAGCATGGATTAAAAGAGATGAATCGTGGAGCATTTTTGTATGGAATAGGGTCCAGGAGATAAGAAAATTAACAGATAGTAATTCTTGGAAGCACGTGGGAGGGGGGATTAAATACAGCAAACCTTGGGAGTAGAGGTTGCATGCCATAATTTTTTTTATAATCGAGATGGTAGGAGGGACCTTCGTGGCTAAAGACATCTCCAGAGAAGTGGCCAAATGAAGTACCGGCTATAGATGAGGAAGATGTAAGACAAGAGAGGAGGCAAACCATGGTTTTCACGCATGGAAAGAAAGACTGGAAAGCTATCAGCAAAAGAAATTCAACGCGCAGAAAAGCTTGTATTAAGAATAGTACAGGAAGAATCTTTCGAGTGTGTAGGAGATAGAGGACTAAGAAAGCTCAAACCACAATTAGATGATGATGGACTTATACGTTTAAGAACTAAGATTTGTGCGAGAAAAGATGCTATGGATTTTAGAGCCCCTTACCCGCAAAAAATGTGATCGTTCAGCGATTAATATTTGAAACCTGTCAGACTAATGGTCATATTGTAGGTCAGGGCCTATTAAACCTATTGAGAGAACGCTTATGGATCATCAAAGGCCGAAGAGCTGAACATAACACTCTGAAACAATGTGGCACTATTCTACGATTTATGTCGAAATCATTTAGTACAGAGGAGCCACCACTTCCGGAGGCTAGAGTAAAAGATGCTAGAGTTTTTGAGATCGGTGGAGTTGATTTTGCTGGTCCATTTTATTTTTGAATGATGGCGCGAAGGTTTGGTTGTGCCTATTTACATACGCGGTCTACAGAGCGGTCCATTTGGAACTCGTTACATCCTTGTCCACCGATGCGTTCATGGTGGTGTTTTATTTATAGAAGAGGTAGACCGGCAATCATGTATAGTGATCATGGTACAAATGCTCACGGTACAAACAACGCCTTAAGTAAGATCGATTGGAGCAAGGCCGTTTCGGCAGGTTCAATTCGATTCAAATGGCGTTCCATTGAATGGTCTTTCAACCCACATACTGCTGCCTGGTGGGGTGCTTTTTGGGAGTGCCTTGTTGGTCTAGTTAAGATTATAATGAGGAAGATTTTAGGAAGGTTCTCACTTAATATGGAAGAACTTTATACAGTCATATATGAGTGCGAAGCATTAGTTAATTCATGGCATATCACATACGTTTCAGATGATGCAGAGGAACCCGTACCTATTACACCATTAATGTTCATACAAGAGATTCAGGAAATAGGTACACCTTATTTTGATAAAGTGGACACAAATACTCTGAATAGAAGATTGAAATATATGTGGAGGCTCAAAGAGGAATTGAAGCATCGTTTTAGGATTGAGTATTTAGGACAACTTAAGCTTACGTCTGAACATTTTAAGAACACTAGGAAGCCAGTAAAAGGAGAAGTAGTTCTAGTTGGCGGTGATGAGCGGAAGAGAATAGAGTGACCCTTGGCAGTGGTAGAGGAGGTCATACCAGGCAGCGATGGTCGTTGTAGAGTTTTAAAGTTAAGAACCGAAGAAGGTATTTAATTTCGGCTGATTCAGCGTGTATATCCCTTGGAAGTGCAGTCCTATGAAGAAGTTGAAGAACTGGAGGCATATAATACGTCACGGTCTATGTTGAAGAAAGAGGAAACAAGAACAGACCAGGACAAAAAGAAGATGGCCCGAACTAAGGAGGTGAAAACGCGCAGCGGACGGCTGATCGCTGTGCCTATGAGAAATTGTTATTGATTTTGTCGTTGACTCGTTACTCTCGTCAAGGTGGGAGTATGTTGAGTAATCGATTATCGATATGAGTTTATAGAAACGAGAGATTACTTTTTAACTCATATGTTAAATATATAATATTGTAAGAAAAATGTTGAGAATCATGTGCACTAGCAGAGCTTTAAAAATTTGATTCTTTCTGTAATTATAAATTTTGTTAGTTGAAATTCGTCTTTTCTATAAAATAAAATTCCTTAGTCCCTTAATGCAGCAATAGCCTCGATAAATATTAAAAACTCCATAAAATCAAAAATAGAGTAGAAATTAAAACTGAAATAATATACCTAAGAATATACTTTACTTATTAGCCCTAGGTGACATTTTTGAATTTGGAAATAATGATAAAATGATAATCAAAATCATATTAGATTTAGAAATGATATTTGATAGCATTGAATCAAACCATATCAATGCTACTAAAAATAACATCTGCACAATAATAAAAATAAAAGCAAAAATAATACATCCCCACTTAGCCAACAAATAGCAAAGGATCTTAAAGATTTTAAAAAGTTCATGCAGACTAACAAAGACATAATAGTTATGAAAACAGATAAAACAAAAAAAATGGCAATTATGTATCTGAAGGATTATAGAGAAAAAATGGAAATTATTATGAATGTTAATACAATATACAAAAAGCTAAAGAAGAATTAGCTTTTAAAGAATTAGCTGACTAAATTAATACACATGCAAACAAATTATTCCAAAAACCAGAGAGAGAGAGAGAGAGAAACACTTTATTTATCATAAAAGAGGTGCTGCCCAACTACATTGGGTTGCTAAGACACAGCATACTGTATGTCTATATGAGACTATTTGTAATATCTTATTGCAACAATATATAATAATAATAACATCCATATTTATATATGTATACCAACAGGATTATATTTTTTTTTAATATTTTTTTTTTCATTTTCATTTTTTTTCTCTCTTTTACTCAATCCCTAGAGTGCTAAATTTTGAATAAAATACATCTATCATGCAACAACAATAACAATAAGAATAAAACCCAATCAGTACTCAATCCTGGCATATAAGTTAGAAATAAAGATATATTAGAATTAAACAAACAATTAAATAACTAATTCATGCATAAAATAAATATATAAATAAATATATAAATACATATATAAATAAATAGATAAATAAATAGATAAATAAATAAATAGATAAATAGATAAATAGATAACCTATATACATAGATGTCCTCTCGCCAGTCTCTAATTCAGCTACTCCCATATATGTGGTGATGTATTATACCCAGGGAGTCCACCACTATACTCTCCGCCAAGCTTGCTACGTCCTTTATCCCCACACCAAGATCCTCCATGAAGCTCCTGGTTGATCTAGGTATGGCTCCTCGGACTACGAACCAAAGGCATCTCACGTGGAACTCTCTCGCGCCGAAGCTCTCTTTGAGAAAAGGAATACATTTTTCATATATTCCTCTCTTTTCCTCGTCAACTTTGCTCGCCTGATCGAGGTCATTAGTCTCATACCTCACGGTAGGATCCAGAATGATAGCCGACTTCGGCCTTCTTGAATGCCACAATATCGGCATATCTCGTGGATCCATCCGTATCCACACAATAAACTTCTTCGAAGCAGGCGAATTCTCTCTCCTTCAGGAGCCCCATCAATGCATGTTTGATTCTGTGATGACGGCGAGTTATCAGGAGCGAGTTGTTGGGGCATTTCCCCAGACCGTGTGCTGGTGTTTCAGGCTCTCTGTCACATTTGCGACAGAGGGACTCAACTTCTCTTACCTGTCCGCTGAAACCTGGGACTCTGCGCAGGGGTGCATAATTGATATTCAGTTTTAGGGCATTGGACCATTCAGACCCCGAAAGTACCTGCTTCTCGTACATGTATCTGTTAGCTTTCGGGGTGTCTTTAAAATGTCGAACTCCAATGCCCTGCCACCTGCAGTTGGCCCATTCCTCAAACGAGTTTTCTCGTAGCGACTGCCATAGAGCTCTCATATTTCGGTGCCCCTGTTCAACTCCCAATCTCTCCGCACACTCTGCTATCTCCGCCGAGTAATCAAATGTAGATTGGAACAGGGCATCCGGCACATTGGACAGTCGCTGAGCAATGGACCAGTGTTAAAGAGGAACTTCCCATTGGCAGCGGATCAAACCCAATCCTCGGTACCTCCTGGGATCGTACAACATCGCCGTGGAGGTGTTCGAAGGAAGACCAATTATGGCCTTTACGTTCATACGAATCATGGTGTCGATTCCCTCCAATATTTCCGGACGTAGCTTTATTAAAGGCGCAGTTTAGAGAGGGTAAGTGAGACCCGGGAACAGATATTGGTTGATAATGTTGAGCTTCTACTTTTTTTTTTTTTTTTGTTCCTCCCTTTCCGCGCCTTGTAAGCTATATGGGGTTTCCCGGGCGAGGGGAGAGGGTGGAGGATTGATGCCGAGATTAATTAATTACTTTCCCCCTGGCTCTGGGTTTTGAACTTGCTATCTTCATGTTTTCAAACAGACGTTGCCATGGGCAACGCGTATTTTCTAACGTCTTTGCCCACTCGGCCATCCCGCCACCCAAAAGCTGAGCTTCTACTCGGGCTTCAGCAAGCAAGAGGTGACAAGCTTATTCAGATTTTCATTTAATTTTGACACCGAATTCTTGCTAAACAGTAGCTCTCCCGAGAAAGTGCATCCTAGATATTTGATATTTTCTCCTTCTTTTAATGTCTGGATACCGCCATCATTCTCGAGGGAGGGCACCGTTGCCTCCAGCTCTCCCTTATTTGGGACTATGCCCACAATCTTTTGAGGATTTATCGCCTAACCAATCTCTGCGAGGTTCCTCTGTATACTTCCGATCACTCTCTCTACTGCATCCCTGTCACTCGCCGACACCGCCTGATCATCTGCGAAACATGTGAGGACTACAAAATCCTGGTCTCTCTTTAGCTTGTAACCAAACTTTTTGGCGAAATCTTCGCACAGATCGTGGTATAGATGATCGATCGCTAAGTTGAAGAGCGACGATGACAAGGGGCCGCCTTGGGGCACTACTCGCAGCACTTTGGCTAGTCGTGTGTGTACCGATTGTTTGTCAAACGCACCAACTACGTCGAGAAAGGCGACTGCGTTTTTATTAGTTTTTGCATCCTTTAAAATTGCGTTTATAATCCTCGCGTTGACGTGCGTTCCCGGAAGTCCCAAAAAAAACAAGACAAAAAAACTAAGTACATGATTAGCATTACAGATTTCACAGAAACAATATCAAAGGACCTACGGAAGCATTATCGAAATTTCTGAATCCGTCACTAAATGAATTAAATAGAAATAACAATTATGATGTCATAAATTCGATTGAAATGAAATAATATTAGAAAAGATAACGAGGTAAAAGATACCGAGCTAGAAATAATAAGCCTAGACCTGGAATCCTTGCTTACCAACATTCCCATAGAAGTATGAGTAAAACTTCTAGAGGAGAATTGGGACAAAATAAAAAATAATACAGTAATAAATTATAAAAATTTATTCATAGAAGGTATAAATAATGCAAAAAAACAGCTTTTTCAAATATAATGGTAAACTAGCTGTATATCCCGGTTTCACCCGGGGAATTTCATTTTTCTAATAAACGTGAACAAATTTAAAGTGAAATCATAACGATTTTTATAACATTAAAGAATATACCCAGAGACTGGCTGAAGTTATGAAATTTTAATATGGACAAGTGTTCGCACCTAGTAAGAAAGATCCACTGAGCGAAATTTGGGGAATTTAGGACAAACGGTATGGAGTTTTATTAAGAAAAAACAAACTAACAGAAATTCTTCTTTGAGCTGTATAACCCGGTTTGATCGGGGAATTTCATTTTTCTAATGAAACGGTTGATTTCGTAAAAAACCATTGTAAAGTGAGTTCATTACGATTTCTATAACAATAAAGACTATCAGCTGAAGATCGGCTGAAGTTATGCAATTTTAATATGGACAGGTGTTCGCACCTGGTATGAAAGAACTACTGGCGAAATTTGGAGAATTTAGGATAAACGGTATGGATTTCTATAAAAAACAAACAAACAAACAGAAATATTGGCCTGCAGTTTCAGCTTCTCGCAAATCGGCTTGCCTAAGCCTTTGTGGCGCAAAGCGGGCCTCGTATTCCTGGGCAGACTCAGTTTCCCGCGATTCTGCCTGTCTAAGGCTCTGTTATTCAATCCTAATTTGATGTTCGTCGAGAGTTTCAGCTGCTCGTATTTGACGTTGTTTTTAGCTTTTGAGCTCACTACTCCTATTGAAGCTCGCTTCTTAGGAGGCATTTATAAAAAATAAATTCACCATACATGTAAATAAACGTATTGTAATTTAAAAAAACAAAAAAAAAACATATGGTTTAAAAATCCCAGAACTCGACGCCTACCAAGGGACGGTCTTACCGGGCCTTGTTGGCCTCTTCAAAATGTATAAAATGATATTTTAGGCTGTTTTTCGACTCAAACGGTCGATTTCGTAAAAAAAACACATTGTAAAGCGAGATCATGACGATTTTTTTTAACAATAAAGAATATACCATGAGATTGGCTGAAGTTATGCAATTTTAATATGGACAGGTGTTCGCACCTGGTATCAAAGAACCACTAAGCGAAATTTGGAGAATTTAGGACAAACGGTATGGATTTCTATAAAGAACAAACAAACAGAATTTCGACTTTATTTATAAGATATTTTAAGCAGTTATTTGGATTACAAATGGGATAAAGACTATCTGTAAATTTAAGTGGAATATACTTAAATGATTTACTAGATAAATTAAATTTTTGGACAAATTAAATACAAGACCGATTTTAATTATAAAATATGTAGATGACATAACAATAATTACCAAAAAAAGCAATCAAAATCTAATATTGGACCAGTTCAACACACGTCACAATAGAATGAAATTCACCATAGAAAAACCTAAAGATAATACGATAAGATTCCTTGATATGGAAATATTCTCCTCTAGAAGTTTTACACTTACTTCTATGGGAATGTTGGTAAACAAGGATTTCATGTCTACGCTTATTATTCCTTGCTCGTTATCTATTTTTACACAAAGAATAATATGATGGATGATAAAGGACAGAAAAAATATACATAAGGCTTTTAAAAACTATTACCACTGTAATTTGAAGTTAAGGCTATATAACAACAATAAACTAAGTAATTATTTAAACAATATGAAAGATAGAATTGAATTTTAACTAACTAACTAACTCTGTTGGCGCTATGGTCCCTGTAGGACCTTGGCCCCCTCGACAATCTTCCTCCATTCGGCTCGATGCCCTGCCGCGTTCCTCCATTCCACCACTCCCATCAGTCGAAGATCAGCCTACGAATCTTCCTGCCATCGCAGTCTAGGTCTGCCTCTTTCTCTTTTACCATTCGGGCGTCCTTCCATTATTCGCTTCGGGATTCTTCCTTGACCCATCCGTTGTAAGTGCCCCAACCATCTTATTCTACCTTTTTTGATACAGGAAATTAGGTCTGGATCCTCGTTCAGGTCCCTAAGTTCCCTATTTAACTTATTTGCGTCTATCCTGGTTGGGCCATATATTTTTCTTTGGATCTTTCTCTCCCATGCGTTTAGAAGTCTCTCTCGCTTTTTAGTTAGGGTCCACGCCTCGCCACCATACATCACCACTGGTCGGAGCACCGTCTTGTAGACTCTTTTTTTAATGTTCCGGGATATTTCTTGGTTTTGGAAAATTCTCTTTAAAGACCAGTAGCACCTGTTGCCACTTTGTATCCTCGCTTTGATCTCATCCTCTATTTTATTGGTACGTGTCAAGATTGTGCCAAGATATTTGAATTTTCCAACATCTTCGAAATTATACCCCCCACTTACCAGTGGTCCCACAGAATCCCCTTTCCTGGACGTGTACATTTATTTCGTCTTGCTTTTATTTATTTCCATTCCCATTTGTTTTGCAGCTTCTTCGCATTTTTCGAAGATACCTATAAGCAAATCTTGGGATCTTGCTGTAATGACCACATCATCGGCAAACGCGAGGAGCTGTATTTTTTCATCATAAATGCACCCTTTCCTCCTACCTTGCACTGACCTGATAACTGTTTCCAGTGCTAGATTGAACAGTACTGGTGATAGTGGGTCTCCTTGCCTTACACCTTTTTGTATCGAAAAGCCAGCGGTGAGTTCTCCCTGGACCTTTACCACGCCTCTGCTGTTCTTTAAGGTCATTTCGATTAATCTTATAAGTTTTGTGTGGCAACCTAGGTTCCTGAGATTCTCATACAGCTTGTTCCGGTCTATACTGTCGTATGCTTGCCTAAAGTCCATGAAGATGTGATGCAGGCTTTTGTTCCACTCATGGCACTTTTCGAGCATGTTCCGGATCGTGAATATGTGATCAATAGTGGACCTTCCCGGACGAAACCCACACTGGTATACGCCAATCACATTATCCGCTGCAATGACCACTCTTTTAAGTAATAAAATGGCGAACACTTTATAGATTGCATTTAGCAGTGATATGCCTCTATAGTTTTGGCAGTCCATTTTATCACCCTTCTTGTGTATGGGTACAATTACAGCTGTAGACCATTCGTCTGGCATTTGCTCCTTATCCCATATTTCCGTTATCAGATTGTATATTTCTCTGCACAATCTGTTTCCACCGTATTTGATCATTTCAGCCGGTATTCCGTCTATTCCTGGCGATTTGTTCCTTTTTAGCTCGCGTATGACATCCTCTACCTCTTCTGGATCCGGGGGTTCTATGTCTGTATCCACCTCTAAAGTACCGAACTCATTTTCCATTGGCCTTCGTTCAGGTTTTTCTTGGCCCGGATTTAGCAGTTCGCTAAAAAAGCTTCTCCATCTCTCTTTTACATCCTCTTTGCATCCCAGGAGCATACCATCTTTATCCTTGCATAGACTTATTCTAGGTTGAAATCCTTTCCTCAATACTTTCAGCCTGTTGTAGAATCCTCTACTATTTTTAGCCTCAAAATCATCGATCATAGGCTTTAGGTCTTCTTCCTCCTTCTTCCTCTTTTTCTCTCTACATAACTTTTTGGTGGCTTCTCTACTTTTTCTGTAGCTTTCAACCGTTAGTCTTGTTCTTCTCTGGACCATGTTAATATATGCCTTTTTCTTCTCTTCCACAGACTTTTGGCATTCTTGATCAAACCAGTGTTTGCTTCTTCCATTCCCTCTACCTTCCTGTATTGTCTTCTCCGCTGCCTCAGTCACTGCTATTTTAATTTTTTCCCATTTGTTCTCAATATCTTCTACCCCTGATGTGTTATTTTCGAGATATTCCTCCACTTTGTCTGCGTATTTCTTTTGGATTTCGGGGTTTTTTAAGGCATTAATGTTATAGTATTTGCTGCTTTTCATGTTTATTTCCGCCTTCCTGATTGCCATTCTCTGTCTATACCTTACACGCACTAAGAAGTGGTCGCTTGATCCGTCTGCCCCTCTGTAACTCCTTACGTCTTCGATGTCACTTTGGTGTCTGCTATCAATCAATACATGGTCTATTTGATTCTTAGCCTTACCATCAGGTGATATCCATGTTTGCAAGTGAATCTGTTTGTGCTGAAATGTAGTGCTAGCTATTTTCATGTTTTTAGCTGTTGCAAAATCCACTATTCTAAAGCCATTATCATTTGTGGTAGTGTGGCAGCTATATTTTCCTGCACATCTTCCCAAGTCCTCCTTTCCAATTTTGCCATTGAAATCTCCAAGGATTATTTTTACGTCATGTTTGGGGATTTTATCGTAGGTCCTTTCTAGCTCTTCATAAAATTCTTCCTTCTCCTCTTCCGTTTTATCTTCAGTCGGTGCATGTACACTAACTAGGGAAGTGTTAAAGAATCTTCCTTTGAGTCTAATGGAACATATCCTCTCATTTATCGTCTTGTAATCTATTATTGCATGTTTCAATTGCCTCCTGACCATAAAGCCAGTTCCAAATATATTCTTGGCATGCCCACTATTAATGAGAATATATTTATTTAATTCAATGATAGTCGGTTCCTTCCGCCATCTAATCTCCTGTAGTGCCACCACATCCAACCCATATTCCTCCAGGCAATCCTCCAGTGCACGGCATTTTCCCACTTCGAGCAGTCCACGCACGTTCCACGTTCCAATCATTGTCAAGTGTTTAGTCCTTTTCATGCCGGGTCGTTTACCATTGATCAGTCCTGTTCCGAGGCCTTGTTGAGGTTTCTTAGCAATATTATTTACACAGGTTGGGTCGCTGGCCCAACTCTGTGCTCCTTTTAGTCGCCTTTTACGACAGGCAGGGGTACCCCAGGATTATTCTACCCCGCTCCTGGACAGGGACTTTTATTGAATTTTATGACAAACAAAATATAATTTATAATATTGACAGTCAAGATTGTGAAGGTATTTTACATTGGGGAAATAACCAAAAAGCTCAAAACTAGACTAACGCAACACACTAGCAATTGTAAAAGTATAAAAAATGTAGGCACAACAGCATTCGCCCAACATAGTATAACAAAAAAACACAAATTTGATTTTAGCTTCCCAGAATCAAATTTGTGTTTTTTTGTTATACTTTGTTATAGGCATAGTCAATAACACAAATAACGGGAAAACTATAGAGGCCATATACAACACAAAAAACATTAATAGAACAGTTAGTTATAAAACAGACATTAAAACTATAGGCAGCCATTACATGGACATAATTAAAAATTTAAAAATTTGATCATATATACGTATAAAGAGACAGGTATTGTGTATATGTGTGGGTGTGTGTGTGTGTTTGTGTGTGTGTGCATGAATAGGTTGTGTATGTTTATATCATAACATAATAAAAATTAGATTATTAATAATATTAAATTATAATAATAAAAATTAGCAGCAACAGCCTAAAGCCAGTAACAGTGAGGTGGCCTAAGAAAAAAGTGTAATCTGACATAATTATTTATTTATTGACGAGATTTTAATGAATTGATGTATTGTATGGTTATAATATATGATATGTATATAATGTATGGATATATATATATATTGCTACGTTTCTGGTCTCCCACTTTTCTAAGGCGGTTGGGGGTTACCAGAAACGGCATATATCTAATTGATATTGTAATTAATGTACTTAATTCGCCTTAATGTAAATTGGATACTTTTCCAAAGTTGACGTGTTTACCAATTCTATATTATTCTAAGAAACCTGTGGCATAGGGTAAATGATAATAAATAAACAAATCTAAATTGAACTATATCTTTAATTTTATTGACCAATAATGTAAATTATTTATACCCCCTTTAATATATCATATAAACATATTTTACTAGCACAAATTAGTTAATGGATGCTGACTGGCAATTTAACATTATTTTAATAAATACTAACCACACAATATTACAACTAGTACTGTATATGCATTAACCTTATCTGGTGGGCACTCTCCGTTGTTATCTCTGGCCTATCAGCTGGATCAGTCTCTGCCATCTCTGACGCTCTCTCAGACTCAGCACAGCATCCCATCTCAGCCTGTCTCGGAAATCTGGACTCTCCCGCTCGCTCTCTCCCTGGACCTCCGCACTCCTCGTACTTCACTCTCGCCCTCTCGGCACACTACCCGACCTCTGTCCACCTCCGGACTCTCTCTCCTCGACCTCTCCTCTCGACTCTCCCTTCGAACTCTCTCTCCTCTGTATAAGTCTTCTTTCCCCCACTCTCTTCAGACTTCCTCTGATTGGCTGGCTGCAGACTTCTCCTGATTGGTTGGTTCCAGACTTCTTCTGATTGGCTGGCTGCCTAATATTTCCCTTCCTTTCCATATTCAACGTGTTTCCCAACGGCCTCTTTGCCGGGGCAAAACCAGGGTTTATGGCCACAAATTTTTCTAACAATCTTCTTAGGTATTTCCCTGGATGTTTGTCGGCAGCATTGTCGGTCCTAAGCTTTGCTTATTTTGAATCTCTAACAGAAGGTTTATGGCCCCAATAACTTACAAGGCGGTATTTCCAAGACCTAGCCGCCTTCAGGTAAAACTGGCCACCGGGTTGCCCATATACAGTACTTTACATATTATTAATTCAATTTACTTTTCCTATCATGGCAGCATCCAGAATACATACCATTCTCCTAGTGTCAAGGGAAAGAAAAATGAATAAACGTACGTTTATTGATTTTTCTTTTAACATACTTTCAAAAATATTTTTAATAATCCGTTTAGAGCCGTAAAGTAAAATCCTTTCCACAAAATTAATTGTTCAGCATCGAATATGGCAAAATGGTATAAAATGAACATACAACATACAAAACATTACTTAAAATACAACATATAAAATAATTACAAAAATGAACAAAACCCTTTAGTAGAACAAGAAACGATAATAAATTTACAATCGCTACAATTTACATAACAAAAACTAAAATAAAACAATTCTCAATATAAGTTTTCTGTGTACTATTTAAAAACATTTTGACTCAACGTTCAAAACTAAATTATAAAAATACAAAATGGTTGTAGGATATAACAAAACATATGATCTTACAATTAATTAACTTCTTATTTATACGATAGTTATAAATTAGTACCTTTTTAACTTTTAGCCTTTGAACTTATCCATACCAATCTTAAAATTCCACATATTAAGTATTCACATGATAAAATATTATTTTTCTAAACAATTGCTAGATAACTTACTTAGTGATCAGAGTTCTTCTGTCTTCATTTCACATCCTGAAACACTTCTTCATTCACAAATAACAAAAACAAGTATAATGTTTATACAGTAACATTTTATTGTGTGGCAAGTATTTTTCAGAAAATAAAAAGGATTCTACTATTTGGGATTTTTCCCCATTCTAGTTTTAAAATCATATTAGTTTGGAATCTTTATATTTTAAATAAATGTTTAATTTCACTTATTTTCAGGGCTAATTATTTTAACGTCTAATTCGGTATTTATACTTCCTTTCTTAATAGCACGCACAAAAACGGCGAACCTCTTACTTTCACAAAAATTGGTAGTCCTAGTACCATCTTGGGTTTTCTTATGTCACAATCAAGGATTAAGTATTTACATATTCTATAAAAAGGAATTTCAGTTCATAAGTATAATTAAAAGTTTTTAAAATTTTTAAATTTTTTCCTTTATTCAAAAGATTTATATATATCTGATACGAATTCGAATTTATATTTATGGCCACTAAAGATTTTTAAATTTCCTATCCGGATGTTCGGATCAATTACACCATGAGCCCCATCAATTATCTAATAACGTTTTTACACATGGATCAATAAAAATGTTGCCTCAGTATTCTGGGCATACTTGAAGATTTCAGTATCTTCTCAAAAATAATCTTAGGGATACCTGGAGGCGCTACGGCTGCTCCACATTGAGGGTTTTCCCTTTTAGACACAATTAAAACAATAACCCGACTTCAGGGGCGATGGAGGACCTCTGTCTACTCCAAAGTAAAAAAGTACAATAATCCTATTAGGATATACAATAATACAAAATTGGTCCACGTTATTTACAAATCATTATTGGGGGTGGCTCATAGCGACTAAACAATTGAGGCAAGTTAAATCATTATTAACCAACAGTTTTCTGATATCACGATTGATATCCCTAAGCAAATTTAAACTTGGATATATTACATAACTCTCTCATTCATAGGTAATGTATCGTGTCTCTCACTTTGCATTACTCAATACAATCTCAATTAGTAAATTATTTTTAAAGTCATGTTAATTTTTATTTTGAAATTTATTACTGATATTATTATTATTTCAAAATATAACTTTACCCAGAGATCTATTTAATTATCATCATAAAATCCCCATCACAAGCCTTAATCCTATCAAAACTTAACGTTAAAAGAAGACTTAACTATTTACAAAAAATATTTACAATTATATATACAAAAATTATATACATGGATCCAGAACGGGTTGACCTGACGACCGCTTCGCCAGGACCCTTTAGCTCGTCAACGGAAGGGACGCTAGATGGAAACCCTTTTTATCCCCTGGACTGGGATAAAGACTACCGTGTCTTATTATAACACCGTACGCGCTTCTTCTTTACCTGGTTTAAGACCAAATAATTCATATAAAAGTCAATTAGCAAAAGCAGGAAGGTGATTGGCTCCGTTAATTGTTATTTTCTTTATTTACTGGGAGTGGCTTTATAATCATACTAAGCGAGTTTGCATGCTCTGCTCTAAGAGGTGACGTATAAGAATGAATTAATTTTATAAATTCCACGAGATCTAAATAGTATGCTTCGTTAGCAATCGCCATTGGTCGGTCCTTCTCTTCAACCTTTTCATGGGTCATATAAACTTCCTCACGTACTTGGCAAGACTCAAGAGTTTCTACCTGAGATTGAGGGATTGGTAAATTCTCTTGAATGGTTTCTTCTTGAAGATTCTTCGTTTCCTCTTTCACTTTAAAGGTAACCTTATCTTGCCCCCCGGAATTAGCCTCAATGTCACCACTTTCTGATTGAGCATTAGGGACCGTTCCTTCCATCGGAGATTTGTCATTTATAATTTCTACTTTTCCCAGAGCAGTAATCTCGTTCGGTCCAGTTTCCATATAATTGGTCGCATGGGGTTCATTAATACAATTGTCCACCGTTTTAAGGACATGGGCATCATCTTCTGCACTCTCATTCATATCCTCACTTTCAGCTAGGGGTGGTTTCTGTGTTTCCTCATCAGGTTTAGTGAAACGTTTTGCAGATGCTTCCAACTTCAGATTTATTGTGTAAAAAGCTTCATTTATTTCCTGTAGGTTTTTATTATGCTCTTCTATTATTCCCTTCAGCTCTTTATGTTTATCTTTTTGATTTTTCTGCATCTCTTTTATTAGCTGCCATATTAACATTTCTTCTGGGCTGAGGCAATTTTCTTCTGTTTTCTCCCTGGTCTGTGGCTGAGTTGCTTCTGGATGTGGGATCGATATTCCTTCAGCCAACCCCGTATTCGGCTGTGGTAGTTTCTCGTTTTATACCCTCAAAGCCATATCAAAATGTCGTGCGCGTATATTATCCATCAATATCTATTGAAACATCCGCGGTAGGGTTAAACGCAAGCACTGATTAAATATAACACAAAAAACAAGCCACTTATTATAAGACCGTATAACAAGAAGTATAAGGACCGCCTCCTTCACACACATCACTACTTTAACACTAAGACAAGAGAACACAAGAAAATGAAGTAAAGATTTAAAGCAAAATTCTGGAGAATTTTTTGTAAAATTAAAGAAATTACCAAACCTTATATATATTCACCCTTCGGCCACTTTGTATAATTTAACAAGAAATTTCAGCTAATGATATAAACGAATCGGTAAATACGTCCCCACAAGGGATGCCATTTTAATTGCTACGTTTCTGGTCTCCCGCTTTTCTAAGGCGGTTGGGGGTTACCAGAAACGGCACATATCTAATTGATATTGTAATTAATGTACTTAATTCGCCTTAATGTAAATTGGATACTTTTCCAAAGGTGACGTGTTTACCAATTCTATATTATTCTAAGAAACCTGTGGCATAGGGTAAATGATAATAAATAAACAAATCTAAATTGAACTATATCTTTAATTTTATTGACCAATAATGTAAATTATTTATACCCCCTTTAATATATCATATAAACATATTTTACTAGCACAAATTAGTTAATGGATGCTGACTGGCAATTTAACATTATTTTAATAAATACTAACCACACAATATTACAACTAGTACTGTATATGCATTAACCTTATCTGGTGGGCACTCTCCGTTGTTATCTCTGGCCTATCAGCTGGATCAGTCTCTGCCATCTCTGACGCTCTCTCAGACTCAGCACAGCATCCCATCTCAGCCTGTCTCGGAAATCTGGACTCTCCCGCTCGCTCTCTCCCTGGACCTCCGCACTCCTCGTACTTCACTCTCGCCCTCTCGGCACACTATCCGACCTCTGTCCACCTCCGGACTCTCTCTCCTCGACCTCTCCTCTCGACTCTCCCTTCGAACTCTCTCTCCTCTGTATAAGTTTTCTTTCCCCCACTCTCTTCAGACTTCCTCTGATTGGCTGGCTGCAGACATCTCCTGATTGGTTGGTTCCAGACTTCTTCTGATTGGCTGGCTGCCTAATATTTCCCTTCCTTTCCATATTCAACGTGTTTCCCAACGGCCTCTTTGCCGGGGCAAAACCAGGGTTTATGGCCACAAATTTTTCTAACAATCTTCTTAGGTATTTCCCTGGATGTTTGTCGGCAGCATTGTCGGTCCTAAGCTTTGCTTATTTTGAATCTCTAACAGAAGGTTTATGGCCCCAATAACTTACAAGGCGGTATTTCCAAGACCTAGCCGCCTTCAGGTAAAACTGGCCACCGGGTTGCCCATATACAGTACTTTACATATTATTAATTCAATTTACTTTTCCTATCATGGCAGCATCCAAAATACATAGCAATATATATATATATATATATATATATATATATATATATAGTGAAGCCTCTCGTTAAGGACCACTCCATTTAAAGGACACCTCTGTTTATGGGTGCAACTATCAATTGCATTGGCGCTGGATATACGGAAACAATGTTTTTGAAACCTCTTTTTAAGGGACAGTCTAAGTAGAGGACACGGACAGGGAAAATTGCCTGAAAATGGGTTTTAAGACCTCTAGTTAAAGGACAGTGTAAAACTTGTTTCAAACATTTTCCGAGAATGCTTTAGTCTTTAGTCCAATTCATCTAATACTCAGTAAACAGAGTCACTTCCTGTCCCTCCCCCTTTTCTACAGTTTATTGAAAATCTTTGAACTAACAACATGCCTCCAACACGTAAAAGGTTTTCATTAAATGAAAAAAAGGAAATCATTGAAGAGTGCGAAAAAGAGTGGCTAGCCAAGTGCACAGATCCTTTTAGAGTCTAATCATCACAAAAATGTAAGGCAATCAACTTTGGAAAGTTTTTTTAAGCCCGCTGGTACTTAGACATTTCTTCAGTTTGCTCTCTTTTATGTAAATGTTTTATTGAGACCCAATTTTGTTATGGTAAAACTACATTGTAATAATCTTCAAATCAAATCTATCAACTTTTGTGAGTGAAATTTCTTTCGTAAGTTTTTGCAGTATGTAAATTCAGTTGTTGTTGGCTATAAAACCATTTTTCAATAAAAGCATTGTATGTATTTTAATTTGAACTGATGTACCACTATTACATCTGCATACACAAATATGTAGGTACTTAATGTTTTATGTATACGTTTTCATAAACAACATTTCATAAACCTCTACTTTAAGGACACCTCTCATTAACGGACAATAATTGAGTCACTATGGCTGTCCCCTATTCTAGTAGATTAATAATTTTTCTAGAAGAAGCAAAATTAATAGTTAATATTTTTGAACAATTGCTTATTCTTTAGTGAATTGGTTATTGATTACCAATAAGTTAATTGTAATTTAGCGAATTTCCTTGGAAAATCACATTTTCCGAGAAATTACGTACTAGAGCCATGTAATTTAGTATTTAAGCTTGAATTTATTCTATTGTCCGATTGTTATAGTATAACAATAATATACATTATATTATAAGGTAAGTTTCAGAACTAAGCGGCCAACTTTAAAGCTAGTTAGACAACATCGGCACAGGTAATCTACTCAACATTTTGTAATTTATTATAAATCAATTGAACCTCAAATCGTGGTTGTAAGCGGTGGGAGATGCATAGAAGGTAGTGATCATTTATAAAATTCAGGAGGAATTTGCTCATTGTTATATAAGAACAGAATCCATGCTAAGCGATCATTTTAAAAATCAGCGCACTAGAAACAACATTAAAACGGGTAATTTACTCAGCAACTTTTTATATTTTATTATAAATCCGTTGAAACCTTTAACGTGGTTATACATTAAATATTTAGAAGGCAGTGATAATTTAATAAAATTATCAGGAGGCATTTTCTCATTGTTATATAAGAATAGAATCCAAGCTAAGCGGTCATTTTAAAGCTAGCTCGCTGGAAACAACATCTTAACGGGTAATTTACTCAGCAACTTTTTATATTTTATTATAAATCAGTTGAAACCTTTAACGTGGTTATACATTAAATATTTAGAAGGCAGTGATAATTTAATAAAATTATCAGGAGGCATTTTCTCATTGTTATATAAGAACAGAATCCGAGCTAAGCAGTCATTTTAAAGCTAGCTCTGCTAAAAACATTACTGAAATAAGTTTCTTAATAATTAACATATTCAATTGATAATTTTGAACCTCAATCACTGTTATATTTGGAAATATTTAAAAGGCTGACAACATTTTCTAAGATTTAGGAAAGAAGAAAGGGAGCTAATCCAACATTTTGAAGGCAACCCTGTTAGATATAACATCAAGAGAAGTGTATAATCTACTACGATGGAATCCTTGGTTTGTAAATTTTGCTCCAAGTAGTTCTCACGTAAAGATAATATGTTAAGACACGTGAAGAAGAAGAATTGTAAGTTTTCTGCCTCATGTAAACAATGTTGTGTGATCTTTACCAATCCCCATAATCTGAGGCGACATGAAGAGTATTGTAGAGGAAGTGAACCCCCTAATAAGAAACAGAAACGTGAAGCTAAAACTTCTGATTTATTAGCAATTGTGCCGGATGAAGAAGGGATTGTGGAATACGAAACAGCCTTTGAAAGGAGAATCAAGTCATATTTTCTAAGATGTGATGAGAACCATGACTTCCCGTCCTTCTTGAATGCTATAAAGGAAAAAGTCATTCATAAAATAAAAAGTTCTCTCGACAACGAAAGATCCCTCAAAGAAGTGTGGTCTCGGAATTACAACTGGTCAACCAAGCTGGAGATTTGAAAGACGGGACTTTCCAGTCAAAAAATGTAACTGTTTTGGTAGATACAAACATAGAAGAAAAAGTGAAGAACTTGAAAACAAATTAAGCGAAAGTCAACTTGTGGGAAGCGGATGGACACTATTTGCCGTTAACGGGTTGCGATTGAAGATAAACAAGTACAACCCACTGAGTGGGAGCAGCTATATCCCGTTACCTGAAGAAATACGCAATAGAAAAGCATGCATTAATGTTCAAAACAATGATAGCAAATGCTTCGTTTATGCTATTCAAAATTTGTATCTGAGAGTCCTAAAAGAGTTACAAAATATGCATCATTGGAAGGGAAGTATGACTTTTCTAAGATAAATTTTCCAACGCCCCTTGCGGATATATCGACATTGGAAAAAAATAATGATATTTCAATTAATGTGTTTGCCCTCGATGAAAAGCTTAACGTTTATCCTCTGAAGATAGTTAAAGAAGAACTAGAGGACCACCGGGATTTACTGCTACTAGAAAAAGAAGGAATGTCACATTACATCTACATATCTGATTTTGAAAAACTAGTTAAAAATCAAATCGCAAAGCATGAACATAGGATACATGTGTGTAAGCGATGTTTAACACATTTTTATTCTAGTGAAAAACTCATACTTCACAAACAACTATGCAATACCAACAAACCTGCTATGATTATACTTCCAGAGAAGAAACCATACGTACAGTTTGAAAATGTAGAGAGATGTTATTTGAAACCTACAAATGAAGAAAGTCTTTCATCGAAAATATTACATTGCCACATCCCCTACTCGTACTGTTTTTATGTAAGAAGAGCTAAATTTCTGAACGGAGTAGAAGATGGTATACCTGATGAACCAATTTTGTATAGAGGTGAAAATGCAGCAAATAAGTTTGTATTTGAAATGAAGAAGATAGCTGAAAAAGTGTACAAGGTATATAATAAAAACACACCAATGAGATCCCTCTCTCCTCAAGAAGAGGTTAACTACAAGACTGCTCAAAGCTGTTATATGTGTGGAGAATTCTTCAGTCTAGAAGATATCAAAGTAAAGGATCATTGTCACATTAGAGGCCTTTTAAGCGGTGCAGCCCACCAAAGTTGTAATCTTCTTTATAAGAACCCTGATTATCTTCCAGTAATTCTACATAATTTGTCAGGTTACGATGCTCACTTCATCGTTCGGGAGCTGGGATATGATAATAAAAGGATTAACGTAATCGCAAATACTGCAGAAAATTATATTTTATTTTCAAAATTTGTAGATGGGAAATTTAGTATAAGATTTTTAGATTCTTTCAGATTTATGCCTTCTAGTCTAGAAAAACTGATAGCTAACTTACCTTCTTTTAACATATTAAATAGTTTAATACCTAACGATCGAGTTCCTTTCCTCACTAGAAAAGGCATTTTCCCCTATGAGTATGTCACGTTCCCCAAAATGTTAGAAGATACAACCCTTCCTCCAATAGATGAATTTCATAGTTCACTACAAGATTCCTCAGTTATAGAAGAGGATTATGCCCATGCTAAAGATGTATGGAATTTATTTGAATGCAAAACTTTGGGTGATTACGCAGACATTTACTTGAAGTCTGACGTAATTTTACTGGCTGAAGTATTCGAAGAATTTAGGAATGTTATGATGAGATCTCACAAATTAGATCCATGTCACTACTATACGGTTCTTGGGATGACATGGGATGCAATGCTAAGGTTTACATACAGGTGTTAAATTAGAATTATTGACCAATTACGAAATGATTCTAATGATCGAGAAAGGAATAAGAGGAGGATTGGTGCAAGCTTCTCATAGATTCCACGAGGCAAATAACAAGTACTTAGAAGGATACAACCAAAATAAACCAACTACCTACATTGCGTACCAGGATTGTAATAACTTATATGGTTGTGCAATGAGTCAGCCTCTTCCTACCGGTAACTTTGAGTGGGTCAATCCCGAAAGTATAAATTTAAACAATCTATACCCTACAGATGACATAGGCTACATTCTGGATGTCGATATTAATTACCCTGAGTATTTACACGATGAACATAATGAATGTCAATGAATGCCTCCCCGAGTCTAAACAATGTGGAAAATATAACAAATTAATAGCGCACTTCAATGAAAGAAAAAACTATGTTGTTCATTATACCACCCTTTTTCAAGCATTGTCACACGGTATAGAGCTTGTAAAAGTCAACAGAGCATTAAAATTCAACCAGTCCTCGTGGTTAAAATCTTACATAGAGTATAACACCAGTTTAAGAAAAAAAGCTTTAAATTATTTTGAAAATGATCAGTATAAGCTTTACAACAACGCAGTTTTTGGTAAAACTATGGAATCAATAAGAAAAAGAGTTGATATGCGTTTAATTACAGACCCTAAAAAGCTAGAAAAATTAATATCTAAACCAAATTTTAAGGACCGTACAATTTATTCTGAGAATTTGGCTCTCGTTCATATGGAAAAGACTAAAATAAAATTTGATAAACCGATATAAGTGGGAATGTCATTATTAGATATATCAAAAAACATCATGTATGAATATCATTATGACATAATGTTATGGAAAAATATGGACAAAATATTAAGCTAATGTATATGGATACTGACTTATTCGTTTATTCTATACATACTGAAGACCTCTATGAAGATATGGCAAGTATGATTGATTACTTAGATACTTCAGACTACCCTCCAAACCATAAATTAAATAATGTTAAGAATAAGAAAGTAATGGGTAAGTTTAAAGATGAGGCTAATGGTAAAATAATTAATAAATTTGTTGCTTTGAGGTCTAAAATGTATGCAATAGACATTCAAAGCAAAATTATTAAAAAATTTTAATAATGCCATTCTGTTCTGGGGCACTTTGGAGGCAACCTCCCTGACTGTTATCCTGTATGTGTAAGGTTACCTTATTCTTCCAAAGCAGTACATCCCAAAGAGGTAAGTTTGTTACTCTTTTAAAACGTCACATGGCATGACCTTGAGCTTGTAACCCGCGAGGGGGGGGGGTGTATTTGGGGTGTCCTTGGGCGGTTGGTGGCTACTTTGGAGGCTACTTTATATATATATATATATACATACAACAATAGACGCACTAGATCTCAGCTGTAATTATTTTTCGATAAACAATCCGTCTATTCAACTTATTCGTCCAGAATCTATAAAATCAGATTTTCTAAATAATATCACCGTTCACAGGTATGGTAAATTATTACCTAGACTTGACGTCAGAATTTCTAAAGAAGAACACCTGCCAATTCTAATTTGAAAGGAAAGAAAAGGACAACTTCTGGCTGTACCCAAACTGGAGATCTCTTCCGGCCAGGATCAAACAAAAGCTGTATTGAGCGCACTTTATGACTTGAACATCGATGCAAAGTACAAATAATTTGCTGTGACACAACTGTGTCTAATAAAGGGCGATTGAAAGTAGCTTGTGGAACAAAAACTAGACAGGGAATTACTACTCTTTGCTTGCCACCATCACGTTTACGAACGGGTTTTAAAATGTGTTTTCGAAACAAAAATCCACTAAGTCACAAGTAGCCCTGATATCCAACAGTTCAAAAAGTTTAAAGATAACTGGAAAACTATTATCTGTATATTGTAACTGTTTATAGTCATATATTAATTAATGCTGCTGCCATTGAAACATATACCGATATCGTCACTCGACATTTTTGTAATACCACAATTAAAGATTTGTTGATATTTTATAATCAAGAACTGCAAAAAACTATTGGACGTGACCATTATCGGAAGCTGATTGAACTATCTATAATTTTCTTAGGAGGAAATAGTGAAAAAAATAATTAAAATTCGACCACCTGGAGCGATGAGTCAAGCAAGGTGGATGGTAGAGCTATTTACTCTTTAAATACAAGTTTGTTGCAATCCCAGTTCAAAATCAGCGCCAAGAATAAGAAAGCAGACGTCTGTTTATTCATTGCGGTTTTATATATAAAACCATGGCTTGGATGTAGTCTGGTGGGGAAGGCACCAAATCAAGATTTGTGCTTTTTAAAGAGGCTTAAGAAATATGAAACTGTTGACAAATCGATCTCCAAAGCAGCCCTGAGCAAGTTTAGTCAATATCTTTGGAAGAAATAGCCGTTTCATCACTCTTTGATGATGAACTTAATGAACAAACCAAAACAAAAATTTTAGTGAATTTCTAAAGTGAGAGTTTGTATAATTCAGGGAAGAGAAACATTCCATCTGAAGAAGATATGTCTGATTATTTGTATACTAAGTAGGAATACATTAAATAGTACTATTTTTAATAAATTGTTAATAATATTGCCTTATTTATTTTTGCAGGAAAATCATTAAGTGATTTTGTGTCTGTCAAGATAAAAAATTTATTTTCTCCATTAAAAGTTGATAAGAATATTCTCAAGAGACCCGCTTCTACATGGGATAAAGATGCTCCCTATTCAGAGGCGAAAGGGAAAGTGTTTTCTTTAAGGGCAGTTAATGATACGGCTGAAAGAGCTGTAAAACTAATGCAAGATTTTCATGGTTTGATCACAGCAAAGGAAGAGCAAAAGCAATTTTTGCTACACTGTAATCAGGAGCATGAAAATTTGTATCCAGACTGTAAAAAAGGAGATCCTAAAAAAAAAAAATTACTGCCTGATCTGTAATTTTATCTTCTTTTATAAATATTTCATAAATAAATTATTATTTCAATTGATTTAGCTATATTATGGAAAGGGTTAAAAACAGCAACTTTCAAAATCTTTGACAAGCGAAAGCTATTTTCCAAGAGATAAGCATGGACCTTGTCGCACCAGGACGCTATCTAAGCAAGACTTCCAGCCGAGTCAAGGCCCTCCCAGTGTTCAGGCAAGTTAGATTTTAATAATAAAATCCTTTCGCTTCCCTGATGAAGAAAGTATGGCCGGTGCTCAATGCTCTTAGTTTTGTTGGTTAATCTATTAAAAGTTTTATATAATAAAAGAATAAGATGAAAGATATTTAACATAAAGTTTACCTGTGTAATTTAGAAAATAATAGCATAATAAAAAAGGAAAACAAAATAATATGAATGAAAGGAAATAAAGAAAATTCTCTGATATTTAAAGCTTAAACCATAATTTATTAAATACAAATAATTTATTAAACAAGAATGAAACTAAAATGATTGAATGAAAATGAAAGACAACTTATAAACTATTATAGACAAAAATATCCTTTAATCGAATGGCCATTGATGATCTATAGAGTAGAGTAATAAACAAATAATTAATAACTATAATACAAAGATATATTAATAACTGAATGTTAAAAGGTAAAGTTCAATGTTCAGAAAATATTATTTAAATTTGAAGATTAAACCCAATGTAATGTTTATACATTATTAAAAAAAATAATGATGGAAGTATTTTACTTTAAAGGTCCATCCCGCTGGGAACTTAATCTTCCTCTTCGCTCGTCTTCTAAAATAATGTTTGCAAATGTGCACAATACACAACTGAACACCCTGGGTGAACGAGAATGTAATAAATGTTTTTAAAGAATGTTTTAAGCGTGAGGTGTAATGCTTACTCGGCTGGCGAGAATCAACAGCTGACTGACTTGAAGCGTCTTTTGCTTGTCTCAGAGCGTCTTCGACCAATCAAAAACGCCCACGCACATTACACTAAACTGGCTTGTCCTTTATTATTTCAAAATACATTCAAAGCACCCAAAAGAAACTCAATGGGTCCAGGCTGGTGAAATGTAGGATCTGCAGGAAGTGCTTGTAGGTCTCAACTAGTTGTCTAGGTAGTTCAACATGAGGAAGCGCATTAGTAATGCACTCAACAACTACGGCATTGGTCTTGAGCTGTTGAGTTCCAAAGACAGGGCGCATGAGACATGAAGCAATGCCCCAATTTCCAGTTAGAGATGTTTGCCCAATTCCCGATATGGACTGCAAGTTTGAGACGATTAGCACAATCGGCTGAAATGAATGAATATTGGCTACCACAATCGAGAACCATGCGGAGAGGTTGGAAGTTTCCCTTGCCATCCTTAATAGTAGCAACAGCTGTTCCTAGGAGCACATCATTAGTTTGAGAATTACTGGCTAGAGATACGGGCGATACTTCATGGTGCCTGTTGTCGCACTGAACATCTTCCCTTGTTGAGGCCCCAGGTGTCGATACATCTTTTGTGGGATCACCACCAACATGAAGCCAAGTATGATGACGCTTGTGGCAAATGTTGCAATTATGTTTTGATCCACAATCGTCTAGCTTATGATTGGCGTTGAAGCAATTAAGACAGCCTTTCCAGCCTTTAAGAAGTTTCCACTTAACATGGTTTGGTGCTTTTCGGAATTGGTTGCATAGATTCATATAGTGAATGTGTTCCCTTGCACACTGGGCATGGTTTATATGTGTTTTGTTTAGTTTGGTATCCTTTGGTTCGAACCGGCTTACTCTCAACCATTAATGAGGTTTTGAATTTTGGCCTTGTAATGGAGTGCACTGAATTTCAGTTTGAGTAGGAGGGTTTATTTTCAGTTAGTTCCAATGCTTTGCATTCATCCTTGATGAATTTGACTAAGTCGTCAAATTTTGGAAAATCGGAGTCCAGATTCCTTTTTTCGAACTCTCTTCTAGTAGCGGAATCTAAACATCTTATGGCTAAGGAAAATAAAATGAACTCATCGGGATCAGGTATTTTCAAGAACTTAAACGCTTGAATATTTTCTCCAACACTAGAAAGAAATGATTTCAATAATTGCAAACTCGGTTTAGAGGGCAATGGTTTGAATTCCAACAATACATTCAAATGGTGAGTAGCCAAGAGACGTTTATTGTCATAGTTCTCAACGAGGATCGACCAGGCTTGGTCATAGTTCTCTTCACGAAGCGGTACACTCTTGATAAGTGAGCGTGCAGCCCCATATAAACAAGACAACAAAAAGTGATATTTCTCAATCTTTGGAATAGCCGCCTCATTATGGATCAAAGACAGGAACGTATCACGGAATGTGGGCCAGTCTTGGTAATTACCGTCAAATTTAGGAAGGTTGATCTTTGGAAGATGTGTTCGCAAAGATAGTGATTGATTCAGAATGCTAGTTTGATCAAATTGTGCTGGTTGGGATGGTGTAGGATTCATATATTTTTCATAAATCGCATTCGATTCATGAAAATACCGCTCAACGTTCGCCAATGTGCTCCGATCCTTATCACTAAGTTCTTTGCCTTCGGTCTCATAAATATCTTCTAATGCCTCAAAAGTTGCAATATAGGTATCGTAATTGCATTGCAGACTTTTATATAACCCCTTGAACATAAAGAGACAATCCCTATCTGAATCTACCTTACGACCTTGTTCAACAACAGCTTTGATTTTTGGCCCTAAAACGTTGAGTTTTCTGCATAATGAAGCCTCAGTCGACATTATGAAGGATTATTGATGAAAAGAAAATTGAATTGAAGGGGTAAAAGTTGCAAGAGCGTATGAAATTAAATTAAAATAAGCGAAATCAGGTGGGTGAGATCGAACAACTAACAAAGTTAAAAACAAATTGGATAAAACAAATAAAGTGGGAACCAAGTTAGAATTCAAAAGATGAATACAAAAATGAAGTGTAAACAATACAAATGAAAATATCAATTTAAGGAAAGAATTAGATTATAAGTATATTACAAGAATATAATAACAGAGAATTTCCTTTCACTTTTTTGCTAATTTCAATACAAAACTAAGGCAATTAAGCGATCTGGAGCCCGGAGGACCAGTATGTTCAGGCAAGTTAGATTTTAATAATAAAATCCTTTAGCTTCCCTGATGAAGAAAGTATGGCCGGTGCTCAATGCTCTTAGTTTTGTTGGTTAATCTATTAAAAGTTTTATATAATAAAAGAATAAGATGAAAGATATTTAACATAAAGTTTACCTGTGTAATTTAGAAAATAATAGCATAATAAAAAAGGAAAACAAAATAATATGAATGAAAGGAAATAAAGAAAATTCTCTGATATTTAAAGCTTAAACCATAATTTACTAAATACAAATAATTTATTAAACAAGAATGAAACTAAAATGATTGAATGAAAATGAAAGACAACTTATAAACTATAATAGACAAAAATATCCTTTAATCGAATGGCCATTGATGATCTATAGAGTAGAGTAATAAACAAATAATTAATAACTATATTACAAAGATATATTAATAACTGAATGTTAAAAGGTAAAGTTCAATGTTCAGAAAATATTATTTAAATTTGAAGATTAAACCCAATGTAATGTTTATACATTATTAAAAAAAATAATGATGGAAGTATTTTACTTTAAAGGTCCATCCCGCTGGGAACTTAATCTTCCTCTTCGCTCGTCTTCTAAAATAATGTTTGCAAATGTGCACAATACACAACTGAACACCCTGGGTGAACGAGAATGTAATAAATGTTTTTAAAGAATGTTTTAAGCGTGAGGCGTAATGCTTACTCGGCTGGCGAGAATCAACAGCTGACTGACTTGAAGCGTCTTTTGTTTGTCTCAGAGCGTCTTCGACCAATCAAAAACGCCCACGCACATTACACTAAGCTAATGCTAATTAAATACTTAATAGCGATTGGTATGATATTCAATGTTAAATTTGATTAATAATTTAACGACAATATATTAATTACTTAATTTACAACTTATTAATTATTGAATTTAGAATTAATTTAAAAATGCTGAACTAAAAATTACACTAAAGAATTATATGAAATGACAAATGGGTTCCCTGAACACCCAGTCCCTACCGAGCATCACCTCGGGGACCCCAGCCCTCCAATGCGGCGTCTAAGACTTCTCACAGAGGAGTATCCAGGACACAAGTTCTGCCTACTACTCCAAAATGGAAGGGGATTCCCAATCTTAACCATACACCTGAGGGGACCCAGCCCTCAAATGCAGCAGATAAGACCTTTACACAAAGCAGTACCAGAACAAATGTCCTAATTACTGCTCCGTTATGAGAGAAAAGAATGTAGGAGAAGGTTTTTGCAATAAAAAGACGATAAACAAGGAAATAGTCCAGGAAGATGTGAGGCCTTGAAGTGGGAGATCTCTCAGCACGGCAGATGACCAAAGTCTCATAGGACTGGAAACCAATGGTAGGTTTATACCGCAATTTTAACTGTTAGTTAGTACTACCTTCTCTAGTTAGCGCTGCCGTCTCACACTGAATTAGGTAGGGCCGACATCTTCTAGTCTTCTTTTATTACTTCTTATGATTTTACTAGCCATTATTTTGAAAATAATGACCAAAAATGCAAAAACATCCTTTAAAAATTAAGTATTTAAGAAAATAGTATTTTATGTTTTGATCCAAGCTTCTGGTTCTAACCACAAACAGGCCCCTCAGAAGCCATTGTTTAGATCTAGCAGGTTTCAAATTTTAATTAGGTTACATTTAAACTCTTCCTAAATACTTCCTGGTGTTTAAAGTACACCTAATGATTTAAAGGCCTCCACTATCTCAGCTTCACTAATGGGACAACTATTGATTCCTTCAAGCACCATTATAGAAACAGGTTCTTTTATAATTTAATTTTCAAGTGGTCGACTTGAAAAATGATCATCATTACGATGCTGTACAGCCATTCAATCGCAATCGTTAATCGTAAGGTATACGAAGGCGTTTCTTCTTCATGAAAACCTTTTATATGCAGTAAAAAATTCCCCAGAAGTGGCTTATGATTCGTTAATAATATGAATTTACGGCCCAATAGGTACTTATTAAAGGTTTAGCGGGCGGACAAGTGACAAAGCCTCTCGATCTACAATCCTTTCTCTTCCATGCACTCAGTAAGCGTCCTAGGTGTTTAGTTAGGATCCATGCCTCACCTAGCATACGTTATTACAAAACGGAGGAGTGTCTCCTAGACTCTTATTATGAGGTTTATACCAAATATTCTTCGAAGTGACCAATTACTCTTGTTTCTACTCTGATTTCTTGGTTTGATCTCTTCTTCTATTCTATTCTTATCCGTGTCAATTTCATAGAACTACTTAAATTTGTTGACAATTTAAAACGATGAAACAGTGAGAAATATTTTATAAAAAATTTATTATTATTTTTTTATTAAGAAAAAATGTTAAAAGAAACATTTGCTGTGAATTGTATGACGTCATGGAATGGCATATTAAAAAATTATTTTATAGAAGACAATAGAGTATCAGCTGGGTGTAACCCGTATTCTAACATTACGAAAAACAGGACTATAAAACATAACTATATATACTTTGAGGTACGTCTTTCCGAAAATTTAATTGATTGGATTATTATTTCATTGATTTGTTTATTATCCTAGTTCCACTGAATATTATTAAATGAGATGATAGTGTGCCAATATCCGACTCTTTTGGGTTCACACAGATAGAAGGCAAAGATGATGTTGCTTGAGCCGGCATCCCAGGACCACTGCCTTCTTCCAGCCTTTTTGTGCAGGTGTACGAAGTCCAAAAAAATACCTAATGAGAACTGGCAGAACAAATTGGCAATGCCACGCCATCTATTGGGAACTACCCGTACTAATTATTTGTAGTTAATATAAATGTCATATTGATAGGTATTGTATTATATTTCTTCAACTCCATTAGTTTTTATTGGAATTATTGAAATGGCGTTAAAACCCACCCACCAATTTTAATAAACTTAAATTTACAAAATGAAAATAACAACCTTAAACCTAAAATAACTTAAATATTTACAATATATACACTCTTACAACTAGGCCTTAAAACTAATCAGCAGAAGCTGGAAAGGGCACAAGCGCGGAGACAGGTCGCTTGTACTCTCTTGGTAAGTCCTCACCGTGACATGGACAACTTCATCACGTCCTTCATGAGTGTTCACTACTCTAGCAGTAGGCTAATGTAAGGCAGCCGTATTCGGCGTTTTTAACAATACCAGATCTCCTTTCTCGATATTTCTTGTATTCCACTTATAACGCTGTTGTAATGTGTTTAAATTTTCGACGGACCATCGATGTCAAAGTTGTTGAGCAGCTCTTTGATTTAATTTCCATCTAGAAAGGGGATTAAGAGACAAATCTTTTAGAGGCACCTCAGGCAATGCTATTACCGGACCGCCAACCAAAAAATGTCCAAGAGACAAATAATCAAAATCGTGAGGGTCGTTAGATACTGGACACAGTCTTAAGTTTAAGATTATGTTAGAAATCGAGATGCCATGTGAACTAAAAATATAATTGTTAATTTTTAATTAAAAATATAATTAAAACAGATGATTGGTAGGTTATATGAGAGATGTTACCAATGTTAAATGAGTTGTTAAATTCGAGTTGTTGAAATGAACGTTAAATTAAAGATGTTAAATGTTTTGATAGTTTTTTGTTTATTGTAAATTATTTAATTGACTTTTTTTGATTAAAATATAAAGCGTTCAAGTTTAAGTGTATTATTTTGAACCTAGAAATATTGAGCTTGGTGAACTCAATAAAATTAACTATAACTTGTTGGAGGATAAATCGATTGATTTATTGCAATCCCAACATTGTGGTGAACCCGACGTGATTCTTTAATTGTGAAAGAAATAATTGAAAAAAGAAAAAATGAGTTCACCCACTGAATTAGTACTGATGAGGAAGCCAGTTAGGTGTAGTTTTACTAAAACCTACAATGAGTTAGCAGCTGAATTGGATAATGAAGATCCACAGGATATGCAGGTACAAATTTTAACCAAGAAAATAGATCGTCTATTTAGTCTGTTGTCTATTTATGATGATAAAATTAGAGACAGCCTTTTTGCGAACAACAAAGAAGATGATTATGAAGAAGAATATGCTTCAGTAGAGACTTATAAAGATAAGTATGACTTAATTTTATTTAAGGTAGAAAAGTATAAAGAAAAAATAAATTCTAGCCTAGAGAGAAGGTCCCAAAAAGAGTCAGATAATTTAAGCATATGTAGTGATACAAGTTCTACTGCTAAAAGAAGGAGTTTAAAACTACCCAAAATAAAATTAAAACAGTTTGGTGGTGATATTAGTGATTGGCTTGGGTTCTAGAATCAATTTAAGCGTATAGATGAAGATGGTACAATAGAGCCGGAAGACAATTTCAATATTTATTGGAAGCCACGATTCCGGACTCTAGGGCTAGGGAGATAGTTGAAACATTTCAAGCCACTTTGGAGAACTATATAGTAAGGTTATAACCTGCCTTAAGACTCATTTTGGGAGAAAAGATTTATTAATTGAGTTTTATATACGCGAATTATTAAATATGCTTATAAATAACGTTAAACAAACTGGTAATAAGGCTAATTTAACCAAACTATACGATCAATTGGAGTCTCATTTAAGAGCGCTTGAACCTATTGGTATGACCAAGGATAAATATTCTGCTATACTTTTTCCTTTGCTTGAATCAAGTCTTCCTGAAGATGTCTTGAGGGCCTGGTGGAGAAGTGCTCTCAGTAAGGTAGATATCAATGATGAGGAGACATATAAGGTTAAATTAGAAAATTTGTTTTCATTTTTAGAATCTGTAGCTACAGGTGAACAGCGAATAAACTTAGCAATGTCTGGGTTTTCAGCAACTGGTGAGACTAAAACAAGAACCTGGCTGAAAGTAAAAAGGCAGGAAGGTGAAGCAGTGCCTATTGCTAGTCATCTTTTTTCTGGTGAGAAGTCTGGAAAATCGAAAGGTAACAACAATTGTATATTTTGTAGCAAATCTCATGAGAGTAGAGATTGTTTTATTGCCCAAAATATGTCGTTCAAGGAGAAAATCTTTTTATTGAATAAACACAAAGCATGTAATTTGTGTATGAAAGCTGGACACAGGGCTAAATTTTGTAAAATACCCGTTAGGTGTATAGTTTGTCGTGGGAATCATTGCTCATTGATGTGTCCAGAGCTATCAGTCAATAAAAGAGAACCAAAGGAACGCCGCGTAGAAAATGAAGGGGAAGCAACTGTAGTGCCTGCTAACCACTGTTGTTCTGGAGAAATTCTTTTACAAAAATTAATGGTAAAAATTGTTAATAATGGTCATTGCAGAACAATAAGGGCGGTTATAGACACAGGTTCTCAGCGCTCCTATATTTTAACCAAGGTTGCTAATGAATTAGGCATCCAATCTGTAGGTAAAGAAGATTTAACGCAGGTATTATTTGGTGGCTCTGTTTCCAAAAGAATATGTCATAAAAAATATTTAGTTACTTCAACAGATTTAAATAGCACAACGTCAAAGAATATTGTTGTATTAGATCAGCCTATGATTTGTGGAGTGGTTCCTAGGTTTCTGCCAGGAGGCTTGAGTGAAGAATTAAGGCAGAAAGGTATAATTATGACAGATGTAGGTTATAATCCAACGGATATTAAATTGTTGATAGGAGCCGATACAGCAGGCCAGATATTTACCGGCAACCAATATAAATTGAAGTGTGGCCTTTTAGCTGTTGAAACTGTACTAGGTTGGGTAGTAATGGGAAAGGTCCCAAGTCAAAGCGAAAGTGTTAACAATTGTGCCTCGATGTTCATTTCTATGCTCACTCATGCAGATAAATTAGCAGACTTGTGGAGTTTAGGGGCTATTGGTGTAACCGATCCGGCTGAGAGTAAAAGTAAGCAGGAAAAAGAAGAAGCAGTATTGAAGCATTTTAAGGAAATAGTCGTCAGGAACGATGAAGGTAGATATGAAGTATCTTTACGTTGGCTAGATAATAAGTTAGAATTAACAGATAATAAAGTTGTTGCAGAAAAACTCCTGTATTCTATGACTAATAAACTGTTGCTTCAAAATCAATTCGAAGATTATGAAAATGTTTTTAATGAATGGCTTAAGGAGGGGATAATGGAGACTGTTCCAGAAGATGAAATGGATGACCCAGGAAATTATCTACCTAACCGAGGAATTTTCAAGGCTATGTCATCCACTAAGGTGAGGACTGTTTTCGATGCTTCAAGTAAGAACAAAGGATCCCTTTTATTAAACGACTGTTTAGAAAAAGGTCCAAACTCTCTAGAATTAATTCCAGCATTGCTAATACGGTTTCGCCTCGAAGAGATAGGAGTTATCTCTGATATCAGAAAAATCAGTTTTTTTTACAAATCTAGGTGGCTCAAAGGGATCGAAATTATTTAAGATTTTTGTGGTGGGACGACCGTGCTCAGAAAACAATAAAGGTTATGAGGCATTGTAGGGTAGTGTTCGGCGTGAACTGTTGTCCTTTTCTATTGTCGGCCGTATTGTCCCATCATATTGATACAGCTGATTCTAAATATGAAGAAGCAGCCATTAAATTAAAGAAATCATTTTATGTGGATACTTGTGTAACTTCCGTGAGGACCGAAGCCGAGTTGAAAGATTTTATTGATAAGTCCACAAGTCTTTTAGATGAAGCAAAGTTTGATTTGAGAGCTTGGGAAAGTTCAATACTTTCTGGAGAAGAAGTCATTAATTTAAATCCGTCTGCAGTTTTAGGTTTAGTATGGGATCGTTTTAATGATTTATTGTTCTGTCCTGTAGACAAGATATCAGCGGTAGAAGGTAAAATAACGAGAAGAAATATTTTATCTATTTGTTGTAGTATTTTTAATCTAATTGGTTTTACCAGTCCTTTTACACTTATCCCAAAGATACTTTTACAAGAAACGTGGAAGAAAAAAATCAGTTGGCACGCAGAAATATCGGATGTATTACAGCGTAAATTTTTGAAATGGATGAACGATTTACCAAAGCTTCGAGAAATTAAGATCCCCCGATGTGTTATGTATTTCGCTGGAGGTGGTTTCTACAGCTTGCACACCTTTTGTGATGCCAGTAAAAACGCATATGCAGCGGTGGTGTTTTTAAGAGAATATGGGGACGTGGTGGAAGTAAATTTGTTACTCGCAAAGGCAAGCGACGTGGCACAACCACCTTCCAAGGCTATAACGTTGAGACTAAAAGGTTCAACAGAGAGGAGGGGAAACATGAAGTTTTTCTATTTTTTTTATTAGTTGATTTATTTCGTTTCTTTTTATTTAATATAAATCGATTTGGTGTTTTAAATGGTAAAGCTGTTGAATAAACCGTTTAAACCTCTTGTGCATGTCAGCAACACCCACAGCTGTTTTCCTCTTATTTTTTATCACATACGTCATCTATTATCATTGGTAGCTTCTCAAGTTGTTCCAAGTACTCAATAAAGGGACAATATTTAGACCATTTCTTGTGATCTACAAGAGGATCGTCATGTTCCAACCATTCATGTAATATTATTCCTCAATACCTTGTCCGATCTGAGTTTTTCAAATAATAAAATCGGACTGCTACTAGTTTCAATGCACTCATTGGTGAATTTCAACCGACGAATGTGGACAGTCGGTCGGCCTCATACCTCATGTTCTTACTAGTTAGCCGTCCCATATTAAACTGGTTTATCAGTACTAGGACTATGACGAAGGCTTATGTATGTAGTGAGGGCAGAAACCTCTCGCTTTTACTAAGCTTGTATACGATACAATGAATTCAAAAGACGATACTTTGCGACTCATTTTAACGAAGAGGAGCTCGAAAGGTATGACATAATTGCACCCGGGCGGATGATAAATATTGTTATCATTCCTCAAAAAAAGGCTCAGCGGCACTCTTCAATGTCGGGGAGGCATCCTTTCAAATAGATATCAAGTATAGCGATAGCTTCTCATCTGCTGACTGTACATATGGTGGCAGCGCTATTTCATGTCTGGGCAGCTTACAAAACGCTGACTGACCATCAATAAGCAAATGAATGGTTCTTTGTCGTCTTGTTTATAATCAGCGGAGGCTGATATCTGGGTGGCATCCTTTTAAACAGATAACAGACCCGTCGCGAGCTAGCTCAAGGCATCGCTCATATGTAAACAGTGCTGAATGAGCATGACGTCAAGATCTCCCCGCCACTGCAAGCGGGCTATATAAGAGTGGAGCCACCAGGACGGTATGGGTTGGAACTGACCTTTATTCCTCCTACATCATTGCTTCGTAACGACAATTATGAATGAATTCTGAATGAAACAGCTGAGTCATGCACTAGTAAACTGATTAAATCACGCACCTGCAGCCACACCCCGGTCACCGCGCTTACCTGCGACCGCGAACAGGTGCCACGACACAGCACGGCTTAAACACGCGCTGTTGCCACACCTACTTTTTTTTTTCCCCTACCTGGCCGTTCCCGGCATACGGGGTGCGGTAGCGGTGGTTTGATACGTTGGGTATACGTACGCCCACCGTTACCAATAAAACCCTCTTTATTTTTTTATTTTCTTATTTTACCTTATTATGGGAGCATTTAATTTTTTGGAATAATTTAACTTAGGTTACTGCTACTATGGTGCAGCCCAGTGCACGGTTGTGCACCTTAAGATGGGGCTGCACCTTGTCTCCTTCGCCGGGTGGATGACCAGCCCTCCTGGTACTCTCCATCCGGTCATTCCTCTCCATCCGTTCGGTCCTGTCCAGCGCTCCCGGTCAGCATCCGTCCGGATGGTCCTCCTACGTCCTCCACGGGTCTAGCCCTCCTGGTCTCTTCTGGCTTCAATCTTCTGGTGTCTCGCCGAGACCGGGTGGTGGAGCCCTTCCGATTTTTAAGTGCGATGGGCCCACCACCTGTTTCCACCCGTAGCCGAATTCCCTGAAAGCCGGGTATACGTCTTCCTCTACGAGGCGTGGAATGAACAGAGGCTATAAATTTCGCAGCAGGGCAAAGGAGAAACAAACCTTTTAAGGGATAGCCATGCCACTCATGCACAAGGTGAGAGTGAAATTACTTTATATACCCTTGAAACCTGCAATTCAAGTATAACCTTCGATGAAAAATCTTTTATATATGATAGTGGTGCTTCAAATCATTTTTTCAGAGGTGAATTGAAGCGTTTTATGAGAAACATTACAAAATTAGATCGAGAAGTAAAAATTGTTCAAGCGGATGGTCAGCAATTGACTACAAATGAAAAAGGAGAGCTGGTTCTTTATTGCCAGGGTCAAAAATTTGTAATCAAGGCATTGATTGTACCTGGTATGAAGCATAATTTGCTTTCTTCATCAAAAATAGCAAGCCGTGGGGAAAAAATAATTACAGATGAATTTTGTACAACTGTGTACATGAAAAATAATCCTGTTCTCACCTTTAAACCTAGAAATGGTTTATATTACTTTGAAGCAGACAGATTTGTTGAACAGTGCTTAGTTGCCGACGATGAAGGAGACTTATGGCATAAAAGAATGGGCCATATTTCAAATGATGGGCTCTCACAATTGAGTTTACCTATTCTAAACAAAACATGCGAATCATGTGCTGAAGGAAAAGCAAAAAGACAACGCTTTTATGCGAACAAAAAACGTGCAACAGAGATAGGTGGTCTTATTTCCAGCGATATAGTTGGTCCCATCACACCGAGTTTACTCAATGGGGAGAGATATTTTCAAATAATTTTAGATGATTATTCTCACTTCGTCGTGGTAAGGCTATTAAAAGAAAAAAGTGAAGCAGCGGAAAATTTGATGAGGTACATTAAAGAAATAAAAACTCAGTTCGATTTAAACGTTCAACGTGTAAGAATCGACAATGCTGGTGAACTGAGATCAAAGCAGCTTTTAAATTTTTTGAAAAATAATGGTATTAAAATAGAATATACTATAAACCAGTCTCCTCAAATGAATGGCAGATGTGAAAGGATGAATGGGATTCTTCTATTAAAATTAAGAACAAAATTGATTGATTCTGGGGTTCCCAAATTTTTATGGGGGGAAGCACTGAAATGTACGGTGTATGAAATAAATAGATCCCCAACTTCAGTTTTACCTAGAGGTAAAACTCCCTCGGACTTATGGAATGGAAGAACTGACCTCACTAAATTAAAAATTTTCGGCTGTAGAGCATGGCACACTCTGACACCTAAACCTGCTAAATTGGAACCCCGAGCAGTTCGTGCTGTAATGGTAGGCTACTGTGGAGGTGATTACAGGCTGTGGTCACCAAATGAAAGAAAAATAATTAAGTAAAGGGATGTAAAATTTAATGAATCTATCATGGAATATAAAATCAAAGATAATTCTCAAGAAATCTTAGAGCCAAATGAAGTGATAGAGATAAATCCAGAAAAGGAAACTAACAAAGGAAGTGAACAAGAGGAAGAGGTTCAGAGTAATTTGCAAGAAAGTAATAATAGGAACCCGGAAGAGGAAAATGTCACTACAAGCAGAACAAAGAAAAAGCCCGGATATCTGGAAGACTACGAGCTGTGCACAGCATACTATTTTCTAGCATCCACTAATGATGAACCAAAGACGTTTGAACAGGCCATAGAATCAGAAGAGTGGAGAAGTGCAATACAGTCGGAATTAGTTTCACTCGAGAAACTTAAGACTTGGACTCCTGCAAAATTACCTGAAGGAAGGAAAGCTATAGAAACACGTTGGGTGTTCAAAATTAAAGCGGATGGTATCCAAAAAGCAAGACCTTGAGTCTTTCAATTGCAAAGTTGCTTGAGGCTTTCAAGTTCCACAGGGAGAATGAGAATATTTCTATTCACCAGTATATAGGATTCTACTCGGTGTGATGGGACCAACTATATCGCTGGAAATAAGACCACCTATCTCTGTTGCACGTTTTTTGTTCGCATAAAAGGGTTGTCTTTTTGCTTTTCCTTCAGCACATGATTCGCATGTTTTGTTTAGATTCGACTAATGTTATAAGTGGCAGTCCAGCGTAACTGGATTTTAAATCAAATCGATGTACCCACCACCTTTTTGAATGGAGATATAGATACGGAGGTCTACATTAAAACACCAAAAGAATTAAAATGTAAGGAAAATACTCTTGTTCTCAATAGATCCCTTTATGGTCTTCCCTCCGCTCCAAAATATTGGAACAATAAAATTTCTAACGTTATGAAAAATCTTGGATTTACTCGATCTGATTATGATTACTGTCTTTACTACAAGAATAATATCTATTTAATTCTATTCGTAGATAATGCAATACTGGCTGGGACCGAAGAAAATGTGAATTCTCTATTAAAAGATCTCAAGAGAAATTTTAACATAAAAGATTTAGGTTATCCTAAATCGTTTTTAGGAATAGAATTTCAACATGTGATGGATGGATTAAACTTACCTCAACCTAAAATGATAGATCGATTAACAAAAGAATTTGGTATGGAAGTAAGTAGAGCAATCTCAACACCAATGGAAGTTAAGTTCAAGGTAGATGAAAATTTGAATATCTTAACGGATGTGCCATATAGTAGACTCATATGTAGTCAGATGTACCTCTCTATCACAACCAGACCAGATATTACATTTCTGTCTAATATTTGAGTCAATATCTCGACAAGCCAACCAGTCAGACATGGAAAGCTGGTCTATGAGTGCTACGGTACTTGAGCTGCACAAAAGATTTGGGACTCTCTATTACTAAAGGTACAGGAAGTTTAGAAGGCATGAGTGATGCTGATTGGGGAGCTAATCAATACGACTCTAGGAGAAATGTCAGCGGATTCATATGCTTTCATGCTGGAAATCCTATTTCCTGGTACTCAAAGAAGCAGAGATGTGTTGCTCAATCAACAATGGAAGCTGAATACATTGCAGCTGGATTCGCGGCTCAAGAGTTGGTTAATCTTCGTGGGGTGTTAAGTGATCTGTGCCGAATGAAAAGGGCTAATAGTGAAGTAATCAGTGAAAATATGTTAAAGTCCGCTAAAAATGTCTTAAATGAAACGGCAGAAGAGCCTGATGAAATGAAAGCCGTTCTTAAAATGGATAACGTAAGTGTGATATCTTTAGTAAATACATTTTCAAACACCAAACGGGGAAAACACATAGAAATTAAGTTTCATTTTACCAAACATCTGTGCCTTAACAATGTTATTAAAATTGATTATGTAGTTCCAAGGATAATATAGCTGATCTATTCACCAAAGCTCTAGGAGCAGAAAAATTTGAAACTTTTAGAAGATCTCTGCTCACTAGTCGACGTTCTTGAAAATATGTTTGTTTTGAAATTGATTTAATGGTAACCAATTAGATGTTTTTTTTTTAATTTAGATTAGTTGTTTGTTTTTGGATGGAGTCCGAGAAATTAATTTCTATTTGTTATTATAGATGCTTGTAACCAACAAAAAAATAATACAAAAAAAAAAAAAAAACATCTAATTGAGAGAGGGTGTCAAGGAAAAATTATAACTTGGCAACACTGATTTTAACCTGTGCTTTTTCTACATATGTTATATCATTCTAAAGTGTGTGTATTGTTAAATAAAAGTTTATTTGAATAGTTAAAAATATTTAACTAATTAACAGGGGAGGTCGGTCTCGGTGAGGGCTAACAACCCGGTACTCCTCGACAACCTGGCTCGATGTCCATCCATAGCAGTGTAGTCTACAACGACGTGCTCGGCAGTCTCGGGTACGCCACACGTGGGACACCGGGGGTCAATATTCTTTCCATGGCTTTGCAGTTTCCCCCGGAAACCCTAGTGTCCCGTCAGGATCTACGAGACCCAGTAGTCTTTGCCTTTAGTCTTGACTGGACGGTGGGGAAGAACTTCCTCAATGTTGAGCCCTTTTGGCTATTTACCCACCGTCCATTCCATTCTTCTATTAAGTCCTCCCTAAGCATCTTCTTCCAAGCGTTGGGGGTCTCGCCGATCCTCTGCCGGAGACTCTCAGGGAGCGCGTCTAGCCCCTGCCTCTTCACCTCATACCTAATCACATCATCTTTATAGATAGATAGATAGATAGATAGATAATCATGTTTTATTATATAGTAAAGCTATACAAAGTAGTATAATACAATAAAATCACACTATGACAATGGTTAATACCGTCTGCCAGGAGTTGCCTCTATGAATATCTTAGGTTAGAATTAAATAATAAAAGAATAAAACAAACTTAAAAAACTCTAAATAAAAAATAAAGGCCTTCAATAAACATAAAAAAGATACTTAATACTATTTACACATCTGTTAGTCTATTATGAATCTAAATTTTAATTAAAATTAAATTCTGCAATTAAAAATTTTTATATCATTAAATCATCTTTATATATGAGGTCCAGGGGCATCGCTCCCGCCAGCACTTGCACTGCCTCATGCGACACCGTCCTATAGGCCAGTGCACTCTCACTCTCAGCAGAGCCCTTCTCTGTATGGTGGCCAGTCTCCTCTTCTGGAGGTTACGGCTCCACGCCGGGGATGCATACCTCAGGATACCCAGTACCACTCCTTTGTATATGGTCATCGTCGCCGGGTACCTGAGGCCCCAGAATACACCTCCGATTCTGCTTAATCCATTTATGGTCTGGGTCACCCTATCTTCTAGGTACGCCAGGTGAGGGGTAGCGTCGAGCTCTTTTCTGAATCTCACTCCAAAATATGTCGCCTCCTCACCTAGGCGTACCCTCTCTCCTTGAATCTCCAATATTATAGGGTGAGCCCTATCTGGGGAGCCTCTCATGAGCATGGCCTGGGTCTTGGCTGCCGCTATGCTCAGTTTCTTCCTCACGCACCATTCCGCCACGAGACTGGCACACCTCTCAGTTTCCTTCTTCACTCTGGCTCTGCTATTGGCGGCCACGATGACTGCCAGGTCGTCGACGTAGGCCGTGGCAAGGAACACCCTAGTCTTCTAGCTTCCCCAGCAACTGGTCAAATACTAACTTCCACAGGGCCGGACCTAGTACCTAGCCCTGCGGGCATCCTCTTTGAATCTCGTCCTCTACCTCGTAGTAGTTACCCCTGATCTTGACTTTCCTTCCGCTGAGGTAGCTACTAACGAGGCAGTACAAATTGCTGGGGGTGTCGAACTCTTGCAGCCGCTGGAGTATGCAGGACCACCAAACACTGTCGAAGGCGGAGGATATGTCGAACAAGATCAACATGACGTACTTCTCCGCCCTCTCCTCTACATCCCTACGCACTCTCAGCAGCGCATCTCCGGTTCCTCTGCCACGGGTCGAGCCGAACTGCCGTGGATGGCTAGCTGCATCGTTGCCACAGCTACTATCCAACGTTGCCATGTTGGGCATCTCACATCCGTTGACCCCTTTAAGGTTAACCAAAACCTCATAACACACCTAGAGGACACCCCCCTTCACCCTAGAACAACACCCCCCTCGCCCTCACAAGGTCGGTCAATGACCCTCATGGTCACATATAGCTCTACTACGGCACGCTCAAGGTCATTTCCTTCGTGCTCCTGCTCAACCGGCTAAATATAGCTACTGCTCCTCGTGCTGAAAATCTTACATAGAGTATAACACCAGTTTAAGAAAGAAAGCTTTAAATGATTTTGAAAAAGATCAGTGTAAGCTTTACAACAACGCAGTTTTTGGTAAAACTATTGAACCAATAAGAAAAAGAGTTGATATGCTTTTAATTACAGACCCTAAAAAGCTAGAAAAATTAATATCTAAACCAAATTTTAAGGACCGTACAATTTATTCTGAGAATTTGGCTCTCGTTCATATGGAAAAGTGTAAAAACCGATATAAGTGGAAATGTGAATATTAGATATACCAAAAAAAAAAATATGTATAAATATCATTATGATGTAATGTTGGAAAGGTATGGACAAAATGTTAAGCTAATGTATATGGATACTGACCCGTTCGTTTATTCTATATGTACTGAACACCTCTACGAATATATGGCAAGTATGAATGATTACTTAGATACTTCAGATTATCCTCAAAACCATAAATTATATAATGTTAAGAATAAGAAAGTAATAGGTAAGTTTAAAGATGAGGCAACTGATAAAATAATTCATAAATTTGTAGCCTTAAGGTCTAAAATGTATGCAATAGACATTAAAAGCAAAATTTTTAAAAAAATAAAAGGAATTAGTAAATCTACTGTTAAAAATAAAATCAAACTTGAAGATTATGTTACCTGTTTAAAAAATAAGAAACAATTTAAACATGATGTTACAAACTTCAGATCATTCAACCATAATGTATTTACTATTAAAACAAATAAAATCACCTACACAAAATCATTATCATCTTTCGATGATAAAAGACACATCCTTTATGATGGAGTATCCACTTCGGCCCACGGCCATTATAAGATAAAATAAACTTAATGTAGATTTAATATTTATTAAATATAAAGTAGATTTAATAATTTAATGAAATGTTTCATTGGAAAGACTTTGTGAAATTCTAATTATTAGTAAATAGTAACCAATCTCAGGGGTGATGATGATTATGAGGTTTTATCCTCAACCATGATAAGACAATAATGGAATCAGTCTATAATCTCATAGAATGAGAAGGATACCGCCGCTTCAGACACTGTTCAAGTGCCATCAAAGTTTGAAAAAGTAAAACAGGACCACAGAGTTCTAGTCGCGGAACCGTGATTAGTTTGATAGGTGCAACCTTAGTCCGAGCTTTCAACAACCTTAAACTGACATTTCCATGACTGTCAGACGACCAAACATAATTGACACAACCATACCCAGCTTCTGAGGCTTCACAAAAACCTAAAATATGACAGCTAATCAACTGAGGAATTAATATTTGCCTAGGTATAGAAATAAGATTCAAATAATGTAACTGTACGTAGAAACGAAATTTTCCCAGGATACAAAAACTTGATCAGGTATGAATTCATCCCACTCGAGATGCAATAACCATGATTTCTGCAAAAAACATTTAGCAAAAAATATAATGGATGAGATCCAACCTAGCGGATTTAACAATCTAGCAATAGTAGATAAAACAGATTGCTTGTCACGACCAATCTCCAAGCATTTGAAAGTAGAAATAAAAACATCCAATTGAGGATTCCACCGGATACCTAAAAGTTTATGAACTGAGTTGGAATCAGAGACTAGAGGAAACAAATCATTCTCAGATACCTAACATGAAATAGATTCCATAAAACGAGAACTATTACTCAACCATTTCAAAGTTTATTCAATTCTCCTTGAATTTGCAAGGCTTCTTCATCCGTTTCCGCGCCTGAAACTATGCCTATGAAATCTACATAAAGCACAACTCTTGCAGACCTAGGAAAAGTCCCTCCTATAAGAATAAGAAAGTTGGAATAAGGCACGAAAGGCAAGAAAAGAGGCCGAGACAACACCATAAGTAACAGCTTGTAGTGCATATGTATCAACAGGGGAGTCTGGTGATTTTCGCCAAACTATGTGCTAATAGCAGCGATCATCGGGATGGAGAAGCACCTCTCTGTACATCTTACAGATGTCAGCAGTGAAAGCTACAGCGTGTAATCGGAAATTACAAATACCATCAGCTAAACAAGACTGCAAAACTGGTCCAGCTAAAAGACACTGATTTAAGGAAACATCATTATGTTGTTTAGCAGTGTAATGTACTCAAATCTATACATCGCGTCCTAAAATCATAATTATACTTACCCGCCAGCTCAGTGACAATGTGAAGACTCGTACATTAAAAATTAAATAAAATAAAAATAATCTTCCTGAAAAATAAATACCTTAAACGGAATACACTAGAAGAAAAATAAGAATATATATATTTATCTAAATAAATTAACGATTTCCTGCAGGTCACTAAAAACAAAAAAAACTTCATATCTTCCAAAAAAAATAAATGATATCCTTATATACAAAATTAAAACAATTTGTCTGTAATAAAATAAAACAAAAAAAAATTAAATTACAATGGAAGAATACAGCTCAAATGAACCAAACCTAATATTTACTCTATATATGTACATACATCGCTATATTATATATAAAAATAATTAAAATAAAAGTACTCACTGCGATACGGAAAAGAATAAACAAAAAAACAAACTTAACTACACAGGATCTCAACCTAATCAATCTCCAGTTGCTCCACCCTCCACATGTCCAGTTCCTCGCGAGGCTGCTCCTAGAATCCCTTATCTCCAGATCTCGCTATCTTACCTTTTAGTTAAGTTATAACACAACTAGAGCCCAGCACTGGTGAACTTCACTAGCGATCGTACTTAATTAGAACTTATAATTACAACTCTTAATTATTTCTTATTTAATAAAATAACTATATATATGTTTTTATACAGATATTTCACGTTACAGGAGAGGCATCAAAAACCACACGCACTTTAGTGGTAGTGCTCTCTGGTTTATATACAGCATGGTGAGGTATAGTATACTTTGAAGATTCAGTGGTCAATTTAATGTGCCCTAAGTCAAGATATTCTCAAATAAATCGCTAATTCAGCACTAGCAGGTTGTCGCCTGAAAAGGTGCTCGATAGAATATAAACTATTTAAAGCTAATTGCCTATTACCAGTGGGCACTTCAGCTGTGCTTCGGAAAGGTAACCTAACAATATATCTACCTGGTGGGTCCCGAGAATGAGCTCCTACAAAATGGATCAACCTGAGGTTTGCCATAAGTTTCTTCAACTTCCCAAAATTGTTGTAAAACCTTATTCAATTCTTGGGAGGCTCATCTACTAACAACGATACGTTTATTATACGTTGATTTATCAGCAACAAGCCCAAAAGGAATATCGACAGGATCCATAATTACTACACCAAAAATAGTGGATAGAGCAGATGGAGAAGAATTCAAATGAGGTTGATGCTGTAGCAGTGCCTTAAGTGACACCTCATTCCCCAAATGCCCATCGACAGGACCCGAAATGTCAAACGAAGGGTCTGCTAATTCCACTGAGGCGAATTTCAATCTAATACTACTAGAAAGAAGGCTTCATTTAAAATTGAACCTCAAATATACTCTTTATATGTGCCCATTGTATTTAAGTGTTATTTAGGAAAAAGTATAAAAAATAACAGTTTATTACCGTTCCTAACTAAACTAAATTGGAAAGCTCAAGAAAAAATAGTGGATCAAAATAAAGTACAAAGTAAAGTAAAAAAAATAGTAAATGATAGTAAAGAAAATACTCAAACTCTAAGTAGTGATTGTTGTTAGATGTTAAAACTTGTTCTGCAAATAGACCTAGATCCAAACAACCTGTAAAATCTAATAGAAATCAAAAATGGTTTAATAAGGAATGCGCTATAGCTAGAAAACAATCGTATGCAAATTTAAATATCTACAGAAAGACCAATAACTTTGAAGAAAAGCAAATATTTTTAAAGTCAAATGCAATTTACAAAACGATATGCAAGAAGACGCGTAGGGTCTTTTATACATTACAGATTAAAACTATAAGCAATAGTTATGATACAAAAGAATTCTGGTACGCGATTAGGACTTTCAAGCGTAACCAATTATGAGCTTCAGATCCTGGAATAGATACGAAGGAATGGCTAACACACTTCAAACATTTGTACAATCCGTTTATCACAGATGAATTTCTTGATAATCGATTTACTATGGAAGAATTAAAATTAATTCTTGCTAAATCAAAGAACAATAAAGCGCCGGGCATGGATCGTATCCCATACGAATTTTTAAAAGTTATATGGAATTTTTTTTGAAGCACTATAATCATATATACTCATCAGGAGTCGTCCAACGTACAATCAGACAATCAGTCATTTATATTTCCTCTAGAAGAAAGAAGACAGGACGACAGCTGTTAATTACAGAGGAATATCATTTGAAAATACAATATCCAAAATTTGTATTATACCGGCCTATTACTAAACAGATTATCGGAATGGGTACATAAGAAAAATGCAATCAAAGAGTTTCAAGCTGGGTTCTGGAAAGGCTACTCCACGATTGATAATTTATTTATACTGGAAAACATTGTTAATATAGAACCTTCCAAGAAAAGAAGTAAAGTGTATGCTTTCTTTATAGATCTTCAGCATTTGACAGGATACATATTTATTAATCTATAAAATAACAAAAATAAGCCTATCTTCAAAATTTATAAAAACGATAAAGAAGTTACATGAAAATACTGAGGGCTATGTTTGTGGAAGAAAAAGTCTTTCAGAAATGTTTGAAATAAGCATGGGCGTGAAACAAGGAGGTCTTCTTTCGCCTTTGCTTTTTTCCTTATTTTAAATGATATTGAAGATTGCCTGGATGGAAGTGTACTAATTATGAATACCAGAATAAAACTGCTTGCGTTACAGTCGGTAGGGTCTTCGCGTGCTATTAGGTGTCCATGTGTCAAGCGCGTATGACCAATGCGAAGACGCGTCAAAATTACTTCCTCTCTGCGCTTACTCCTGTTAGAGGACTTCCATGGGATCACTTCTCTTTTAATTTCAAGTAATTTATTTTCAGATAAATTCAACCACCAGTTTTCCCAACTTTGTTTCATTTTTTGCTTCATGAGGGATAAAAAGTCCGCTGCTAGAACCCCTAGATAAGGAATGCCATCTGTTATAGCTTTTTTGGCGGCCTCATCCGCCAATTCCTCATTTCCAACTATTCTGCATTTACTCGGAACCCATAGGAAGAATACAGTGCTATTGCTTGTCACGCCCGACTTTATTGAAATGAGGATATTTTGGATTATGGGATTTAAAGAGAAAACATTTTTTAAACAGATTAGAGCGGAAAGTGAGTCAGTGCAAATAATTATGGTTTTCTTTGTGGCCTGTATAACATTTAAACTTTTATGGATTGCGACGATCTCCGCAGTAAAGTTGTTACAAGTAGCAGATAAGGAAAAAAGATGGTGCCTATCATTGCATATTATCGAGGCTCCTACTCCTATAGAACTCTAAGAGCCGTCGGTGTAAATGTAGTGAGCGTCCCCTAGTTTTTCTTTAAGTTTATAAAAATTCGTTGTTGTAAATTAGTGGTGCTGCGTTGTTTTTAAGTAGTCTTGTGAGAGAAAGGATGGTTTTTGGGGTAGGTAGTCCCCAGGGATGGATAGGAGATGTTACAGTCTCATGGAATGTGGGTATATCAAGGTTGAGGTCAAATAAGGATGCTACAACACGGACTGCAAAGGATGTTCTCTTCTTTAAGGAAATTTCTTGTTGGGATAGGAGCTGTTTATTGGGGAATAAATAATTCAAAGGATGATTTTAGGTGGAGAGGATTTTAACTAAGTATTTGAGATCGAGTTCTTGTCGTCTTAGGTCAAGGGGAGGTACGCCAGCTTCAACACAAAGACTACTAGAAGGGCTAGAACGAAAAGCACCGGTAGCTAACCTAATACCCGTATTCTGTACCGATTCCAGCATTCTTAGGACTTGAGTAGAAGCTGAGTTGTATGGACAGCAGCCGTAATCCAATTTAGATCGTATAAGAGTTTTGTATAACGTTAACATACTTGCCCGATCTGCACCCCAACTTGTATTAGATACTATTTTTAACAGGTTTAAGGAGCGGAGACAATCTGCTTTTAATAGTTTTATATGAGGAGACCAACTTAGAGTTCTATCAAAAGTTACACCTAGGTATTTGAGAAAGAGATTGGTTGACCGGCAATGGAAAGTGATGGCAAAATATTAGGTTGTCTTTTACTGAACAGGACTGCAATTGTCTTAGCTGTTGAAATTTTGAAGCCGTTGGTACTAATCCAATGGTTGACCTTATTCAAAGTGCTTTGAATATCTTCCTGCAGTTGTGTTAATTATTTCCCTTCCGAATAAATTACTAAATCGTCAGCATATAACATAGCTTTTACCGGCGGCTTAACTTCATTCAAGACTTGATTAAAACCAACACAGAAAAGGGTCGCACTTAAAACGCAGCCTTCTGGTACACCGTTCTCTAATTAAATTTCTTCAGAAAAGCTATTTCCAATTCTAACCCTGAACCGTCAGTTTGTTAAAAAAATTTTAATGAATAAGATCATGTGGCCATTAATTCCCATGTTAATCAGATTGTCAATTATTAGCCTTCTCCATGTCCTATCAAAAGCATTTTCTATGTCAAGAAAAACCGCTAATAATTTACTTTTGTTTTCAAAGGCTTCTAAAACATCCGATTCTAAGCGCACCAGATTATCAGTGGTACTCCTACCCTTCCTAAACCCACTTTGCCATGCTGGTAATAAATTTTTGGATTCAAGATACCATGACAGACGGTTGCTTATCAATTTTTCCATCAGTTTACGAATGGAGGAGGTGAGTGAGACCGGTCTATATCTCTTAACGTTACTGGGATCTTTATCTTTTTTCAGTATAGGAATAGTAATGGCTGTTCTCCAAATGTTTGGAAAGCTTCCGGACAAAAACAATTTATTTAATATCCCTAAAATTATAGATTTATTAGCCGAACATAAATTTTTGACCATCCCAATGCAGATTTGATCAGGGCCGGGTGAAGAATCTTTTCTAGAATTCAGAGCAGTAAGAAACTCTGTCATGGAAAAGGGGAGATTCAGAGGATCTAATGGATTATTAGAAATAACTGGCGGTACTGATTCTACTAGATTTTTTATATCGAGGAAGTGAGGTGAAAAGTTTGCTGTTGATGAAGTGATATAAAAATGTTTAGCCACGGCGTTTGCTAATGATATAGGATCTGTATCATAATGGTCTTGGTTTTCTAAATATTTTATTTGGGGAGGAAGACCATAGCCCTTAATCTATCTAACAGTTTCCCAGAAAATGACAGGTGGTGTGTTAGAGCTAACGTTAGTTAGAAAGTTTTTCCAAGATAGTTGTTTGCTCTTTTTGACTATATACCTGGCATGTTTTCTCGCGGATTTGTATATTTCTAGCTGATCGGAAGATGGTCGGTGCAGAAATTTTCTCAAAGCTTTCTTTCTTGCTTTTATAGCTTTTTCACATTCCTCTGCCCACCATGGAACAGGTACATGACTGTTATTTTTTCGGTTGGAAAAGGAGGTGTATGGAATCGTTTCTTGAGCAGTGCTTAGTAACCTACTATTTAAATCCGCGATAAGATGATCAGCATCACTTACGGACATATCAATATCGTTAAGATTTACTATCTCTTGGTACCGCGACCAATCCGCTTTTTTAATGTTCCATTTGTTATGTCCCCGGATAGTTAAGCATTTTTCGGATGTTTTAAAAATTATTGGGAAGTGGTCGCTGCCATGCGTATCATCTAAAACGAACCAGTGAGTTGTTGGCTGTAACTGGGGGCTGGTAATGGTGAGGTCTATTGTTGAAAGTTTTCCGGATCTGGTGCACATATGGGTTTGAGAGGCATGGTTATTTATGACGCTTAAGTTACATGTATCAAGAAATGTTTCTACTAATTTACCCCGTTCATCAAGGTGGTCACTACCCCATAGAAGATTATGAGCGTTAAAATCTCCGGCTAGGATTACAGGGGATGGTAGTGAATCAACCAATTCTTTTAACTCCCGTATTGTAAAATTACTACCGGGTGGGAGATAGACAGACCATAATGAAAAGGGATAGGGTTGTGATAGTATTCTTATTGATATTGCTTGCGAATTAGAAGTGCAATCAATATTAACAAAAGGGATATCATTTCTAATTAAAATACAAACCCCTCCGCAAGCTATTCGCCCAGCTGTATAATCGTTTCTCCTAATAGCATAACCCCGAAATTCGATATTTATATCATCTTTTAGGTTGGTTTCCTGTAGGCAAGCAATAGAACAATCGTAAAAATTGAGCAAATATGTAAGTTCATCTCTTCGATGGTTAAAGCCGTTTAAGTTCCACTGGAGTATGTTCATTTGAATGAGAATACATACCTTTGTTAGTGATACATGCGCGTAAGAAGCGATGAAGAGAAATAAAATGACAAACTATGTTTGAAAATGCTTAGAGAAAAGTTGTTGATATAACATAATTAGTATTGAAAAGAATTAAAAGTAAAAGATAGATAGCTAAGCATAAACATGTATCAGTGGTGTAATAAAGGTCTTTCATATATAGCAATTTTATAAAAGAAAGTAACAAATGAAAAGAGAAAGATATAACACTGCTAGTAAAGAAAAGGCAAAAGATAAAAATAAATAATATTCTGAAGAGAGTCAATAGTGCTTTTGATGACATAACTAATAATGTAACGATGAGAAGAACCAGAATGTATAGTAATAGCATAGAAATTTTAGATTAAATTTATTAATAAAAGTGTAGTGTTGGAATAAATTAAGTTCTAAGAGTTAGAATGTTTACAGCTAAGAGTTCTTTTTGCCCACTTCAGGTTTGGGTTTTGATCCAATTTTAGAGGGTTTTTTTGGGGGGGTTATAGTACTTTGGTCACTTATAGATGAATTTACTGATGCTGGTCTATTTTTTTTTAGATTTGTATCCGAATTTGGATTTTTTGACAAAGAGTGTTGTTCAATATTGTTTTCATAAGAGACAGTTTGTTCATCAACGCTAACGACGGATTTATTTACAGAAAAATTCTCCTTCTCAGGCAAATTAACGACAACCTTTTCAGATCCCAATATGCTCGTGTTCGGGTTGTTGTTCATTAAGTTAGATTCTAGGAAGGCTATTTTTTTGTATAGCATATCAACAGTGCTAGTAAGTTTACCTATCTGATCTAGTAGGGCCTCAGTTATTTGAGGAGTGGGGGGACCGGTCGGTGGAGCTCGGACTACTTCGGCAGCTGTCGGCGATCGCTCCTTGTTAATCGGTTCCTGTTTACTAATAATTAGTTCTGCTTGTCTATGAGAAATTTTTTCTTGCTCTCTGAGATTTTCTATTTTTTTCTCTCTTTCATACACCGGACACCTAGTATAAAACGCTGGATGATCCCCTTGGCAATTAATGCATTTAGGGGAATTTTGGCAATGATCCGAGTTGTGTGTGTTTTCACCGCACTTTCCACAATTAATAATGTTACAATTTCTCTTGGTATGCCTGTATTTGTAACAGTTAAAGCAAAGAAGTGGTTTAGGTTCATAGGTTCTTATTCTAATAGGCATAAAGTCTAATAAAACACTTTCTGGGAGTTCACTTTTTTCGAAACTTAGAATTAATAATGGTGTCGCTCTGTTTTCATTATTTATTTTTTTTAAAAAACCTTTTTACACTCACGACACCATACTGCTCGAGTTCGGAAACTATTTCATATCAGAGCAGTTAAATAGTTCAGGTACATATGCTACACCGCGGGAGAAGTTAAGCGATTTAAGCAATTGAAATGTAACTGGAATTCCTTGAAATGATTTTACGTTACTTAAATTTAAAAAGTCCTTTTCATTACTCACTGAAAGTAAAGTGGATCCATTTTTCAAACATTTTATGTTTATTTGTGGACAATAACTTTTAATAAATCGGCAGACAGTAAAAGGGCTGAAATCTTTAAACGTTTTATTTAAGGAATTCGTACCTAGACTCATTATGAGGTACTTATTTGACCATTTTCCCTTAGTTTTGAAAAAAGACTCCTGTAGTCAGGAGGTTTAGGGTCTAATTCGCACATGTTTTACCTAACCTAATCTTACTTTCTAAGCTTAAAACCTAAATATTTCCCTATAATCTACTTGACAAATCTACTTGACTAATATTAAATTAATTCTATTTTTACTAAACAACTAATTAACTATAAGAAAAAACTTAGGACTAGGACTTATCGCTTTGAATATAAGGAGCACAAAGGAGCAATTATTCACTTAGGCTTCTAAACACCATATGAAAGTAATATTTCATATGGTATTCAAAACTATAGATAAAAAAAGTAATAAAATAAAAATAAGTAAATAATCATCACAATATAAAGAAAAACAAAATAAAATTATAAACAAAAATAGACTAAGGGGTACTCCCTGCTAGCAGAGAAGAATAAGCCGGGCGGCAACAGAAAGACACTGACTCTTCTCGAAGGTGCCGAAACTTCAAACAACGCAAACCGCGATCTGAACACTACCTCTGCTGAAGCAAGACTGATGAATGCGGCTATTTAACACTGTATCCAGAAGATTACTCTGTTACGGGGCTCAGGTCTGGGCGGAATAATGTACAACAAAGCTGAAAGTCTTTTACCATTCTTCTTGAAAAAAATGTTTAATCTACCAATTAACACACCGAACTATATTCTATACTTGGAAACAAGATTTAAGCCCATATATTTATACACCTTAAAACTACATTTCAAATATTAATCTAATCTTAATTTGTGGGTGACCACTATTTTAAATTATTTTTTTAAATTATGTTTTAATAATAATTTATTATAAATTATTAAAAAATACATTTCAAATATATTATTAAAGTAATTAATTCCCCTAATAGACTTACAAATACTCTAGCATTGGAATGTATAAAAAAGAATGTAGGGTGGTATAAAGATGCAAATGAACTCTTCCAAATAGATAATGCTCCTCAAATTAGTCTTGATAATGTTTCGGAATGGTCTAATATATTTAAATTAATTGTTTAAAATTTGGATGAAGGCATGAAAAATAAATATATAGCTTCGGCTATAAGTTCCTGTAATAGTGTAACTACATGAATGGCTTAAGGTACCTAGCTGGTTACAGAAGTAAGAATCTCAGCCTGAAAATCCGAATCAATATTACTATTTAATCGAGAATAAATAGTAGTTTTCACAACACCCTTAGAAGCTAGGGTTTGTGAAGAGCCTAGGCCAGAAATTAAAACGCGAGAGCGGCACGGCTGAAAACCTAATTAATTTGCAAAGCCTTGACTAAGGAACGATCTTTGCGTACCAGAGTCCAACACTGCTCGAAAGTGTACTAAGTGCCCATAAGCATCCCTAATATGAAGTAATACAGTTCCAAGTAACACATTGGTTGATGGAGTGGTAGAGCTAGATTGAAAGGCTGTAGCAGTATTACTCCGTATCATCAACTATCACATTAGACCTAGATGGATCTGGATTAGAAACAGTGAATTCTACTGACTAATTATTTTAATTAATCTAATTTTAATTTGTGGCTGACCACCATTTTAAATTATTTATTTTTTAAATAATTTATTTTTAGAAGAGAAAAGATTTGGCTCCGCCGGGAGTCGAACCCGGGTCTCCTGCGTTACAAGCGAGGATGCTAACCGCTACACCACAGAGCTCGGCTCAAGGCAGAGCAAATACTTCCTCTTCACTGATACCTACTCCCCCTATCTCACAAGTTTTGCGAGTAGTAGCGGGAGGTGGACAAATTTTGTCCAATTTATGATATTTTATTGACTTAAGTCAATTTTTTAAATTATTTTAATTAATCTAATCTTAATTTGTGGCTGACCACCATTTTTAAATTATTTCAACTCCGCCGGGAGTCGAACCCGGGTCTCCTGCGTTACATGCGAGGATGCTAACCGCTACACAACAGAGCTCGGCTCAAGGCAGAGCAAATCCTTCCTCTTCATTTTTTTTTTTTTTTTTCAGGAATTTCTTCATTAAGAAGGTTTCCTCAACCAAACTCCTGTTCCAAGATCTCCCTCCATCTGCGTCGGTCCATCGCATATTCCTCCTACAATTCCCTACCAGCCATACTCTCAGCCACTCTTTCTTTCCATTTCACTGGAGGTCTTCCTTTTCTTCTTCTACCTTCTGCCTCCCATTCCATAATGACCTTAGGTAGTCCCCATTCGTCCATTCGCCTCACATGGCCATACCATCTTAGTCTTCTTTCTTCGATCACTTCGAGGATATTATTTTTAACTTCAAGTCTATCCCTTATGGTTTCATTTCTGATCCTTTGTATTTTGGATATCCTCGCTGATCTCCTCCAGAAGTCCATTTCAACTGAAAGGAATTTTTTTCCCTCAGTCATACTAAGTGGCCATGTTTCTGACCCCTACAACATCAGGCTTTCTACCAGAGCTTTGTATATGAGCTTTTTGGTTTTTATTAGAATATTTGGGCTCCATAGAACAGAATTCAGGATCCCTATTGCTTTTTTTCCATTAGTGATCCTTTTTTGAATTTCTGCTTCTACTTTGTCATTATTTTCAATTATGGATCCCAAATAGCAAAACTTTTCAACTTTTTTCAGTCTGCATAATGTTGCGTCAGTACTGTTCGTATTCTCTGTGCACATATATTGGGTTTTATCAAAGTTTATTTTCAGGCCTCCTTCTTCATAATAATCTAATATTTTCCTAAACATGTAACTTATGTCCTCTTCGTCTTGAGCGATCAGTACCTGATCATCAACAAACAGTAAATGGCACAGATTTTTTTGTCCTAATTCGATGCCCATCTTACCGCATTTCCTTATCCAACCTTTTAGGCATTCGTCCAGGTAGATTTTAAATAACGTGTGGGACATGCAGCATCCTTGAAGTAGTCCCTTTCCATTCTGAAATTCTCTTGATAACGATTGACCCATTTTTATCTGGCACTTGTTCCCTCTATAAATTTCTTTAATTATGCTTACGATTTCTTCGTTGATTCCCGCCTTCCTTAAGTTTTTCCGTAAGAGTTTTCGAGGAAACTGTCATAGGCTTTTTCCAGGTCAATAAAGATTAAATCTAATCTTCTTGCTCTGTCTTTTTGTTTTTCCATGAGTTGTCTCAGTGAAAAAATATGGTCAATACAGGACCTCCCACATGTAAATCCACACTGCTCTTCTGCTTGAATGTACTGGTTTTCCAGTTGTTTTTTTATTATCCTTCCAAGCAGTTTCATAAATGGATTTGTCACGCAGATGCCTCTATAATTTTCGCACTTTTTTCTATCACCTTTTTTAAATATCGGTGTCAAATACCCTAACTTCGTTTCTGTAGGTATAGTTTCACTTTTTAGAATTTTATTTATAAGGTTAGTGAGCATTTTATTCACCTCAGCTCCACCATATTTCAGCAGTTCTACATATACTCCTCCCGGACCAAGGGCTTTCCTATTTTTCATTTTTTTCAGCTCCTCTTTGACTTCCTCCTCAGTTACAATTAAGGATGTACCCTTATATTCTTCTGCTTCTTCCTCTTTAAATTCATTTCTGTTTTCGTTTAAAAGGTTTTCAAAGTAGTTTGCCCAATCTTGCATTTCTATTATGTTCAGCTGTATTTTATGTTTCTCTTCTTTTCTTAGCCCTTTAAGAACTGACCATGCTTCAGTTGCCTGACCAAATCCTAACTTGCTGTTAATTCGTGCACATGTTTTCTCCCACCAGTCATTTTTTGCCGATCTTATAATTCGTACCAGCTCCCTTTTCTTTTCCTTGTAAGTTTCCTTGTCATTATCTTGTTTTGAGCTCAACCATTTGAGATATGCCTGTTTTTTTTCATTTATTTTGTTTTCTATGTCTTCTGTGAGCCATTCTGTTCTTTTAGTGCATCTTTCTTTTGTCCCTAGGACTTCAGAAGCTATTTTCTTTAATGAATTTGACAAAAAGTCATATATTTCTTGGGTGCTTTCTCCATTAAATTCTTTCATAAGTTCCTTCATTCTCTGTTGGAAAAGGTTTCTAATGCTTTCTTCCTGTAATAATTCTATCTTAAAGGTATCTTTTACTTTACTTTTTCTATCTTCACTTTGTTTCTTGCTAGAATTAGTTTTTTTAATCCAAGGGAAGCAGCATACTGATTTTAGCATATAGTGGTCTGAACACATATCGGCTCCTCTATACACCCTCGTATCACATATTTTTATGTTACTCTGCTGTTTAACGATCATGTAATCTATTATTGACCTCAGCTGCTTAGTTTCATTGTACCAGGTAAACTTATGGATACATTTGTGTTCAAAAAATGTATTCGTAATTTTGAGATCCATTTGATCACATAGTTCAATGATTCTTTTTCCATTATCGTTTCTTTCAGGTTCTCCATGGCTCCCAATTATCTGACTGCTATTCTCCTTACCAACTCTAGCATTCATGTCTCCGAGTAGGAAAATTTCCTTCTGACGTGAAATCATTTCTAACATTTCTCTAACCTCATTCCAAAACTCATCCTTTTCTTTTTGGTCTTTATCATTAGTGGGGGCATATATTCCTACCACTACAACTTCTCTTGCGTAAAGGTTTATGTCTATCCTATTTATCCTTTCGTTTTTCATCTCCCCTCCGAATGTATCTTCACCTTACTAGGTGTATTCTTAGTAGGTTTGGAATTTCGAATTATTACCACCGACGACCTCTGCTATGGGCAGAGGCTGAGAAGAAACTTGGTGTTTCAAAAAGATTCCTGCAAGAGACCAGGTCTGGCCCATTCGTTTTTTTTTTTTTTTCTCCAACCAAAAACTTCCTCGAAGACAAGAGATGTTCCAGTGGGGGACTCTTGAATGTGACTTCGTACTGTCAACATGTACTTTTGGTTATAACTTTGGATAGTCCAGATGTGGAGTGATAGACTGTCCCTTCAGAAAATAGAAAGTATCATTAGTGACTTTTTAATTAGCATGGTAATCTATGGTGAGCTTAAAAGAGTATTTGAGGATTTTTTAAGAAAGTGTTGTAAAGATGAGTGTAAAGTTGACAAGACTTAAAACCATCATTTGGCGCTATTGGATGATTGGTCTATCAGAGGTTAAAATAGTTGAGAGAGCTGTCATAGATCCTGGGAGTATCTAGATGAGTACCCAATATATATACATATATATATATATATATATATATATATATATATATATATATGTTTGATAATTTTGTAATATAGTAGTTTTAGTGTATTGTTGCATTTGGTTGAACCATATTTATTTTATTAACCGACTTCGAACGAAAGAGGAGGTTACTCAATTCGATACGTATGTGCCTTTTTTTTTTTTTTTTTCTATGTATGTCCACCGATTACTCCGAGATGGAGGGACCAATTGGAACGAAACCTTTTGCATCTTGTAGAGTATTTTCCCAAGTTGGCCCCATTGAAACCTTTTTTCGGTTCTTAATTTATTTAAGAAGTTATCGGGAAAAAACATAAAAATAAATATTTAATTATCACTAAAAATTTTTACTTATTGGAAAAACATATGGCATATATAACATAAGGTATGCTCCAACAAGCTAGTAAACTCATTGGTAACTAACAAATCTCAATATTGTTTTAATGCTGGATGAATCATGTGGGAAAACTAACCAATCAAATTTAGAATCAAAAGAGTGGGGGGAGAACATGAGCAGTCTATTAGTTATCGACCTATACATAACCTTAACTAATTTTTCAACAGTAGATTTCAATAAAGATATTAATTATCCGCAAAATATAATATCGCTGTCGTTTTCTGTAGCGATATTAGTATACATATTAGATAGATATATATATTCACCGATAACAGTGAACCTTCTTAATTTAGATCTAGTCGACGGTTGGAAACCATAAACGTAAGACCACGCAATTCGTAATGTTTTTTATTTCATGCTTTTTAGTTGGGGAAGATAACAAATGTAGAAAACCGTAAGTTGGGTAAAACAAATTTCGAAATTTTTTACGCTCCACCACGTTCGTCTTTCCCGGGCTTTTTTAAAATACATAATTATATAAACAGTCACCTGTTCAATTTTATAAGTACACACAGAAAAGTTTAAAAGCGGTGGCTGTATAATACAACTTCTAGACCCTACCTTCTACGATTATAATTGGAATTTTTTTTTTAATAAGATCAATGTTGAGTCAGTTATGTTCGCAATCCATTTAGATGAATTTTTGACTAAATTTAAAAGCGAAGTACTAAGAATAATATCCTTCGTAGTAAAAAATTATTTAGAAAATAAATTTCTTCAATTCTAGTGGGGTAGCATTTATGATATTAAGCATTTTCATGGCTGCCAAATTTTCTCTGAGGGGACTTTCATACAAAGAGGCTGATTCTGGGAGATATCAACTTTTATTTTGCAGTTTTTATCGATGGATGAACATCAGCAAACATTGAAATATAATTTTCTTTGTTAAATAGTGTAATGTTTTTATGGGGAAAGTGTCATAGGAAAATTTTCATTAATTGGGAAATTCAATACACAATATTTGTGTTAGTTATTTCGGTACCTAAGAGATGACTACCTCGAACGCGAAAAACCCCTTAACACATGCAAGCTCATTTTCACTGTCTATTTCAATAAAATTCATTAATTGATTATTGGACTTATACTCTTAACAACACTCTTAGGTTCTCACGAACTGCAAACACTGAACTTATGACGGTTTGGCTTTTGAAAATTTCGGCAACCTTTAGAAAGTCAAATATTTAAATTTCTTTCGATTTAATAAAGATCGATCGCAACCTCAAAATCAATGTAAATTTTCTTAAGACAGTCTGGCTCTTCTACTACATTTCAGTTAACTCACAGCAAACAATTACAACTCACAATTTAGGCAAGTGGAAAACTGTAAAAAATCGAAAAATCAACTGGAAAATGATTGATGGAAATAATTCCTAATAAGTGTCTATCTCAAAGATTTTTATATCTAGACTCTTCTATCTAGACAATAGCAAAGCCTGTGTGCAGCCAACTAGCATCGTAAAACAAAATTAGACAATTAGCCATCATAGATGAAATTGGTGATGGAACAAACTAATATTGCAATTATTTAGCAGAACCTAAATTATTTCATAATTGGACATGCCACTTATATTTTTTCGAGCCACATTTGAGCTTAGATAGCAGATTTTCGTCTTCTCAAAATAAATGATTTGGCACTGACAGACTTTCTAATTTATTCTAGTTGCAGAAAAAAATTAAAAACCTATAGTAGTAGTCCGGAAAACATAACAAGTTTCACTCCATGAAGAATCGGCACAAGATTTCATGATTACATTTAATATTAATATGACCGAGTGATTCCGGAAGAAGACACAGGTGCCTGAATGTGAAGGCCCCCAAATCAACTGAAAATAAGCTTTTCCAGGAATTATTGTATTCCTTTTTAACGTGCATAGCGAGTGAAAGTCGGAAATCAAAATCTGATTTAAAGCAATAATGGCTACGATTTTAAATTTAAACGAACCTTGGGGAACTTGAAGAAGTCTTAAATTCTGCTTTAAAACGGTTATTAATACTCAGTCTTTCTTGGAATTCCACGAATTGCGTGGTCTTACGTTTATGGTTTCCAACCGTCGACTAGATCTAAATTAAGAAGGTTCACTGTTATCGGTGAATATATATATCTATCTAATATTTATACTAATATCGCTACAGAAAACGACAGCGATATTATATTTTGCGGATAATTAATATATTTATTGAAATCTACTGTTGAAAAATTAGTTAAGGTTATGTATAGGTCGATAACTAATAGACTGCTCATGTTCTCCCCCCCACTCTTTTGATTCTAAATTTGATTGGTTAGTTTTCCCACATGATTCATCCAGCATTAAAACAATATTGAGATTTGTTAGTTACCAATGAGTTTACTAGCTTGTTGGAGCATACCTTATGTTATATATGCCATATGTTTTTCCAATAAGTAAAAATTTTTAGTGATAATTAAATATTTATTTTCATGTTTTTTCCCGATAACTTCTTAAATAAATTAAGAACCGAAAAAAGGTTTCAATGGGGCCAACTTGGGAAAATACTCTACAAGATGCAAAAGGTTTCGTTCCAATTGGTCCCTCCATCTCGGAGTAATCGGTGGACATACATAGAAAAAAAAAAAAAAATCTGGTGCATGCGAAATATATAACAGATTCTCCAGCAAGACTCTAGATTAAACTTTTATTGTCAATATAAAATGTTACATCATTATATCAAAGATATTCTCTACTAAGTCTCTATGACTAACTATAAGATACATCACTGAGTGTGCTACTATCTGTCTATACTATCTAACTCTTACTCTGTGTCTAACTATCTAACTCTTAGATAGTTAAGTTTTTTCTTTTTTTTTACAATAATTCCCATATGTTTTTTTTTTAAATTAAAATTGTACATCATTATTAATACTAGTTTTACAGTACATAAATTAATAATTACATAGGTAATAGTGATCCTTCATTTATAATTACTTACATTCTAATACCTATCATTTATCTATTACAAATAAATATATATATACATATTTTTTTTCTATGATTGTAATTTCATTTCTAGTAATTATGTTTCACTTACTCACTCACTAGTGTATAATAATTTCATTGGACCATCCAATTCAGTTCAATTAAACTCTTACAGTAAATAATACATTTTTATTTATGCTTTTATTTAATAATAATATGTAATTTCAAGGTAGATAAAAATAAAAGACTTAATAAATCTGACTAATCATTATTAGGTTGATCTAATTGTTGAGTAAGTATTAAAATGTTAAATAATACTGTACTACCTTGTAATGAACAAATGCTTTCTATGAGTGAAGCATTGTAAGTGAATATACTTTTATATATTGTTATAATTATTAATATTACTGTATAATTTATTAATGTAATTACTAAAAACATATTTTAAGCAACTTTTTTCTTCTAATATCTTCACCATATTTTTACAATTTTCTTCTTTGACATACAAATTTTCGTTTTCATTTCACAATAAAATAAACTATCTGGTTACTACAAAATATTTTTTCTTTAATATTTACTATAAAAGCTACTCCTTTTTTAAAAAGATAAATACTTTTCTTACATAATATAGCCACATTCTAGCTATGTATTATCGATCCGTTTTGAGATAAATATTATTCATGAATTTATACAATGATTGTAAAAAGTTCATATTCAAACATGTTCATTGCTCCAGCAGAATTTTCATTTTAAATTATAATCAAATAATATAAATGAATATGATATCATTTTGTTCATTAATAATTAATGCCTTTTCGAAAAAAAAGAAGAAAAAAAAATCAATTTCTATAATGAATTTATATTTATATTTTATATATATATTTTCATCGGTTTTTATATTAGATATAAAGATAAATACAATAGTAAAACTACAAAACACTAAAAGATTACGAATTTTATATGGCATACCATATGTTAATCAAAACTTTTTTATGGCTATTATAAAATTAATATTTATATATAAATTTAATTTTCACCGAGAGAAAATTGCTAATTAGATCAATGTAATACTTAATTTTATCATTACATATATTTTATGTATTATTATTGTTGCCAAAAAGGCTTAGAAATAACATATATTTAAACTGATTAGTAATGTATTATCATTACAGAATATTTATATAATTATAACAGAACTATTATATCAATAATGTACTGATTTGTATTTCAAAATTAGTATCACATCTTAATACATATGTCCGATAAATGTTTTATTGAATTTCTAAATTAATTTATTTTACTTTCACTTATTGAAGAAGGTTGTTTTAACAAGGTATTAAGCACATAAGTTTTTCTTTTGAATTAATTATTATTTTATCATCAGTTTAATTATTTATTAATTTATCATCATATTAAATTATTTATTACTATTATATTTAATTATTTATTATCACTTATTAGTTATTATCACTTATTATTTATTAATATAATTAATGTATAGTTAATTTCTTAATATTAATATTCTTAATATTACTTTTATTTACCATATTATCAATAACCGCTTTTGTCAAAATGTTACTAATTATTTTTATTATTATATTTGCTAAAGAATAGAATATTTAAATTACAATTTTTTGTTTCATAATAAATTATTGTTTACAATTTCTTTTAATCACTATTTATTCCAGGAATTATAATTATTACTTCACTATTGGTTTCTAAATTCAATCCTTATTTAATATTATGATTTTTAAGGTATGATTGTAATTATTTTGTATTAATTTTATTATCGAGGTCAGGTTAATTATTTTTATGTTCTTTCTTATTGGTTTTATAGTTTATGATTTTATTTTATATAAATTATGTTATTCAATCTTAAAACTAATTATTATTATATGAGTTTTTATTTTACTTTATGTTTCCGTTTTTTTCCATTTTACTCCGTCACAATCCATTTGTAATTTCGTATTCTATCCGGTTGCAACATCCATAAATATATTAAATTCTTTCTTTTTCGCCATTTATGGATTTTTAGAATTTTTAATTTAATTTTAGATTTCAATTTTTTTATTATGTCTCCTGTTGAGACAATTTTTTCTGTTAATTGTGTATTTATATTAGATCTTGTCGGTTTTTTCGTCTGCAATTTGTTGTAATAATTTGCATGTCGATTTATATCTAATTTTGGTTCTTCTAATTTAACAGAGATATTGTCAAATAAAGGTGAAATATTTTTAACTACCGAAATTGCATCAGTATTATTGTTATTAATAATATTAATGGGACGTTCGGGCATTATTTCGCTTTTAAGTATTTCTTCTACAATTGAAGCGTTCTCAACTTCTTCAGCTTTATTTGAAACTTTATCTAGATCGGGAGTTATTTCTACAGCAAGGCTAGAAATTATAGAAATGTTTTCGTTTTTTAGCATATCTTTGTCACCAATAAGATTACCGACGGTTTCGGTTTTTAGCGTATCCTTGTCACAAATTAGATTACCAACGATTTCGGTTTTTGGCTTATCCTTGTCGCAAATGATATTACCAACGATTTCGGTTTTTGGCTTATCCTTGTCGCAAATTATATTACCAACGATTTCGGTTTTTGGCTTATCCTTGTCGCAAATGATATTACCAACGATTTCGGTTTTTGGCTTATCTTTGTCGCAAATGATAATACCAACGATTTCGGTTTTTAGCGTATCATTGCTTACATTATGTGTTTCCGAAGGATTTTGCGCGATATTTAGAAAACGCTCAGCTTCGTATAGTTGCTGAATCCGTTCTTCTAATTCCCGAATTTTTTAGTCTTTTTCACTAAAATGTAAGTCCAGGTGTTTGTATGGAGGATGATGCTGGTAATTTTTCATTGATCCCTCATTTAAAAATCTGTTATGTTTCACATTATTATTGGGATATTTATTTTTATAAAAATGGGTTTGATCTGGTGACAACATTTTATAATTTTGCCTTGAGCTATTCATTTTATTATGTTTCGAATGTTTAGCTAAATTTTTCGTAATGTAATTATCATTATATGCATTTTCCGCCTTTGATTTCGGTTTAAATGAAACCGAATCATTATCAGAAAGAAGATGATTCTTGCTATTTAATAATAAACGTAAATCATCTAGATTCCTTAAATGATCAGATTTATTCATCAACTTTATCCGAACATCTAATGGCATATTTGAATAAAAATGATATAATATTCGCGATTCTAATTGATTTATCATTGCGTCTTTATTCATTATTTTTACATTTTTATATTTAAGAATTAAAATATTTCTTTTAATAATCAACCTTTCGAGAAAATCGGAAGGCTGTTCATTATTATTAATTTTCATTTCGAACAAATCGAAGGTTAATGATTCTAAATTATTAGAATTGCCACTAGCATAAGGCATTTTACTACAATGAAATGATTCCAAATTCATAAATATTAACAAATTACACTCACTAAATTTCAATTACTATTAAGTAAATTGTCAAATTAATTTTTCTTTCTTACTTACTTTAATAATACAAAATTATTTCATAAAAAATATAAATAAATAAAAAATTAATCTTTATCTTACTGAAGAAAATCTGCCGTCTTCTTCCGGTACCTGGTAATCAGTGGGCCAAGTAGAAGACTGCCAGTGCAGAATACCTCGAAAGAGTGATTTTCTGTGACTGGATGTCCTGGAGTTCTGAAGAAGATTGGTACCTCGGGTAGAGTGGGCCAATCCATCAACCAGTAGATACCTCGCAAGAGTGGGTCTAAAAGTTGAAGTTCTTCAGGGGGTCTGGTTCTGACGGTGATTTTCACACGGGAATACCTAGTAATAGTGAGTTCCCAATAAATACCGTCTGATGTTCGAGCGCTAAATATATAACAGATTCTCCAGCAAGACTCTAGATTAAACTTTTATTGTCAATATAAAATGTTACATCATTATATCAAAGATATTCTCTACTAAGTCTCTATGACTAACTATAAGATACATCACTGAGTGCGCTACTATCTGTCTATACTATCTAACTCTTACTCTGTGTCTGTTACTCTCTGTCTGTTGTGTGTGTTTTTGGGTGATAAATATATTCAGAGCTTGGAGTGGGGATTTGCTAGTTCTGCACTAGAGCGGGGGGGAAAAGTCGTGTCTTCTGATTGGTAAGCAGGTTGGGGGGCGGCCTTTTGTCTTAGTCCGCTACTTCTTATTGGTCAAACCGGCTTGGGGCGGCCTTTGTCTTAGACCGTGTCATATGATTGGTTGAGCTGTAGCTGGAAGGGGTGGCCCTTATGGACATCAAGATAAATGAGGACCATGTTGAAGGGACTCTCAAAGAGCAGGATGCAAGTGTTATAGCAAAAAGAGGGAAGGCCAACAGGCTATTAGGGAGAGGCCTCAGAATATGGAAGTAATAAAGTTGTTAATACATTGTCGCAGTGAGACAGCGGTCAGTCAGCATGTGGGGTTGGCCTGGAGGGCCTTAGGTCGTAATGGCTATCATCTTGTGGTGTCAACCATGTGGATGACATGATTAATGCCAGCGGACGTGGGAACTGGACGGTTAGGGCGGATAGGGCGGGCACTAATGTTAATGTTATTGTTTGTAACAAAGACTAATAAAAATAATTATTAGACTTTAGAATTATTTGTTAACTTGCGCGCAACACACAACTTTCATTTACCAACTTACTTAGATTAGAACTTAATGCTTTTTGTTAATTGCCACTTCTCAAATGAAGAGAACATCTATAGGTAATAATAACGCATTGGTTTGTCATTAAAGGCGTACGGCGCATGCGTGAGCTCAAGGTGTTTTATGAGTTGACGGATTATTTTTCTTTTTTTCTCCTGTATATGTTTACTTGATTTTCTTCATATATCATATTTAGCCATTTCTTTTATTTAGGTGTGATGACAGACAGTTAATTTCTCAATATAAACTAAAACAAAGGTACTTTATAGGAAAACAAAAAAGGCCCCTTCCCCATTTAAGCTCTCTCAGAACATTTTAATAATGATAAAGCTTACCTGGTAATAAATAACAACTAATTTTCATTAAACATAACGAATTTGATAAAAATCGTTAATGCCGTTTTTGAGATCATCGATCAAAAAGGTAAAAATTGTGAAATAAAGTGCCCCCTCCGTTTGACCAATTTTGATGAATGTTGACTATCACATCTTTGGCATATATATACATCAAATGCCAAGTTTGATCAAAATCGTTAAAACCGTTTTTGAGTAAATAAAAAAAACACGTGAAAATGATACAAAATTTAATAAGTAAAGTCCCCCCTCCGGTTGATCAATTTTGATGAAATTTTTACAGTCATATCTGGGGCATATAAATAGATCAAATACTAAGTTTAATCAAAATCATTAGAGCCGTTTTATTAGAAAATCGAAAAAAACTTAAAAAGTTATTAAATAAAGTACCCCCTCCCTTTGAGCAAATTTGATGAAATTTTTGCTGTCACATCGCGGGCATATACATACTTTAAATACCCAATTTCAGGTTCGCACGGTTTATAGTTTTTGAGCTAGTCTGTTCACACACACACACACACACACACACAGACACACAGACACACACACACACACAGACCATTTCGCGGGACTTGGTTATTTTGACTCAGGGGACCCCAAAACGTGTATTTCCGTTGTAAACCGGAAGTCGAAAATTTTCACGATCGCAATACTTCCACTTACTATATATTTCATATGTAGGTAAGTGAAAGTAAAAAAAGGCACATACGTATCGAATTGAGTAACCTCCTCTTTCGTTCGAAGTCGGTTAATAAAATAAATATGGTTCAAACAAATGCAACAATATACTAAAACTACTATATTACAAAATTATCAAACATATATATATATATTGGGTACTCATCTAGATACTCCCAGGATCTATGACAGCTCTCTCAACTATTTTAACCTCTGATAGACCAATCATCCAATAGCGCCAAATGATGGTTTTAAGTCTTGTCAACTTTACACTCATCTTTACAACACTTTCTTAAAAAATCCTCAAATACTCTTTTAAGCTCACCATAGATTACCATGCTAATTAAAAAGTCACTAATGATACTTTCTATTTTCTGAAGGGACAGTCTATCACTCCACATCTGGACTATCCAAAGTTATAACCAAAAGTACATGTTGACAGTACGAAGTCACATTCAAGAGTTCCCCACTGGAACATCTCTTGTCTTCGAGGAAGTTTTTGGTAAAAACTTAAAATAAATAAATAAATGGTAAAAAATACATTTCAAATATATTATTAAAGTAATTAATTCCCCTAATAGACTTACAAATACTCTAGCATTGGAATGTATAAAAAAGAATTTAGGGTGGTATAAAGATGCAAATGAACTCTTCCAAATAGATAATGCTCCTCAAATTAGTCTTGATAATGTTTCGGAATGGTCTAATATATTTAAATTAATTGTTTGAAATTTGGATGAAGGCATGAAAAATAAATATATAGCTTCGGCTATAAGTTCCTGTAATAGTGTAACTTATAAATATGTCAAATATGACCTACACTAAAATGCTCAGTACATGAACAACACATACAAAACGCATGATATTCAATGGATATTGAAAATATGAGGGGAACTGATGTACTTAAACTATAGTAGGCATTCAGGAAGATCTGAATAAATATGCAATATTTGTAACACTGGAGAAAATGAAGAAATGATTCATTTTATTGCCCCATGTCCGACTCTCTGTGATGTAAGATCTATATTGGTTCGGGATTGAAACTTTAAAAATGGATGAAGTTTGCACTTTTCTGAATGGGAAGAATTGGAAAACTATTATTTCGTATGCAAGGGAGGCGTGTAAATATAGGCGTTTGTTTAAACAATGGGCTGATATACATTATTGTTTATTTATTAATTGATTTGTATTTGTATATAAGACCAACTTAATGTTTGATTATTTATTGATATGAATGTAACTATTGATTAGGAAACAAAAAAAAAAAAGCGTATAGACAATATATATATATATATATATATATATATATATATATATATACATATATATATATATATACATATATATATATATATATATATATATATATATATATATAATTTAAGAAATAGTAATAGTAACATCAAAAACAGCAATAATAATTATAAGGTGATCAATAATAACAACTTTTTATTGAAAACAAATTTTCAAGTTATTAGTCATGATATAAATTCCATTCGATAATAATATTTATAAAAGATAACGGAGATAAAATTTGTCATAACATTTATTAGGTTCTATTTGTGTAATATTGTATATGTTGTGTTACTGCGTAGCTCATGATTATTAATGATCAAAATTTATGAGAAACATCGGCTAAATACTTTAAAGCAAAGGTGTCCACAAACCGGAGTATTCCACTTTTGATGACGACGGCGGTTATATAATACTTTTGACAACTTTTGAAATAATCTAACAATTGAGGAGGAGGTTTTAAATTTCCAAAAGAATCAAAGTATTTCACTACATTACCTTTTTTTACATAACAGACCCAATGAGAACCAGGTTTTGAACTTGTATTTAAATTTACAATAGCTGACTCGAGTTTTTTTGGATATTTTGGAAGATTATCAATCATAAACACTCCACGAAAATTCGGAACATTTAAAACTTTTGCTAAATGATTCAATTCCAAATCGGTCAATGGTTTATTTGGTAGTCATATTTTTCTTGGTCTTTTCTGTCGGGTTATAAATAGACCGTAACCACTCTTATACGGTTTCAAATAAAGTCCGTTTCCAACTTTTTGACCTTCCATGGCCAAATTATGCCTCTTTTGCTCATCCAATTTTAGTTTGGCTTCTTTAGCTTCATTGATCGCCTTTGCTACACTCGCGGCTCCATCTGCTAAAGACCCCACAGCGAAAAGTCCTGCCAACAATGGTACAAGAAATTGGAGAAAACCTCCCTGTTTTGGCAGTGGAAGAACTCTTGGCGGTGAAGGTTTCGCCTTACCACGTAGATGCATTTTAGCCTTTTTATATGCCGCTTTTGATGCATTGAGAATAGATGATACATCATCTACTTTTGACGATTTAACCAAATCTTTAAGACTAATCTTCTTCTTTTTCTTCCTCAGCCCCGAACCAATTTTCCTTTTTGCTTTCATGGCATTTGTAACTAACCAAGCCGCGGCCTTTTCTCCCCATGACGAATCTGGTGCTTTAACCCGTTTCCAAGCATTATCAGCAAGAATCTTGTCCGCTTGTTTACGACTCTCCATATCCTTATTTATGCTATAAGCTATGTCGTGTTCTTTACAAGCTTTATCAAGCTCGTTTATTCCGCTATCACCTCTAGCTAAGCGTTTTTCTAGTTTCGTACCGCAATATTGATATCCCGGAAGGTGCAATTCAATCGGCAACCTATTGATAAGACTGTTCAGCAAGCCTCTGCCTCTGCGAGCCTTGTGACTCATACTGTGCTCAGAAAATGAAACAATAGGGTATAAACAGCCGTCTTGATGTTGTTTGCGTTCAGAATGAAATTAGTTAAACAAGTGCAATGTTTCCCTACTACCAACTTTTCCCCAGTTAAAGGACAATCGGAGGAGAGACATAGTTCATTATTAACAAACACTATCCGAGCTTCGATATGTAGCCCGAGCGGATGTGGAAAGACTAATATTATGATTGGATTGCTATTGAACCCTAACGGCTTAAAGTTTAAAAATGTGTATCTGTTTGGAAAAACTTTACATCAACCTAAATACCCGGGGAACCGGGTCCTCTCTTTACTCACTCATGTCTGCGAGTAAGTGTTTGGTTGGAAAACAAAAAGAAACGAATGGGCCAGACCTGGTCTCTTGCAGAAATCTTTTTCGAACTCCAAGTTTCTTCTCAGCCTCTGCCCCCAGCAAAGGTCGCCGGTGGGGCATTCAGATCTTGGCGGTCCCGCCATGTGATTGCCCACTCTCTATTGTGATTGCAACCGCTGCTGCGATTTTAATAGAACCTTTCGGAAAGCCGTAAAATACCGCCAACCTAAATCAGCTGAGGATGATTTAATCTTCAAGTACGTGATGCTGGAATATTCAGGATTTAGTGTTACAATAAAAATTTACGATTTGATTATTTATCGATTAAAATAAGAGAAAGGAAATTCAGAGAGTTTGAAAAGATGTATATTGGTCATTACAAAATTATGGGTTATTTTGTGTCACACGGCCAATATGCCTAAACTATTCGTCATAGAAAGTTAAAAAGTTTTGGAGAGATAAAAAAACTTGGCCCCTACATGGACAAACTAATCTGAGGCTAAAATGTTGATATGTTTCATAGTTAAAAATTTTTAATTACTCCAATTCTCACTCTCTACAACTGTCACACGTATACTATAGGTTTCTTAAATCTCATATTTTTAAGCTACCCTAACTTAGTGAATATATTATTGAAAAAATAATTCTTTCCATAATATCCCTGATTTCCTTTTCTATATCTAGGGTTCCATCGAGATCCTGTATTATTATTATTATTATTATTATAGTAATTATTTCTTTAATCTTTAATTATTTCTTTCTTTGTACCATTGTTGGCAGGACTTTTCGCTGTGGGGTCTTTAGCAGATGGAGCCGCGAGTGTAGCAAAGGCGATCAATGAAGCTAAAGAAGCCAAACTAAAATTGGATGAGCAAAAGAGGCATAATTTGGCCATGGAAGGTCAAAAAGTTGGAAACGGACTTTATTTGAAACCGTATAAGAGTGGTTACGGTCTATTTATAACCCGACAGAAAAGACCAAGAAAAATATGACTACCAAATAAACCATTGACCGATTTGGAATTGAATCATTTAGCAAAAGTTTTAAATGTTCCGAATTTTCGTGGAGTGTTTATGATTGATAATCTTCCAAAATATCCAAAAAAACTCGAGTCAGCTATTGTAAATTTAAATACAAGTTCAAAACCTGGTTCTCATTGGGTCTGTTATGTAAAAAAAGGTAATGTAGTGAAATACTTTGATTCTTTTGGAAATTTAAAACCTCCTCCTCAATTGTTAGATTATTTCAAAAGTTGTCAAAAGTATTATATAACCGCCGTCGTCATCAAAAGTGGAATACTCCGGTTTGTGGACACCTTTGCTTTAAAGTATTTAGCCGATGTTTCTCATAAATTTTGATCATTAATAATCATGAGCTACGCAGATCGTCTAAGCAGGTTTTTTTCAACTGTCAAGGCAAACCACATTGCATAGGCCCGCTATTGAGTTTTACTAGCCCGAACAAGTCATTAACCCAGAGCATCAGTATACTGAATCAAACGACATTGTGAAATTTCTTAGTGTAAATAATATTTCGATTCATTGTTATATCGTGTCGGGGTCTTTCATGAATGGAGATCCGGATCATAGTATACATCAATTCTTTCCTGCAGTAGAACTAGGATATAAAATCATCGAAACCCCGAATCCAGTCATTTACTATCCTACTAACGTGAGGACTTTTGACAATATTACTGTTCGTTTAGTAGATCAGAACGGCGAGCTTATTGATTTTAGAGGAGAAACAATTACTATAAGATTACATTTAAAGAAAAATGGGGATTGATTTTACCAGAGATAAACTTGACCAGAATCTAGCTGGTTATAAAAGGAGATGTCAGACCCCATTAAGATTTAGTAAACCTTAACCATCAAGGCGGTTAACACCTGCAAACGCAAAATTTTTAAAACAGTGTGGTTTTCGATTAAAAATAAAAATATGAATAATATACTAAACATAACATCAGACGTGAAATTTGATGAGTCCCTCACACAATTTCAATATCATTCGCATCAGCCGTATGCAGGCAACACTTTTAACAAGTCTGATGAAATCAGAATTCCGATCCATCAACAAGATGTTTATACGTTTCCTTCTTTAAGTTTTATTTACATTGAAGGACAAATTTTAAAAAAAGACGGTATTCCAGGAACTACTTCAAAATTGACTAATAACGCGTTTGCGTTTTTGTTTGATGAGATCAGATACGAATTAAATGGCATTGAAGTTGATAGAGCCAGAAACACTGGAATAACTACAACGCTTAAAGGTTATGCTTCGTTTTCACCTAATCAAGTGAAAGGTCTTGAAAATTCGGGGTGGATAATACCTGGCATCGATAAAACTCTTTCAATCGATAAAGACGGATTTTTTAGCTTATGCCTGCCACTGGATATTCTCTTAGGGATATGTGAGGACTATCGCAAAATTTTAATTAATCTTAGCAAGAACTCGTTTTGATCAGATCGAGTACGGACTTGAACTGCATAAAGGGTAGCGATGACGTAAAAATAAAATTAGATAAAGTGGTCTGGAGGATGCCTCATGTTCGTGTTTCCGATCAAGAACGACTGAGGTTTTTGAAAATGGTAGAGAAAAACAAGATAATTACTATACCGTTCAGATCATGGGATCTTTATGAATACCCAAATTTATCTACTTCGCAGCAAGAAAATTGGACTGTCAAAACATCGACAAATTTAGAAAAGCCGCGGTATGTTATTATCGCATTCCAAAGATAACAGTCATTTTGATAGTTGTAAATTGAAAAACTTGAAAATCTATCTGAATAGTGAACATTATCCATATGATGATTTGAATTTAGATTTTGCACAAGCAAAAGTCGCCCTTCTCTACGAAATGTATAATGAGTTTCAAACGAGCTATTATGGTAATAGACACTCTCAACCTCTGCTATCACGATCCGATTTTGAGACCCTCGCACCTATAGTCGTTATAGATTGTTCTAAACAATCTGAAGCAATAAAAAGTACGACTATTGATATTCGCGTTCAACTAGAGGCGGGTGAGAACTTTCCGCCTAATACTAAGGCATACTGCCTCATTCTTCATGATAATATAGTGGAATATGAAGTGGGAACCGGTTTAGTCCACAAAATGTACTGAACCTCTGCACACGTTTGGCTGCATATATTCATTATTTAAAACCTAAACAAAATCACTCCACTGCAGCACTTTGACTATGACACACCTGATGCATTCAGCGGTCATTGATTTTCAAGCCTTCAACTCATTAATCGTTAAAGAACTATCTATAGTCTCTGTGAGTCATGGCTCATCATGGCATTGGTTTTTCAAACCGCCTCAGAGTGCGAGTGAAGAACTGGCTAAAGCACGGACGAACATCTGGGTAATGAAAAATATTCAAGATTGAACTGGACCTATGGCGATGTAGAATATGAAGAATTTATTAGTATATGTTACAGAAGACTATGACATATTATGGGGAAAGGGAATGGAAAAGTGCAAGTTTATAGAAGAACTCATCGATAGATCAGTTTATGATCTTCATGATTTCGGCTGTCCAAACTTGAAACAGGTAAATAATGAACAGATTGCTTGTCATTTCCATTTGAACACTTCCCTTGTTTGCTCATTAAATCAAGCCCATCGTTTGGCCACTTGGGTCAGAAAAAATTCTGAAGCTGTAAATTTAAAAAAAGAAGAGATAAGAAGACAAACATTTAAGAATATTGGTACACCTCATCATCTACTCTCATATGCTGGATTTATTCGAGGAGTCAAGGATAGAGTTGAATGTGTATACTGTGGACTGGTATTCGACAGCACAACATTAGACAACCCTCTCAGATACCATAAAAAAAATAGTCCACAGTGTTTGTGGTTCCAGGAGGAGGAGTACCTCCTAGGAAGTACCTTATCAGTATCATGGATAAAATGGAGTCAGCAATACGTCGTTTGGGAGAGGAAGGAATCGAAACTTAAACTACAGAAGAATTGAGAGCTTTACCTCGATCATTACTTTTGTACCTTTTCGACTATACATTAGACTACATCTGGGAAAATTTACCTGAGGAGTGGCAAGAGGACGAGGAATTTATCCAGAAGCGAAGACTTTCTTACCTCAATGAATATATTAATTATTAATTGTACTATTATATCTGTAATTTATCTCATGTATTATTTCAAATAAACCATATAAATTAATGTTTTTTTTTTATTTATTTACCTTTATTCTCATTTTTACTTAGGGAAGGGTTCAAGAAATAAAAAAATTATATAAAGAAATATTATTTATTACATAAATTACAACTCATAAGGGTCTTTTCTTGAGTTCATTTAATAAATTATAAAGAGTCTCAGTATTAATATTAAAGTCCATTGATGTTGGTTCCACAGGTTCAGTCAGTTGACCTTCTTCATGTTTCTTATATAGTTCAGCCATTTTGGTTATCAATTCCAATGAGTTGTTGATGTTCTTAACGTCTTTACAAAGCTTTGCCGCTTCATTTCTGCTAAAACATGTCGAAGGTGAATCGAGCTGAAGGGTTGGCGAACTCTGATTAAACATTGCAAAAGACATAACAACCTGTTCTATTTTCATAACTCTGTTCCTTCCCCTCTTGGAAAGTGTACAATACACATTTTTACACCTTACTCGTTCTTCAACCTCAAATTTCTTGGGCCTGCTTTGCAAAAGAGATAACATCCTTGGAATCTGATCGGCAATGAATCTCCATTCTTCCGTATCCATATACACTGTAGTTTTCTTGTCGATGACCGCGTCAGTGGGCACAAAATCGCAAAGACCGACTCGCACTATTTTGCTAGTGGTGATGGGGTAGTCGGTCACCAGTTCCAATCGACGCGGCACAACCATCTTCCAAGGCTTCAACAATAAGACTAAAAGGTTCAACAGAGAGGAGGGGAAACATGAAGTTTTTCTATTTTTTTTAATAGTTGATTTATTTCGTTTCTTTTTATTTTATATAAATCGATTTGGTTTTGTAAATGGTAAAGTTGTTGAATAAACCGTTTAAACCTCTTGTGCATGTCAGCAACACCCACAGCTGTTTTCCTCTTCTTTTTTATTACATACGTCATCTACTAACATTGGTAGCTTCTCTAGTTGTTCCAAGTACTCAATAAATGGACAATATTTAGACCATTTCTTGTGATCTACAAGAGGATCGTCATGTTTCAACCATTCATGTAATATTACTCCACAAAAAGGACACCTCGTCCGATCTGAGTTTTTCAAATAATAAAATCCGGCTGCTGCTAGTTTCAATGCACTAATTGGTGAATTCCAACCGACGAATGTGGACAGTCGGTCGGCCTCATACCACATGTTCTTACTAGTTAGTCGCCACATATTAAATAGTTTTATCACGAAGGCTTATGTATGTGGTGGGGGGAGAAAGCTTGATCAATGAATTCAATTGATAAATTATGAATGAAACAGCTGAGTAAATATAGCCTTGCTACAGCACGATGTAAACAAAGCACTGTTGCCACATCTACAATCCAACGTTGCCATGTTGGGCATCTCACATCCGTTGACAGTCGGTCGGCCTCATACCTCATGTTCTTACTAGTTAGTCGCCCCATATTAAATTGTTTTATCACGAAGGCTTATGTATGTGGTGGGGGGAGAAAGCTTGATCAATGAATTCAATTGATAAATTATGAATGAAACAGCTGAGTAAATATAGCCTTGCTACAGCACGATGTAAACAAAGCGCTGTTGCCACATCTACAATCCAACGTTGCCATGTTGGGCATCTCACATCCGTTGACCCCTTGAAACCTCATAACACACCTCAAGGACACCCCCCCCTCACCCTAGAACAACACTCCCCTCGCCCTCAGAAGGTCGGTCAATGACCCTCAAGGTCACAGATAGCTCTGCTACAGCACGCTCAAGGTCATTTCCTTCGTGCTCCTGCTCAGCCGGCCAAATATAACTACTAGCATGCATTGACAGACTGTTCAGTATCAACTCGATCTTTATCAACGGCATTTAAACTATTTATTTGATCAATAACATCGTCAAAATCAAGCTAAATATTATCAAGTTGTTCAAATCTAACTTTAAACGCACCCAAATTCTTTTCAGTTAATTTTCTACAAAGATTAACAAATTTTGTAAGCATCTGAAATATTTTTCATGACGTCATACCATTGATTTAAGTTTAGCTTCTGGATTAGACATATTAACGATAAATAAAACAGATAAGAAATATAAAAAAAAATGAAGTGAATTTACATATGAAAACAAAAATTAAAGTGATAATAATCACTGAAAAAATAAAAATATTCTTCCCGTAGTAAATACACCAAGTACTATTAATGTGTAAAACAAAACAATAATATAGCACAGTATTTATAATTATAATTATTAAGTAAAACAATATTTAATTTAATAAACTTCTATATTGTTTAGAAATACTGCAGAGACTAGAGTAAATCGTTAAAGAAGCTGCAGATAACAAAAAGTGAACAAAAACCCTTTATTTTTAAACAACTAGCTAGAAACAATTGGTACAGCTAAGCGAAAATTCTAAGTGGGGATTACAGACTACTAGCTCCAATAGAAAATCCAAATTTTTCTATGTATGATGTACTTAATTACGTAGTGTGACATATAGTCCACGTCGTATGACATGCATAGTTTGTATGTATAGAAGTATATATCCTTCTATATACTTCTCACTCACGTGTATCACGTGATTTTCTGGCAAATAAATGAAAAAATGTGCTTCAACCCAAGCCAAGCTTACAGAAGAAATATGGCGGCTAAATCTAAAATTTAAATTTTATAAATCTATAAATACCTAAACCTAAGCTAAATTTACACTTATACTTACAAAAATTGTCCGAAAAACTTGAAAATTCAAAATAATAAATAATATTTCTCCTCCAAAAACTTTATTTATATATAAAAATTACACTAAAAAATTAAAACGAAAATTCTTCTAAATACAAAAAATATTAATTTCGCCAACAAAACGAACAATATTGTATGGTAAATTATTTTAAACCTTATAATAACAAATAATTTGTAAGAACTAAACTTACAAATTTTAAAATTAGTAAAAACTAAACTTAAAATTTTATATAATTATAAAAAATAAATTATAAAATTCACCAAAATGGGTAGTATGGCTTTTTGTAGAAATACAAAAATATTCAAAAAAGAATATATAATCCCGTCCAACAAAAAAAAAGGAACATTTTCACGCCAAAATCGTTAAAAGGTAAGCGCGTGTCCCTGAACTTATTTCCCAATAAAACAAAGGTACCAAAATGCATCTCCACCACAAAAGGTATAAAAAAAACTCACCAATGGTGGTAATATACTATTTGGACTGTATATTATTAGAATAGATAATAGTGTGCCAATATCCAATTCTTGTTGCTCGAGCCGGCAACCTTGTACAACTGCCTTCTTCAGGCTTTTCATGCAGGTGTACGTCCAAAAATACCTAATGAGGTCTGGCAGAACAAATTGGCAAACCCACGCCATCCATTGGGAACTGCAGGTATTAATTATGTGTAATTAATATAAATGTCATATTGACATGTATTATATTATATTTCTTCAACTCAATTATATTTTATTGGAATTATTGAAATGGCGTAAACAAATACTATGGTGAAAAAATCTTATTTACCTACTAATTGAACTTATAAACAGTTTTGTGAAAATAGAAAGGGAAATAATTACAATGATATTGCCAAAGATTTCAAAAATGTGAGACTCCAAGGATTTCTGGAGTTTAGTTAATAAATAAAAAAAATAAAATTTTGTTGGGAGTAGAAATATTGATGCGTCAGACTGGATTTATTATTTTAGCCGGTTGTACAATCCTCCTCACACTAGTGGTAAATTATTATTTGTGGAACCATATCTTGAAAATATTAAACTAGACGCGACATTCCAGCTGGCCGAATTAAAAGAAATGCTGCAGTGAAATGCGGCATCCCATATGAATTTTTCAAAGAGGCCCCTAACTGTTTCCTAGAAATGGTCTTAAATTTCTATAATTCTTTGTGGAACTCATCTAGCCTACCTGAAAGTTTTAATAGATCGTTAATTTTCTCACTTAACAAATAAGGACAAGCATCTTGTAGATAATTTTTTAGTTATTGCCTTTATGGATACAATTGGAAAACTATTCACATGAATGCTAGCAAACAGACATTCCAGTTGGTTCGATGAAAATAGTATTAATTTTGAAGGTAAGGCTGGATTTCGCAAGGGTTACAGTACAATCGGTAATATTTTTAATTTAGTAAATATGATAAAATATTATTTCCACTCAGAAAAGAAGTTTATTGTTTTTTTGTTTATTTTAAGGACGTTTTCGATACAGTCGATAGACAAGCATTGTTCGGTAAGCTCTTTGGCATGGGCGTCTTCTCAAAATTTATAAATATGTTAAAAAAATTGTGTGATAATCCGCGGGTAGCTATTAAGTTAAATGGAGGTATTTCAGAAAATTTTATCAACAACATGGGGGTGAAAAAGGTTTGTCTGGTTTTATTTTCTGTTTATATAAATGACTTGGAAATAGTTTTGGAAGGAGGGTTAAAAATTGGGGATGTTTATATAAAAACTTTATTATTCGCGGATTATACTGCATTAATTGCAAAAAGTACCTTCGAACTAAAACAAATGATAAAGCAATTAAAAAAATATTCTGATCCCTAGAATCTGACTGTAAATCTATCAAAATCTAAAATCATTGTTTTTAGAGAAAAGGACGGTAGATTGCAAAGATCAGAAAGATGGCAATTTAATAATCACCGTATTGAGGTAGTGAACAACTACACTGACTAGGAATTGTGCTAACCCCCTCTCTTTGATTTACTTTGAATAATAAGGAAAGATGCAAAAAAGCTAAGCAAGCAATCAACAGTATTTGGAGCATGATTTTCGAAAACTCTATGACCCCTGCAGCCTCCAGGTTAAAGATAATTATCTCGACAGTAAAGGCGTCGCTCTGTTACGGAAATGAGTTATGGGGTTATTTAAATGTTGAAAGAATTGTAAGAGTTTTAAAATTCTTTATCAAAAAACTGTTTTACTTCCGAAAAATACACCAAATTACCAAATTTAGAAACTCAGTTAGACCCAATCCTTATCACTACCCTAAAGCAGCATGTTAGTTATATATTAAAAGCTAGTTGACTCGGCAAAAGTTGTTTTTCCGTATAAATTATTTCTAGGGAATCTCTAGTGTAGAAATAAAATAATTATCAAATTGTAAGTGTATAAGGATGTGGTGTATGAGTGAAAGAGGCAAGGAGCGCTGTGAAAGATGAGGGAATATAAAAATAACAAAACACCAAACATTAATTTTTTTAATTTGTTATAATTTATTCCTTAAAACTATATATATCATTAATATTAATTTCGACTGTAACACCAACAAACAATATCAGTCTCTTAATGCTATAGCGTGAACAATATTTTTTGTTATCCCATCTTTAGCTAACCCAAACAAATTGGATGGCTTACCCACTCATGTCACGTATAATTGTCCTTGTGAAAAACATGGTGTTCTCAAATCTAAGCCACAGACATCTTTTGGCCTTAGGACTTATTGTTAATCATTGCAAATGCTAATCTAATCGGAAACTGAATACGTTTAATGAATTGTTACAATAGGGATTCGTGGTATTAATATATTTTCACCACGGAACTTTCCATTTAAAATGCTGACTTCGATAAATTTTTTCATTAATTTTTGAATGACTAATAGGGTACCGTTGCACAGCTGTGGCGGAACAAAATAATCGGAGATCTATCCTTCTATTGTAAATAATGCTTGGCAAATCCAGTGTGTTCAAAAACTCTATTAGAAAATTTACAGCTTCGCTAGCATCGCAAACTGTATCAATAGATTTGTATGATACTAAGTTCCCTGGCAACAGCTGTTGTATCTTCAGATTTATGCCCATGATTTGTTGCCGCTAAAATCACTCTTCCTGCAAGCCACTCATGATTTATATACTCTGTGTGTACATCTGGAAATATTTGTTCAATGAGAGCATCTTGCCAATCAATGATTGTGCAGAAATCGGCCGGTAATTTTAAGCATTCATTTTCATCTATAGTAACTTTACCATCGCCGATATCTAAGAGTTGTTTTGAGAATGTTTCGGCGAATGGATCTTGAAGCATTTGAACGCGCATATTACTTTTAGCATTACGCCACAATGGAGATGATTTTAAGCAAGCGTTGATCTCATCAGCGTATGTTAAAAGTGGAATTCTGGGAAGTATTCTGAAATCGCCTGAAAGGACTAACAGAGTGCCACCAAATATGTTATCGTAAGTTTTAATATCTTTCAATGTCTTGTTCAACGCCTCAAGCTAATGTTTGTGTGCCATAATTCTGGGATGATAATTTTACCCTATAGCTAGTGTTGTTTTATAATGTGTTGTGAAATAAAACTATATTGCTTTTCTCTGTAACCAAAGTTTATTTTAATTAATTACAAAACTTGTTATAATTTATATTACAGGTTTATTTTAATATGAAATCTTACCTGTAACCAAAGAAACAACACTATAACAAACTATTTCACACTTTTTAACGTCAATAACTTATTCTCAACTTGAAATTTAATAATCAATAATAATCACGTTTGATAACATTTAATAGTAGTCACAATTAGTCTTATTTTCATATGTTTATAACCTTCCCGCTATCACACCTGTTCATTTGGGATAAATCAATTATAATTCAAATTATATTAAAAGAAGTTCGGCGAACATGTTTTACATACATACATCAAATACCCAGTTTGATCAAAATCGTTAAAGCCGATTTTGAGTAAATAAAAAAAACACGTGAAAATGATACAAAATTTATAAGGTAAAGTCCCCCCTCCGGTTAATCAATTTTGATGAAATTTTTACAGTCATATCTAGGGCATATTATTACATCAAATACCGAGTTAAATCAGCATCGTTAGAGCCGTTTTTTAGAAAATCGAAAAGAACATAAAAAGTTACTAAATAAAGTACCCCCTCTGTTAGACCAATTTTGATTAAACCTTTGCAGTCACATCGCGGCCATATACATACACTAAATACCCAATTTGAGGTTTGCACGTTTTATAGTTTTTGAGCTAGTCTGTTAACACACACACACACACACACACACACAGACCATTCCGCGGGACTTGGTTATTTGGACTCAGGGGACCCCAAAACGAAAATTTCCATTGAAAACCGGAAGTCGAAATTTTTCACGATCGCAATACTTCCACTTATGGTACTATATATTTCATAAATAGGTAAGTGAAAGTAAAAAAGAGATCTATGAAAAATGTATCCCCTTCTTAAAAGAAAAATTCCGTGGAACCTTCGGAGAAAGAGATTTCACCGTGAGAGGCCTCTGGCTCGGGTCTCGGTGATCAATTCCAAGATCTACATATTGCTTCCTAGAAGACCTATCACATATGTATTGCTTTCACATATGCAGCAATATCTAATGCAATAAGATTTCAGGCGTATGGGACCGCTCCGGGCCCCGAACAATTCGCCAATGCCATAGGCCGTTTTTTTTTAATTTTTTTTTTTTTTAATTTGGGGTCATGTAGAAGAAGAAAAGGTCTGAACGCCAAGTTGTGAAGAGAAAACTGAGGGATGGAGATGCAAGGGGCGGGGGAGGTATGAAGGGATCGACGTGGCGGTCATAACCGGACATCCCGCTACTACTTCAGGTTGCGGATACTACAGCCCTGGGACCGGGCGGTACATACGGGCGGGACCGCTCTACAAAAAATTATTTTTAATGGACAAAATAAAATTTTTCATTTATTTATTTTGTATTTATGTATCATTCTAACCATATTAAAGTTATAAATTAGGAAAAAAAGCTTCGGCCTCAACGTGTTAACCATTTTTCATCCCGCTTGATGACTGATCAATTATCACTTGGTAAGTTACTCCCGCCTGTTGAGCCTAACATTCAATTGAACTTTTTTACATGGTAACATTATATCAATGTCATTTTGTCACCCGCCAAACAAATTGTAAACAATTTGTATACGCTTATAATATAGTTTATCATTTAAAATGAATAAAACTATAATAAGTGATGTACGGAATTTACTATATACTATGATATAACAAAAGGAGCAGAAAGTAGTACTTTTTCACTGTTTGTGCAATTGTGAACTAGGTCACGGTCATTGACCCGGTCTGCTAGGGCGTCATATGGAATGAGTGAGATGTGGCAACATCGCTTTGTTTACATTCGAGCTGCAGCATCGCCCTGAGCTAGTAGACCTTGAGGAGTTAAAGCGCGTGCGTATTTCGAGTTACTTTTAATTTTTTAGTTTTGGACAATAATGAGGTCTAACATATAGTTTTAAAGGTCGCTGATTTCGAATTTAAAGTCGGATTAAAGCTCGCGCATGCGCAGCTCGATTTATTTTTAACTTTTTAGTTTTCGGCGATATTGGGGTCTAACATATGGTTTTAAAGGTCGTTGATTTCGAATTTAATGTCGGATTAAAATGTTTTTCTTTACTCAAGCATTTGGTGATATAGGTTGCCAATTATCAACGGAAAACTTCCAAACACCTGCTGTTTCATCTTCGAAGCAATCACATTTACCATTTTAAAAAAGAATACATCCGCTAAAACCATCTTCTTACGGGTCTAATATAGCAGAAATAGGAATTAACTCACCTAAGAAACATAAATTCTATAGTAAGGAACAACTTGAAATTTAAGCTACAATTGAACCAGGTATTAAAAAAAAATTATTTATTGAAAATCGTGATTTCAATGCATTTCCGAAAGACTTTCTGGAGTCAAAAAGAGAAAAAATTATTAATATGTTAAAATTTTACTTAGAACTATGGAACATATTCAAAATTAATTTGCAGTTAGATTGTACCTACAAAAAAATGGGCCTAAATTATGAGGAAAAGTCAGATATGAATTTTAAGATCTGTCAACAAATTATAGATTCATCAACTGATTTGTAAAAATATATTAATAACTCATATAAAAAAATAGTTTCTGAATTAGATTCCTTTAAAACTAAAGGTTCTGGCTGGACATTTGTATCGTGTAATTATTTTTGTTTGCATCTAACTAAATTTAAACCTCTTGATGGAAAACAATTTATGGATTTGCCGAAAGCGACAGCAAACAAGCATGTCGTAATTTGATGTTAATTATGTTAACATTATTGTTATTGTTAATTAATGTTAATTAATTTATTATTAATATTTCAATAATATCCCTCATATAATATGATATAATAACAATTAATATACATTATATTTATATAATAAATGGCCTATTATTATATGTGTGGATCACCACAAACGACTGTTTTCGACTCGCAATATTAAGTATAATTATTGGTTCGAATGATCCTAATTCCTATGAATATTTATAAAATAATTAAAATGTTGATTGTGTTTCATATTCCTCTTCCTTTAAAGACATTAAAGTATTCGAGGATGTAAGCAATGTTTTAATCAATGTATTCAGTTTAGATGAAAAAAAAAAAAGTGTTTCCTTTGGCAATAAGCAAAAAAGAAACCTTTAAAGAAAGATTTGACCTTTTATTTCTTCAAAATGAAAGAGACTCCCATTATTGTTATATTACCAATTTAAGCCGACTTGTTAGTCGTCAAATGTCTAGTGAAAGATCTGTCAAAGAGATTTGTTATGGGTGCTTAACTTATTTTTCTAGGAAGTTTAAAACGAAAGAGGGAAAAACCGTAGGAGAAAGATTAGAGAGCATTTGTTATTTTACAAACCGCTTAAAGCAGTTAGAGCTGAGTTCCCACGCGATGATAAAATAAAATTTAAAAAGTTTAAGTGTACATAGAGTCCAGGCATGCTGCAAAGGCCTAGTATGCCTTTAATGACAGACAATTCTTCATAATTAAAGCCGTTTTTTTCATTTAATGGAAATTATTAGTTTCATGGTAACTAAATGAAAGTTTCAACGAGTACATAGAGAATTATAAAATCAGACGACTTGGAGTATTATCCTTGCATTACCCAATTATCACAAGCAAAAAAATTTACTTGATAATAAAAGAAATTAGTGTTTTTTATAGAGCAAATAAAAACAAAAATAAGAATGTGTTACTTTGAGAAGTGGCAATTAACAAAACGCATTAATTTCTAATCTAAGGAAGTTGGTAAGTAAAGGTTGTGTGTTGCGCGCAAACACCAGATTTTTTATCGACAGGAGGTTTTGATTTGTCAGGCAATAAGGTAAATTGAGAGTGCAAATCATGTTATGTTTAAGGATAATCAATGTCAACGTCCAGAATGTACCCTAATTCCGAGTCGTCAGGAACCTTAAGCACATCTAAATCTTGATCGTACCACTCGAAGCCTCCGTACGGAAGGAAACTGTTCATTGCCATACAAATTGTTAACGTCGGCATAATTTAAATAGCTCAGGGGTTGATTCGGATCATAATCATCTATTAAACAATTATTGGCTTTACCATATCGTTTGACAACTTGTGTAATACCGCCGCGGTTGCCTTTTTCGAAAAACAGAACCATATCAAAATCTTTTATAATATCCAATTCAATATCTGTCTTTTTCAACATTGTTTCGTAACTTAGCCCTAGAAGAGACATAAAATATGCTGGATCAAAACGGTTGCACATGTTCATAATGAGTTTCCGAAATTTTTCAAATATCTCACATAATTAAATTATGTCCGTTTTTATACATATATCAGTATGTTCTTGATATTAAAAAATATCCAAATTAAAAAAGCTATTTAAAGAAATGAGATATTAAAAAAGTTTTGTAACTTAGCCTTGGAAGAGACATAAAATATGCTGGATCAAAACGGTTGCACAGGTTCATACAGAGTTTCCGAATTTTTTTAAATATCTCACATAATTAAATTACGTCCTTTTTTATACATATGTCAGTATGTTCTTGATATTAAAAAAATTCCAAATTAAAAAAGCTATTAAAAGAAAAGAGATATTAAAAAAGTTTCATAACTTAGCCCTGGAAGAGACATTAAATATGCTGGATTTAAACGGTTGCACATGTTCATGCAGAGTTTCCGAAATTTTTCAAATATCTCACATAATTAAATTACGTCCGTTTTTATACATATATCAGTATGTTCTTGATATTAAAAAATTTCCAAATTAAAAAAGTTATTAAAAGAAAAGAGATATTAAAAAAGCTTTGTAACTTAGCCCTGGAGGAGACATAAAAGATGCTGGATCAAAACGGTTGCACAGGTTCATACAGAGTTTCCGAATTTTTTTAAATATCTCACATAATTAAATTACGTCCTTTTTTATACATATATCAGTATGTTCTTGATATTAAAAAAATTCCAAATTAAAAAAGCTATTAAAAGGAAAGAGATATTAAAAAAGTTTTCCTAACTTAGCCCTGGAAGAGACATAAAATATGCTGGATTTAAACGGTTGAACATGTTCATGCAGAGTTTCCGAAATTTTTCAAATATCTCACATAATTAAATTACGTCCGTTTTTGTACATATATCAGTATGTTCTTGATATTAAAAAATTTCCAATTAAAAAAGTTATTAAAAGAAAAGAGATATTAAAAAAGCTTTGTAACTTAGCCCTGGAGGAGACATAAAATATGCTGGATCTAAACGGTTGCACATGTTCATACAGAGTTTCCGAAATTTTTCAAATATCTCACATAATTAAATTACGTCTGTTTTTATACATATATCAGTATGTTCTTGATATTAAAAAAAAATTCCAAATTGTTTGAGCATGTTCGTAATCAGACTGAAATATTTTCTAACTCGGAGTAACAGTAACACCTCCTTCATGATTAGCTAAAAAAGGTAAAATAAAGAGCGAATCATAACCCTGTAAATAGTGCATAATTACCGGTATGAATTCAGGTGTTTTACTTGTAGCTACAGTTTGAATAAGCTGCACCAATAAATTTAGATGATACGTGATCATAATGCCGTACTTTCTAGTCTTTATTTAATGTCTTTAGACAGATAACGCACTTATTCGTTGTTTCATAATACAGCATTTTTTGTCATTTGAGCCATAGGTTCGATTTTGCAATATATTTCATCGACATTTATGGCCAATCCATGAAGAGACTCCAAAAATAAAAACATGCAGTCAGCAACAGTATAAACTGAAGGTTGGAGATAAAATAGAGGAATATCTGCTTTAACCGTAAGTGATGCAAAAAAGATTTTATGATTTTGCACGGATTTCGTCCAAGAAATTGACGGATTTTTGAAGGACCCTCGATCGTTTCTATCTAACATTCAAAATCAGCATAGGCTACAATTTTGATTTTCTGTGTACACTGAACCTTTTTAAATTTTATTTTATCACCGCGTGGGAATTCAGCTCTAACTGCTTTATGCGGTTTGCATAATAAAAAATGCACTCTTAATCTTTCTCCTACGGTTTTTCATACGGCTAAAAACACTAACATCTTTTATTATTAAGTAAAAGTTTTGCTTGTGATAATTGGGTAATGCAAGGATAATACTCCAAGTCGTCTGATTATATAATTCTCTATGTACTCGTTGAAAATTTCATTTAGTTACCATGAAACTAATAATTTCCATTAAATGAAAAAAACGGCTTTAATTATGAAGAATTGTCTGTCATTAAAGTCGCGTGGGAACTCAGCTCTAACTGCTTTAAGCGGTTTGCAAAATAACAAATGCTCTCTTAATCTTTCTCCTACGGTTTTTCCCTCTTTCGTTTTATACTTCCTAGAAAAATATTTTAAGCCCCTATAACAAATCTCTTTGACAGATCTTTCACTAGACAATTGACGACTAACAAGTCGGCTTAAATTGGTAATATAACAATAATGGGAGTCTCTTTCATTTTGAAGAAATAAAAGGTCAAATCTTTCTTTAAAGATTTCTTTTTTGCTTATTGCCAAAGGAAACACCTTTTTTTTTTTTTCATCTAAACTGAATACATTGATTAAAATATTGCTTACATCCTCGAATACTTTAACGTCTTTAAAGGAAGTGGGATATGAAATACAATCAACATTGTAATTATTTTATAAATATTCATAGGAATTAGGATCGTTCGAACCAATAATTATACTTAATATTGCGAGTCGAAAACAGTCGTTTGTGGTGATCCACACATATAATAATAGGCCATTTATTATATAAATATAATGTATATTAATTGTTATTATATCATATTATATGAGGGATATTATTGAAATATTGTATTTCTAGATATTAATGAGAGTGACTATACATTAGTTTAATTAGGTGCCCAAATAGATAATTGAATATATTTGAGTTTGTATAAATATCCTAAGTAATAACATAGGGCCAAACTTTGTACCTAAAAGCCTCCTTATCGCCTTAGCTCTGGGAAGGCCACACTCACAGAGGAGAGTATCTAGTTGAATTTCCACCCAGTTAGAAGTATTGCTGTCGGCTTCCCACTCCTTTGCCCAGGCTCGTATTTTAATAGTAATTAGATATATTTGTCTATATGTATATATGTATATATTATTCACCAATTATAATATTCTTCCACTGCGTAATTCTGTCTATTTTTTGCATGTCCCAATTATTCAAGATAATTAAGATCCACGGACCTTAACGACCTTAACGGACCTCTTTACTAACCCATATTATAATTTAAATAAATCAGGGACACGGCAAATTGGTACCAGAGTGGGTTTTGAAAAAAAAAATATAGTCTTTATATGTAGAAATAAAAACTAGTTATTGGTGAACTTTGGTCACGCGTATCTATAAATTAATTGGTGAAATATTGGGGCTTAACTATTTGTATTAAGTATATGGGCATTTAATTGAAAATTAAAATTAATTGAAATATATATTATAATTATTAGGGCGATTTTGTGGTAATAATTAAATTAAAAATGGCCAACGAATCCAATAAAATTATAAGTATGGAAAAGATTATGGAATATTTATCTAAAGGTATAGAATTTGTGATTGAAGAATTAGAAAGTTTAGAAAATAAAATGGCCGGGCAGCTGAGTGAATTTATTGTTAAATCTAATGAATTTAATGAACGCGCGGAAAATTTTGATTTAAGATTAAGTGGTCATGTTAAAAATCCAATAGGAGTGGGGAATAAAAATATTAATAGTAATTATATTAATTTGGAGAGGAAAAATAATAATGATATTCTTATAAGTACTTTAGAATTTTTAAACGCGACGGAAATAAATATGGATAATTTAAAAAATTTAATTGAGATCAATCGGATGGAAATAATTGAAATAAATAACGCGCGATTAACTTTTATGGAGATTGCCCCAGAAAATAATGAAAATTTAAATATTAGCCCAATTGAAAATAATTGTGAAAATCTAAACTGTCGCCCTACTGATAAAATTGAAATTAATAGTGAACAGGTCTGCCAACCGTTATGTTTGTTCGATAATAATAAGGCCAGTATTTCTCCGAATGATAAGTATAATGCCGATCTTTGCCCTAATCCCGACTACCAAGTACTAACTGAAAGGATTATTTTGTTTTCGTCGAACAATAAAAACAACAGTGTCAATAATAAATTTAATTTTTCGAATAAAAATAGTCGTCGACGGAACATGTATACTTACTTACTAACTGGCTCTACAGTCCGGGGTGGACCTTGGCCTCCTTCACGATCTTTCGCCAGACTTCTCTGTCCTGCGCTTTGCCTCTCCAATTCTCTACTCTCATTCTCTTCAGGTCTTCTTCCACGTCACTTCGCCAAGATTTTCTTGGTCTTCCTCTTTTCCTTTTTCCAGGGAATTCCTCTCTCAGTACCTTCTTTGTGTTGGCGACATCAGGCAGTCTCTCTACGTGTCCCATCCAGCTAATTCTTCTAGCTTTTACAAAGCGCACGATATCTTCCTGTTTTATTAGCTCATCCAGATTCTGATTCGTCCTTATCCTCCATTCTCCCCGAACACACAGGGGACCGAATATTCGTCTAATTATTTTTCTTTCAAATATCCTCAGAGCCTGCTGGTCAGCCACTTTTAGGGTCCATGTTTCAGCTCCATAGCACACAATCGGTCGGATCAAGGATTTATACAGCTTTAGTTTTGTATATCTGGACAAGAGCGTGGATTTAAAAAGTTGTAACATGCCAAAGTACGCTCTGTTGCCTGCCATTATTCTTCCTCTTATCTCTGGGCTGATCAGGTTTTCGTTATTGATTTGTACACCAAGATATGTGAAACTATCCACCGCTTCAAAAACATGATCCTCAAAGTTAAAATTATCCGATTTTCTTCTGGAGTCTGAGGCCGATACCACCATGTATTTGGTCTTCGCGTCGTTCACTACCAGGCCAATCTTCTTACATTCCATACTCAAAGTTGACATAACTTCAACTAGAACCGCTTTATTTCTACCTAGGATTGCAATGTCATCAGCATATCCCAAAATCTGTCTTGTACGGTACGCTAAGCTACCACTTGGCGTAATCTTCTTAACTGCATTATGTAACGCCAAGTTAAACAGAATAGCAGATAGGGCATCGCCCTGTCTTACTCCAGAATCAAATTGAAAAACATTGCTAACCTGTTTGCCAAGAAGAACTTTAGCTGTTGTGTTCGCCATGGTCATTTTTATTAAATTAATTAGTTTGTATGGAATGTTGTATTGTTGCAAAGCACTAAAAAGCTGTTTTCTGTTAATACGGTCAAAGGCTTGTTTAAAATCTATGAAAAGTATGTGTACATCAATGTTGTGTTCGTAACACTTTTCGAGTACTTGTCTTATCATAAAAATCTGGTCGGTAGTACCTCTGTTGGGTCGAAAACCACATTGGTAATCAGTTATAATTCTTTCTGAATAGATTTTGAGTCTCTGAACCAAAAGGTTGGATAATATTTTGTATACAACATTTAAAAGGGTAATTCCTCGATAGTTTTCACATAACGTTTTGTCACCTTTTTTAAATATGGGGAAAATTAAACCTGAACTCCATTCCTTAGGCATTTCCTCATCAAGCCATACCTTCAGCAATAAATTGTACAGTCTTTGGCGAAAATGTACACCACCAGACTTCAGAACTTCAGCCGATATGCCGTCCTCTCCGGGAGCTCTATTATTTTGTAAAGCTTCCAATGCGTCTTCAAAATCCTCAAAGGAAGGCGGTTCGATGTCAGGATCAACCCGAGTATTTGGCTCATTTTCAACATTGATGGTCTCATTATTATCGCACGAGTTCTCCTCTCCTGCCTGACTCTCGTTCAGCACCTCTCTAAAATACTCCATCCATCTATCTATCACTTGTGCCCCCTCTCCCAACAGTACGCCTTCCTTGCTGCGACAAACATTCATTCTGGGCTTAAAGCCTAACTGCCTGGTAGAATCTTCTTTCCTCCCTATTTTCCCGCATCTCCTCCATTGCTTCAATTCTTTTTCTCAGCCACTCCCTCTTTTTCTTTCTGCATATCTTATTCGCTTTTTTCCTGCTTGCCGTGTATCTTTCTCTGTTACTCCTCGTGTCTCGCTGAAGCATCCTTGTCCTATCCATATTCTTTTCTTCAATAGCCTTTGCGCACTCAGCATCAAACCACTCAGAGTTAACCCTACTCTTATTTTCTCCCAAAACTTTTTCTGTAGCCTCTTGACTATTCCTTTTATACTGGACCACTCGTTTTCAATGTCATCCTTCTCACCACATTGCAACAGTTTATCGGTTATTTCTTCCTCAAACCTCTTTTTAAGTTCATCACATGTAAGGTTTTCAACGTTCCATTTTTTCCTGTCTACCCTGCGTCCTTTTCTAGCATTTGCTATCCTGTGTCTAAACCTTGCTCTCACAAGATAATGATCACTGTCACAATTAGGTCCTCTACATGCTCTTACATCGATGATGCTAGAGGCGTGTCTTGAGGAGATTAGTATGTGATCAATTTGGTTGATACTTCCACCGGGAGCTTTCCATGTTCCAAGATGTATCTTCTTATGCTGGAAACTCGTACTCTTAATTTTTAGGTTTCTCGATGCCGCAAATTCAGCCAAGCGACGCCCATTTTCGTTTGTTATGTCATGTATCGTGAACTTTCCTGCTACATCTTTGATGTAATCCTCTTTCCCAATCTGAGCATTAAAATCTCCCATGATCAGAACGGTATCATATTTAGGGATTAGATCAAAGATCCTAGATAGTTTATCATAGAATTCATCCTTTATTTCCTCACTTTTATCTTCTGTGGGCGCGTGCACAGAAACAAGAGATATATTTCTGAATCGTCCCTTAATCCTTACTTTGCAGATTCGATCATTTATAGGCTCATAATCAATTAAAGAGGCTCTGAGTTTCTTGCTTATTATAAAACCTGTCCCAAAGTGACTCTTCCTTTCGTCTGATCCACTGTAAATAAGAGAGTAGTCCTTTTTATCGATACGCCCTTTCCCCTTCCATCGTATTTCCTGTAAAGCAGCTATATCGATGTTGAATTTCTTTATTTCGTCGGCAATTTCTTTCATCTTTCCTGGCTGGAGCATGGTTCTTACGTTCCATGTAGCCACAGTCCATCCTTTCCTGTTGTTTATTTTCCTTTTCTCGCCTGGGTCGTTTCCGTTAAATCCGTCCGGCTTTCTTTTGATCGTTGGTTTCGTAACCGTGAGTGTTTTAAAAGATGGGGGGGGTTGGCCCCATTCTAAACCCCCGTGCCAGGAGGACCGGTGACTTTGATTTTGGGGTGCCCACCCCTAGGAAGTTGCCTTCACTTCGGCTCTAGAGCTCTTCCTGCCCTTTCGCAGTAGACAAACTAACTATGTCTTGGAAGCTACCGTTGACTCCTGTAGAGTTCATCCGCTACCATTCCTCTGATGCATGCCCTGCTGCCGACTTGCAACATCCTGACTTTTGCCAGGACCTCCATCTCTCGTTTGTTCGCTGCCATCGACCGAAGGGGTTGGTTACCACAACCTCAGTCTCGGTCGCTACTCAGCTTAACAGGGTCCACCGCGAGAAGGTGAGAGAGGAGTTGGGATGAAGAGGCTGTACGAGACGCTTTACATCCCCTTGGACCCCTGTATAATTACTTTAAAAAGAGAAAGAATCTTCGTAAATAAAATAAATCCAAACGTCGAATTAATAATAGTAAGATGAAAAAATATTTTAGGAATAAAAAAGAAAAGGGCATTCATAAAAATAATTATGCTAATAATCTTGTGAAAAACTATAGTCGGGATAATATTGTAAATTGTTGGAAGGATAAATATAAATCTTTACTAGCATCAGATCGGAACGGCGGCAAGGTATTAATTAATTAAATAATATAATTGGATAGGATTTAAAAAAAATATAAAAGGACCGCGCGTGTTTAAGGAATTTAAAAAATTGGATTAATGAGTGTAATATTAATTGTATCGTGTGTAAAATGATGAGTACGACGTTTAATTGAATCAATATTTATTGTTAATGATTAATAATTATCGATGGGCATAATTAATAGTAGAAGTTGATTATAATAATATTCTGATATTGGTGATATTAATAAAATTGATATTGGTCATAAGGTTTAATAACTTTTTTATTTGAATAAACGACGAATAAAATAAAGTTTTGAAAATAATTTTAAAAATATTAAAGGGGCCTAAAATTTAATAAATTTTAAATTGTGCATCTATTAACGTCGAGTAATGATTGTATAAAATGAATAAATTGTTCACCGGGCAGCATTATTAAAAATTATCTATATTTTTTTTATATTTTTTATTATGATTCCAGCGAATATTTTTGGAAAAATTGTTTTGGTGTATAATTGAAAAAATAAAATAGATGACCGATGATATGTAAAAAAAAATATATATTGTCCTCGTTTTGTTGAAATAATAATTGATGCCTATACAAAATTGGGTCAATATAGTTTGAATGATATAAGATGGCTAAATCAATTGTAAACTACGTTGTAATAGTTTATTTATTTGATGGGTAATAATATTAATTAGAAATGGTATTCGCATATTTTAATGATAATCTTATGGCGATTATAAATAATGGTGGAATATATATACATATATGATGTAATAAAAAAAAAATTTTTTTTTATGGCCTATCCTTGAACCCTTTCCTGAGGCAGCATTTGTTTTAAGTAAAATTAAAATCTGTTGTAAAAATCTCAGTTGCAGATATTAATTGTTATATGTTAGGAAGTGTTGACCTTGAACTTGGCCAGAGAGAGAGAGCTATACTAGCAACTTTAATTTTGGCTCTAATATTACTATTATTGCATGGAAATTATTGGAAAAATTGAATGATGCACAGAGATAAGTTTGAATTTAATTATTTTGTTTAGAAATAATAATTGTGATATGGCCTTTGTAAAATTTAATTGAATAATTTATATGTTATAATGAATATACCTATAATAATTTGAGGCCAATTTTGATATTCTGTATTTTGTATATGAAATGTATTATTATTAATTTTTTTTTAGAAAGTAAAAAAAAATCATTCAAAAGGTATATGATTTTATGATATTGAAATTAATATTATTTTGTGCATTCTAGATTTGAATGGATATTGTGAATTTGTATTTATTTTAAGAAGATCATTACAACAAGAAGATTTGGTTTTAATTTTATATGCACAGAGAAGTATTTTTAAATTTTTTTTTTCAGGAATTTTGATATTTATTATTTTTTGAATTTTGTTTGAATGAATGATTTATGTTGTATGGAAGTTTTATGTTTGTAAACCCCTTAATATGTTACATGTTTAAGTTGTAATTTTGTTGATTACATAATGCGCAACTGAGCATAAATAAAATGGCCAAGTGTACTTCGAAAAATAATATATGATATAATGGTGTGTGAATAAATACATTTATGGGAATAAAATAATTGATAAATATAAGTTGGTACGAAATATATTGGTATATATTGATATGTATAATGGTATCATTATTATTGATGAAGGTTATTTTGAATATTGATAATGATTTTAATGATATTAATTACGATGAATTATTGTTTGGGATTATATTGACATTGATTGAATGATTTTTGAGGAAATTTATATTATGATGAAATTACTGTGCATCAAATGTTATTTTCTGTGGTATATCTGAGAACAAGGTTAAGCGCTGGAAAAATTTTCAGATCCTGATAAGGATGTTCCTGACTTAATGCAGTAAGCCAACCTTGCAGTCATGTATCCAGATCTGTTAGCAGAGCCCTCCTTCTTCAACTTTAAGGCTACAAGAACTCTTAATCATCACCAACAGGCCATCATCGAATCCACCCACATCCATGCATCCACCATCAAGGATACCAACCCATCAACACCCATCGAGGATATCAATCAGCCATCAAGACATTTCTTCAACCTACTTCTCATCGAAACTAAGCCAAGTACTGTAAAATAATTTTTAATTGTATAAATTTTGGGGAAAAATTAAGAAAATATTGTATAAATTTGAATTTGGCCTTAAATTTTTTTTTTAGAAAAAGGGAAATTTTGAGATATTTGAAATTAATGAAAAATTATTATTATGAATATATGACGATTTCATATTAAAAGAATACAGTCCTTAAATTAGTAATTTGGGTCTCATAAAAAAAAAGAGAGACTGAAGTTTTTTTTCACATGTATATAGCTTGATTTATGGCTTCGAAAGAAGCAAGACAGATCAATCTACATAGATGTTTTTTTTGCTTCAGTGAGGTAGAGACCAAACTATAAATTTTAATCTAATAAAAAAAAATAAAGGACTAATGATTATTTACATTGAAATTAGTAAAATTTTGTTGAGTGGGAGCAAATCATATATTATTAAATGATTTAAATTATTTGGGCATTTTGAATTTTTCAAGAGTTGAAATAACATTTTATTGTTTTTGTAGGAATTGCCTGAATTTAATAAGCCCTTAAATTACTATCGAGACCTTTATATTGTAAAAAAAAAAAAATTGATGATTAATGCCACCACAACGATTATCAGAGCTGCCTAATATTTGGTTAGAATGTTTGTTTTTTATACATGTGCAATAGGTCTCTAAGATTAAGATTCGAATAAGACTAATTTAATATAAGATATATGTTTGTGGCCAATATGTATATAAGGATTCAATATATTTGACATGGCATCACAAATGATAACTGACACATGCCAATTTATTTTGCTGGGCAGAAATTTCGAAAGGATAGTTTCCATTAAAAAGGGTCCCACATCTGCTCCGATGTGCTATTTTCCTGCATTTAGCTATAAATTCGACCTAGGGTCCTTTTAAATTCGTGAAGGGGTATGTTGGATTCCTTGCCTTTCCATATCCTGTGGTTCAAGACGACTGCATAAGTGGAGGCCCCACTTATAAGGTTGTGATCTTGAATCCTAACCCTTCAAGATGGTTCAAGACGACGGCATAAGAGGAGGTCCCTCTTATCAGGTTGTAATCTTGCAGCCATAAATTCTGATCTAGGCGAAGGGATCAAGTACCCCCCACAGGGAAACCCCTCTCAATTGGCACACACAGAAATACTGAGACTATTAATTAAACCTGATTTTGAAAATAATGATTCTATATACATATTGTTATATGTGTGTGTGTCTAATATACTTTAAGTTAGAATAAGTTTAAAACCTTTTGTACATCGGATTATATCTGCCCATATTGACGTCCTATTATAAAGTATTAAAAATTTTTTCTTCGACGTCATGAAACTTAATTGAAATCATCAATTTTTTTAATCGTGAGGGGGGTAATGTGGTGATCCACACATATAATAATAGGCCATTTATTATATAAATATAATGTATATTAATTGTTATTATATCATATTATATGAGGGCTATTATTGAAATATTGTATTTCTAGGTATTAATGAGAGTGACTATATATTAGTTTAATTAGGTGCCCAAATAGATAATTGAATATATTTGAGTTTGTATAAATATCCTAAGTAATAACATAGGGCCAAACTTTGTACCTAAAAGCCTCCTTATCGCCTTAGCTCTGGGAAGGCCACACTCACAGAGGAGAGTCTCTAGTTGAATTTCCACCCAGTTAGAAGTATTGCTGTCGGCTTCCCACTCCTTTGCCCAGGCTCGTATTTTAGTAGTAATTAGATATATTTGTCTATATGTATATATGTATATATTATTCACCAATTATAATATTCTTCCACTGCGTAATTCTGTCTATTTTTTGCATGTGCCAATTATTCAAGATAATTAAGATCCACGGACCTTAACGACCTTAACGGACCTCTTTACTAACCCATATTATAATTTAAATAAATCAGGGACACGGCACGTTGTTTAAGTTTTTGATGTTAATTACGACATGCTTGTTTGCTGTCGCTTTCGGCAAATCCATAAATTGTTTTCCATCAAGAGGTTTAAATATAGTTAGATGCAAACAAAGATAATTACACGATATAAATGTCCAGCCAGAACCTTTAGTTTCAAAGGAATCTAATTCAAAAACTATTTTTTCATATGAGTTATTAATATATTTGTAGAAATCAGTTGATGAATCTATAATTTGTTGATGGATCTTAAAATTCATATCTGACTTTTCCTCATAATTTAGGCCCATTTTTTTGTAGGTACAATCTGACTGCAAATTAATTTTGAATATGTTCCATAGTTCTAAGTAAAATTTTAACATATTAATAATTTTTTCTCTTATTGACTCCAGAAAGTCTTTCGGAAATGCATTGAAATCGTGATTTTCAATATAATTTTTTTTTAATACCTGATTCAATTGTAGATAAAATTTCAAGTTGTTCCTTACTATAGAATTTATGTTTCTTAGGTGAGTTAATTCCTATTTCTGCTATATTAGACCCCTATGAAGATGGTTTTAGTGGATGTATTCTTTTTTAAAATGGTAAATGTGATTGCTTCGAAGATGAAACAGCAGGTGTTTGGAAGTTTTCCATTGATAATTGGCTACCTATATCACCAAATGCTTGAGTAAAGAAAAACATTTTTCTTTACATTCGTATTTTTTATGACGTTCGCAGCTAAATTTAGATTTAAATTCACGATTTCAATCCAAGAATGTATAAAATTTCCATTTACGTCTGTGTGCGCTCGACTTTAATAATAACAACCCACATTTTAAACACGGTATACCATCTTTTCCTTCGGCCATCATTCAGTTCAATTACATTAACCTAATCTTGTAAGCTTGTTTCTCCTTTCCTTCGCATACCGTGCTCAACGATCCTAAAATAAGGCATATCATTTCAGTTAAATATTACACTTTTTTATTATTGCTATTTTAAAAGAAATAAAAAACTTACCATCATATTGTTTGATGTCTTTTCCAGAAAAGCATTGTTGGTATCTTTTTGGTAAAAATGTCCGACATTTTTCTCCGTTTACCTTTCTTAGATGGCTCGTAATGCTTCTCCATACTCCGTTTATTTAAGAACCAGCTCTAAAATCATATAAGTTTCTCCTTCCTCGAGCTCACCAACTGTCTTATAGTTTGTGGACCTATTCAAATTTTAATTAAAGACATCTGTGATATTTACAAAAAACTAACGATGTTCTGTTATCTTTATAACTTTGGATAGTCCAGATGTGGAGTGATAGACTGTCCCTTCAGGACATAGAAAGTAACATCAGTGACTTTTTAATTAACATGGTAATCCATGGTGAGCTTAGAAGAGTATTTGAGGATTTTTTAAGAAAGTGTTTCAAGTTAGTGTTGTAAAGATGAGTGTGAAGTTGACAAGACTTAAAACCATCATTTGGCGCTATTGGTTGATTGGTCTATCAGAGGTTAAAATAGTTGAGAGAGCTGTCATAGATCCTGGGAGTATCTAGATGAGTACCCAATATGTATATATGTTTGATTATTTTGTATTATAGTAGTTTTAGTATATTGTTGCATTTGGTTGAATCATATTTATTTTATTAACCGACTTCGAACGAAAGAGGAGGTTACTCAATTCGATACGTATGTGCCTTTTTTTTCTTTTTTCTATGTATGTCCACCGATTACTCCGAGATGGAGGGACCAATTGAAACGAAACCTTTTGCATCTTGTAGAGTATTTTCCCAAGTTGGTCCCATTGAAACCTTTATTCGGTTCTTAATTTATTTAAGAAGTTATCGGGAAAAAACATGAAAATAAATATTTTATTATCACTAAAAATTTTTACTTATTGGAAAAACATATGGCATATATAACATAAGGTATGCTCCAACAAGCTAGTAAACTCATGTGGTAACTAACAAATCTCAATATTGTTTTAATGCTGGATGAATCATGTGGGAAAACTAACCAATCAAATTTAGAATCGAAAGAGTTGGGGGGAGAAGATGAGCAGTCTATTAGTTATCGACGTGTTTTAAGTGCTTGTTGGAACCAACCTATACATAACGTTAACTAATTTTTCAACAGTAGATTTCAATAAAGATATTTAATATCCGCAAAATATAATATCGCTGTCGTTTTCGGTAGCGATATAAGTATACATATTAGATAGATATATATATTCACCGATAACAGTGAACCTTCTTAATTTAGATCTAGTCGACGGTTCGACACCATAAACGTAAGACCACGCAATTCGTGGAATTCCAAGAAAGACTGAGTATTGATAACCATTTTAAAGCAGAATTTAAGCCTTCTTCAAGTTCCCCAAGGTTCGTTTAAATTTAAAATCGTAGCCATTATTGCTTTAAATCAGATTTTGATTTCCGACTTTCACTCGCTATGCACGTTAAAAAGGAATACAATAATTCCTGGAAAAGCTTATTTTCAGTTGATCTGGGGGCCTTCACATTCAAGCACCTGTGTCTTCTTCCGGAATCACTCGGTCATATTAATATTCAATGTAATCATGAAATCTTGTGCCGATTCTTCATGGAGTGAAACTTGTTATGTTTTCCGGATTACTACTATAGGTTTTTAGTTTTTTTCTGCAACTAGAATAAATTAAAAAGTCTGTCAGTGCCATATAATTTATTTTGAGAAGACGAAAATCTGCTATCCAAGCTCAAATGTGGCTCGAAAAAATATTAGGGGCATGTCCAATTATGAAATAATTTACTTTCTGCTAAATAATTTCAATATTAGTTTGTTCCATCACCAATTTCATCTATGATGGCTAATTGTCTAATTTTGTTTTACGATGCTAGCTAGCTGCACACAGGCTTTGCTATTGTCTAGATAGGAGAGTCTATATATAAAAATCTTTGAGATAGGCACTTATTAGGTATTATTTCCATCAATCATTTTCCAGTTGATTTTTCGATTTTTTACAGTTTTCCACTTGCCTAAATTGTGAGTTGTAATTGTTTGCTGTGAGTTAACTGAAATGTAGTAGAAGAGCCAGACTGTCTTAAGAAAATTTACATTGATTTTGAGGTTGCGATCGATCTTTATTAAATAGAAAGAAATTTAAATATTCGACTTTCTAAAGGTTGCCGAGATTTTCAAAAGCCAAACCGTCATAAGTTCAGTGTTTGCAGTTCGTGAGAACCTAAGAGTGTTGTTAAGAGCATAAGTCCAATAATCAATGAATGAATTTTATTGATATAGACAGTGAAAATGAGCTTGCATGTGTTAAGGGGTTTTTCGCGTTCGAGGTAGTCATCTCTCAGGTACCGAAATAACTAACACAAATATTGTGTTTGGATTTCCCAATTAATGAAAATTTTGCTATGACACTTTCCCCATAAAAACATTACACTATTTAACAAAGAAATTGAAATTTCAATGTTTGCTGATGTTCATCCATCCATAAAAACTGCAAAATAAAAGTTGATATCTCCCAGAATCAGCCTCTTTGTATGAAAGTCCCCTCAGAGAAAATTTGGCAGCCATGAAAATGCTTAATATCATAAATGCTACCCCACTAGAATTGAAGAAATTTATTTTCTAAATAATTTTTTACTACGAAGGATATTATTCTTAGTACTTCGCTTTTAAATTTAGTCAAAAATTCATCTAAAGGGATAACGAACATAATTGACTCAACATTGATCTTATTGAAAAAAAATTCCAATTATAATCGTAGAAGGTAGGGTTAGAAATTGTATTATACAGCCACCGCTTTTAAACTTTTCTGTGTGTACTTATAAAATTGAACAGGAGACTGTTTATATAATTATGTATAATAAAAAAGCCCGGGAAAGACGAACGTGGTAGGGCGTAAAAAATTTCGAAATTTGTTTTACCCAACTTACGGTTTTCTACATTTGTTATCTTCCCCAACTAAAAAGCATGAAATAAAAAACATTTTATAAAAAAAAAAAAAAATAAAAAATAAACCGACTTCGAAACCTAGGAACCAGTAAAAATAAATGCACTGAAAAGTATGAAATTACCTTCTGAGAACAAACTACCTTCTGATTTTTATGAGTACACAGCTAAATTGAAAATGTTATAAAAAGCGGGGAAATGCAATAAGACGAATAATTTTATTTTTATTTGTACAAATACTAATTGTTATTAAAAATTTAAAATTTTTAACACTAGACATTATGAAAATCGTAAAATGGATCTTCTCTTCTCATCTATTCATTTTAATGCCTACTAATGGAATTGTATCGGTAACATGTCATTTATATTTGCGCCGCCTCCGAAAAGATTGTGTTGTATTGAACATAGTATTTAATATTTTAATTTCACAATTTTTATTTGTACAAATACACAACAATTAGTATTTGTACAAATGAAAATAAAATTATTCGTCTTATTGCATTTCTCCACTTTTTATACCATTTTCAATTTTCTTTGTACTCATAAAAATCAGAAGGTAATTATTTCATACATTTCAGTGCATTTATTTTTTCTGGTTCCTAGGTTTCGAAGTCGGTTTAATTTTTTTTTATAAAATGTTTTTTATTTGTCTAAAATATGTTTTTGTAATGGTTGTAAGCTATGACAGTGCTAATCATCAATTTCATTAAAATCTCATTTAATTCTTTTAAAGATACATAAACATATAAAATGTTTGTTACTTTGCTTTAAATGTTAATGATAATAAGAATCCAATTCTGGAAATTTTATTATCTTTTGATTCATAAAAGGGGAATCATATTTATATTTGATCATAAGAAGGGGAATGTATTGTATGTAATAAGGGGAAGTAAATACTTTATCAGTTCGGGCATTCTCTATAAAATGCTCTGGCATCCCATTAAATCTGTAATCACTTCTTAATTAAAAACAATAATAAATTAACCCCCCATTACATAACAATAAATTATGGCATCCCTTGTGGGGATACGAAATGCTTAGTTAATTTAATAGTTCAGTAAAATTATTAATTAATTAATTAGGAATTTTAATTAGTGCAAGTTTGAGTTCTTTCTAAATCGGTACACATAAATACAACTTTATGATTAGGGTTGTGTTCTACTTCATAATTTATTTTATGAATGGTTGATTGTTCATACTTCTTGATTTATTTACACCTAAATCTAGTGTTAGTCCTTGGTCCAAAATATTTCTCTCGTTGCTATCTTTGATAATCTATTCACTCTAATACATCAATATGCCATTAAAGAAGGACGGAGCTAAAAAGGATATTCTGAAAATATGGACACCTGCCCCCTCCGATGGTGATAGTGGCGATGGGCAACCAGAGATGAGTCTTGGAGTATCTACCTCTACTAAAATAATTACTCGGTCAAGGACGGCAAGTAAATCGGAGGAGATAGGACATAGCTTTGTGAGTGTGGAGACAATCGTACCGATGGAGGAGAGTACTTCTACAATCACTCAAAGAGAAGAAGGTTCAATGATTGAGATGATGAAGAAATTCTTCCAACAACAGTCCGAGGAATTGAAAGAGATGAAAAATAAAATGGATGGCGTCAGAAAAAATAGATAGGCATAGAGAAAAACTTAAAGAAATGGAAAGTCAAATAGATCAACAGGTAATGGAACTAAAGGAAGATTTTTCCAATAAATTAAAGGGGAATTATAAAAGAAGCAGAGAGGGATTCAGAAAAGAAATGGAGATTTTTAGGGAAGAAATAAATGTCCAATGTGATAAGAATAGGGAAGTGGTTCAAACTCAATTTAGGATGGAAATGGAATCTTTTAGATCTAAGATGGAAAATTTAAATTTTAAAGCTGAAGACAATAGAGAAGGGTTAGGATTTGTAGAAGAGGATTTGTCAAAATGGAAAGAGGACATCAGTCAAGAGAAGGATAACCGTAAACAGGGAAACTCTACTTTCAAGGGAGAAATTGAAGAAATAGTCAGCGACCAAGAAAAGCAACTGAAACGTCATGAATCCAACATCTTATTAATGGATCAGAACCAAAAGATTTTAAACATCCAAGTTAAAGAGAACGGGTTTGTTATCAACCAAATATCAGTTCAGGTGCAAGTATTAGAAAGGAAGATGGAGAGGGTATCAAGTTGGTATAGTCCTGTGAGGCCTTCTCTTCATACTGAATTAAAGGAACAACCTGTAACTACAAAAGTCCATAATATAAAACCACCTATTTCTTTAACCTATGCTAGGGATCCTGGAGTGGATATTTGGAATACTTCCATTCCATCTATGGGAGGTAAAACTATTACCAGTAAATGCTCATTTGCTAATAATAAGTCAGACATACCAACTGATTTTATTAAGCGTTTAGAAGTAGAATACCAAGTATATGGTCGGAATATGATTCTAGAGAATTTCTTAATGGATCATTTAAAGGAACAGGCAGCCACTTGGTTTGCTATATATAAAGAAGAAATTATGAGTTTTGAAGATTTTAAAGTTAAATTTTTGAATAAATTCTATGGAACTTCAAATCAATATCAAGTCCAGGATGAACTTAATCATGGGAATTATTGTAAGAATCTCAACCAAACTCCCACAGAATATTTTTGTAACATGGTGATAAGGGCTCGTGCTTGTCCTACCAGACTAGAAGATGAGTACATATGCAGATGCATGGGACAGCAGGTTGGGGATATAATTAAATTCCAAGGAATCACAAATATTGAAGATTTATTCAGGGGCTGGAAGATGTAGGGAGAGAGAAAATCATCAGTCAAGTGAAAAGACCTGTGTATAATAAGGCGGAAACTGTAGTTCAAGAGAAGAGAAAGTATGCAGAGGAATAACCCAAGCAACAGGAGTACAAAAGGTCATTTTTATCAGCAATGACCACAAGAAGAGTGGGGAAAAAATCGAAATAACCCAAATTGGCAGAAGAAACCGGAATTCAATCAGCCATACCAAAAGAAGGATTATCATCAAGAACCCAAGGTAAACGATATACAGAAAAAAGATGATAGCTATATTTTCAAAGGGAAATATCAAAGAAATAATTACTATAATAATATAGGATTTCGATGAAACCCTAGATATAGAAAAGAAAATCAGGGATATTATGGGAAGAAGCAAGAGTACCAAGATGAGACAAAGGAAGAATCTCCTAGAATTAGAGAAATAGATAAGGGTGAGGATAAAACATGGGTAATAATCAATCAAACATTCCCTGAACCATAAACAAACAGAAACCAAGAGGATCAAAGAGACTGAGAAAATCTTCAGAGTACATCGGATGAGTGTATTGGGTCTTTATATAGGGAATTTACAGATTTATTAACATTAGAACAAAAGGAATTCCAAGAACAGTTTGAAGAGGTTAGATGTCCAACTGTTTATTTACAATTAGGAGAGGTTATGGTAGAAACTTTAGTAGACACTGGGAGTCAAGTCACATGTACAGAAGAAGGATTTTATGAGAAGAATAAAGATAAATTTAATCATGATATTTTACCTGTATCTAACTTAAACACCACTAAGACCACTACATACGTACCTGAAACCAATTTTCAAATCTGTGAAACTAAGAAAATAAAATGGTCCCTAAAGGAAATTCAAATAAATGCTTTGATAAGAAATTTTAAATCAAGTTATTTAGGGGAAGATATCCCAGAAGAAGAAAGAAAATTAATAGAAGATAAAAAACATTTTATAAAAAAATATTAAACCGACTTCGAAACCTAGGAACCAGTAAAAAAAAATTCACTGAAAAGTATGAAATAATTACCTTCTGATTTTTATGAATACGCAGCAAAATTGAAAATGGTATAAAAAGTGGAAAAATGCAATAAGACGAATAATTTTATTTTAATTTGTACAAATACACACTAATTGTTAATAAAACTTATTAAATTTAAATATTAAATACTATGTTCAATTCAACACAATCTTTTCGGAGGCGGCGCAAAATAGAAATAACATGTTACTGATACAATTCCATTAGCAGGCATTGAAATCAATAGCTGGGAAGAGAAGATCCATTTAGAAGATTTTCATAATGTCTAGTGTAAAAAATTTTAAATTTTGCGCCGCCTCCGAAAAGATTGTGTTGTATTGAACATAGTATTTAATATTTAAATTTAATAATTTTTATTAACAATTAGTATGTATATGTACAAATCAAAATAAAATTATTCGTCTTATTGCACTTTTCCACTTTTTATACCATTTTCAATTTTGCTGTGTATTCATAAAAATCAGAAGGTAATTATTTCATACTTTTCAGTGAATTTATTTTTACTGGTTCCTAGGTTTCGAAGTCGATTTAATATTTTTTTATAAAATGTTTTTTTATTTCACAATTTTTAGTTGGAGAAGATAACTAATGTATAAAACCGTAAGTTGGTTTGAAAATTTCGTTGGTCATTGGTCGTTGATAAAATAAACGTTGGTTTAAAAATTTCGAAATCTTTTTACGCTCTACCACGTTTGTCTTTCCTAGGTCTTTTTATTATACAATAATTGTATAAAATTATTATGAAATACACTTTACCTTTTCAATTTCAAGAATACACACAGAAAAGCGGTGCGTGTATTATACAACTTTCAACACACTAATTTTTATGATTATAAATGGATTTTTTTTTTTTTTTTTTTTTAAAAGATCAATGTTCAATTGGGGAGGGAACACATAAAATGTTTTTCCACAATGACAATATTTTTCCTTTCTAAATGTCGTCAGTACTTGTCATTTACGTAGAGAATCAGTGTTCCGAGATGTGTTGAGTTAAATATACATAAATCCGGCCATTCCAAGATGAAGTAGATAAGTCACTGAACAGTCGAGATTTTGGCCGGTTTTAGACATGATGTCGTTAATGGAGAATCGATGAGGATGCTAATATGACCTATAGTAAATTTTAAATTTTGATGGCTTGAATATCCTTCTGAAAACTATGGCGATATTATACACGACTTCATTGGATTACATCATTGGATAGAAGTCCCTGCAAAAAAAGGGGCAACCAAATTTATCGATATCAAAAAGACTGCCCCGCTAGGATAGAAGCAACAGGGTTTGGGACTCACATATGGTTAATTTTTTATTACGAAGGATATTATTATTTTCCGTATTAGACTACTGACTTAATTCCAAAGGTTGATTCAATTATGTTCGTAATTCTTTTCAATGAATTTTTGACTAAATTTATTACCGAAGTACTATGAATTATATCCTTCGTAATAAAACATTATTCAGAAAATAAATTGCTAAACAATATTGCTTCAATTCTAGTGGCGTAGCATTTATCATCATTTTTAACAATCATTTCAATGACTGCCAAATTTTTGCTGAGGGGACTTTCATAGAATGAGGTTGTTATCGGGTAGTTATCAAGTTTTATTTTGTAGTTTTTATTGATGGATGAACACCAGCAAAAGCCTCGATAGTTGTAGAAACAAATCTAAAAACCGATACTAGTAATCCGGATAACATAACAGAAGTGTCACCCTTAAAGGATCGGCACAAGACCTCCGGCCAGATATTCAACAGTAACCGAGTGTATCCGGAAGAAGTATCTGAATCCTTTATTAAGTCAACTGAAAATGAGCTTTTCCAGGAATTATCGTATTCTTTTTTAATGTGCATAGTCAATAAAAGATAGAAATCAAAATCTAATTTAAATCAATAATAGCTACGATTTTAAATTTAAACGATCCTTTGGGAACTTGAAGAAGTCTTAAATTCTGCTTTAAAACGATTACCGATTAAATACTCAATCTTTCTTGGAATTCCACGAATTTTGTTGTTTTATGATTATGGTGTCCAACCGTTGATTAGATCTAAATTAAGATTTACTGTTATCGGTGAATATACATCTATCTATTATTTATGCTAATATCGCTACAGTAAACGACAGCGATATTATATTCTCGATAACTAACAGACTGCTCATGTTCTCCCCACACTCTTTTGATTCTGAATTTGAATGGTTGTTTTTCCCATTTGATTCATCCAGCAGTAATACAATATTTGGGTTTGTTATCAATTAGTTTTAATAGCTTTTTGGACCATACCTTATGTTATATATGCCATATGTATTTCCAATTAGTAAACAATTTGAGCGATAATTAAATAATTATTTTCATGTTTTTTCCCGATAACTTCTTAAATAAATTAGGAACCCCAAAAAGGTTTAAATGGGACCACCTTGGGAAAATACTCTACAAGATGCAAAAGGTTTCGTTCCAATTGGTCCACCCATCTCTGAGTAATCGGTGAACATACATAGAAAAAAAAAAAAAAAAAAAAAAAAAAAAAAGGCAAATACGTATCGAATTGAGTAACCTCCTCTTTCGTTCGAAGTCGGTTGAAAATCCAGGAGAGTGGGTGAATTTTAAAAATTATCTGTATAAAATAGAAGATCATTTACTAATTTCAAAAAAGCTAGGTAAGCCGCCTCGAATTGTAGTCCCTACCAAATTAGAAGAAAATTTTATAACCTTGGCACATGAAACATTATCCCATTGTGGAATAGTTAAGTTGGTGAATACATTGAATGCGCATTTTCATATCAGAAGAGCCGGTGAAGTTATCCGACAGGTAATAAGGAAGTGTCCTAATTGTCAATTTTCTAAAATCCCTAACCGCATTTTCTACGCCGAAGCACAGTCAATAATCCCCAGTCAGGCAATTTTTAACTGATTAGGAGGAGTGAAATATGTATTTGTAATGTGTGAATAAAAGGTGGTACACCTTGCAAATTTGCGTGCAGCAACGACGAAAGCCGCATTAAGAGGCGTCGATCAGTTTTGTGAAAAATATGGAATACCAGAGAAAATCTTGACTGATCGTGGTACCCAGTTTAAAAGTAAAGTTTGGGAGGAAACGTTGAAGGAAAAAGGAATAAAAAGGATTTTTTGCTCAATTAGACACGCTCAGGCAAATGCTAGTGAAAGGATCCGGGAGTGACCGAGTGTATCCGGAAGAAGTATCTGAATCCTTTATTAAGTCAACTGAAAATGAGCATTTCCAGGAATTATCGTATTCTTTTTTAATGTGCATAGTCAATAAAAGATAGAAATCAAAATCTAATTTAAATCAATAATAGCTACGATTTTAAATTTAAACGATCCTTTGGGAACTTGAAGAAGTCTTAAATTCTGCTTTAAAACGATTGCCGATTAAATACTCAATCTTTCTTGGAATTCCACGAATTTTGTTGTTTTATGATTATGGTGTCCAACCGTCGATTAGATCTAAAGTAAGGTTTACTGTTATCGGTGAATATACATCTATTTATTATTTATGCTAATATCGCTACAGTAAACGACAGCGATATTATATTCTCGATAACTAACAGACTGCTCATGTTCTCCCCACACTCTTTTGATTCTGAATTTGATTGGTTGGTTTTCCCATTTGATTCATCCAGCAGTAATACAATATTTGGGTTTGTTATCAATTAGTTTTAATAGCTTGTTGGACCATACCTTATGTTATATATGCCATATGTATTTCCAATTAGTAAACAATTTGAGCGATAAATAAATAAATTTTCATGTTTTTTCCCGATAACTTCTTAAATAAATTAGGAACCCCAAAAAGGTTTAAATGGGACCACCTTGGGAAAATACTCTACAAGATGCAAAAGGTTTCGTTCCAATTGGTCCACCCATCTCTGAGTAATCGGTGAACATACATAGAAAAAAAAAAAAAAAAAAAAAAAAAAAAAGGCAAATACGTATCGAATTGAGTAACCTCCTCTTTCGTTCGAAGTCGGTTGAAAATCCAGGAGAGTGGGTGAATTTTAAAAATTATCTGTATAAAATAGAAGATCATTTACTAATTTCAAAAAAGCTAGGTAAGCCGCCTCGAATTGTAGTCCCTACCAAATTAGAAGAAAATTTTATAACCTTGGCACATGAAACATTATCCCATTGTGGAATAGTTAAGTTGGTGAATACATTGAATGCGCATTTTCATATCAGAAGAGCCGGTGAAGTTATCCGACAGGTAATAAGGAAGTGTCCTAATTGTCAATTTTCTAAAATCCCTAACCGCATTTTCTACGCCGAAGCACAGTCAATAATCCCCAGTCAGGCAATTTTTAACTGATTAGGAGGAGTGAAATATGTATTTGTAATGTGTGAATAAAAGGTGGTACACCTTGCAAATTTGCGTGCAGCAACGACGAAAGCCGCATTAAGAGGCGTCGATCAGTTTTGTGAAAAATATGGAATACCAGAGAAAATCTTGACTGATCGTGGTACCCAGTTTAAAAGTAAAGTTTGGGAGGAAACGTTGAAGGAAAAAGGAATAAAAAGGATTTTTTGCTCAATTAGACACGCTCAGGCAAATGCTAGTGAAAGGATCAAGAGAGATTTAGGAAACTATTATCGAGTTTTGGTCGGAGATAGCCATAAAAGTTGGCCAAGATACACAGATATCATAAACAATGTAATTAGCAATACCTACCAAACAACTATAGGCGCAGTACCAATAGAAGTACATAGTGGAATTAGGAGAAAAACTCCATGGGACAATTTGATTAATAAATATCTACCAGAGAACAGAGACATAAAAGAAGATAAAGAAATGAGAAGTCTAAGAGGGAAGGTAAAAAAGAGATTAGAGGAATCGGGTGAGAGAATCCGGAAACGATATAATGCAAGTCATAGGGCATATTGGACATTTAATATTGGAGGTAGAGTATTAATCCGAACACTACAAACAGTATCAGACCCAACAATTCAAAGTAGCAAATTTATCAAATTGTTTGAAGGACCGTATACAATCACGTGGAAATATGGGGAGACAACGTACCTTCTAGTAGATACACAGAAATATCCTTCGTGGAAAGAAATGAGTCATGAGGAACTTCGAAAAATATGTCGAGGTGTTTTCCAAAATAGTTTGTTGAAACCATTTTTTGAATAAATCACTAGTTGATGTGTATGGCAAAATATTTATTAAATCTGTCTTTAATTTGATTTTTTTATATATATAAATTGATGAATAATTGTCTCTGATAGGCTTAGGGCATATATAAAGTATAAAATCATCGATATGATAGTTCTAAATCAATAAGGGGAAAACCCTCCCCGCCCCCGCCCTAACCTATAGTCTTACCTAATAAAGATTTTTGGACTAATTATCTATGCGAGAGGTGATTAGTCACGAAAAAAAGCCGTATTATTTACGGTTTTTAAAATTTTAGTTCGCGATAACTAAAAACAGATCGCATTGACAAAGATGGTCGCGGTAGTCAGGGGGGGGGGGGTAAATCCCTACCCGCCCACCCCCACCGCTACACCACATAATAAGGACTTTTTGAATATTTACCTTTGCGAGAGGTAATTAGCTAGGAAAGAAAAAAAAACCATAGTCATTAGTTAATGAAAATTTACGTGTGCGAGAGCCAGCTTGAGCCCGAGGGAAACGAGTCGGCGACGGTAGTGGTCCCTGGTGGGGTCGGGGAAAACCCTTCCCCCCGCCCTAATCTATAGTCGTACCTAATAAAGATTTTTTGACTAATTACCTATGCGAGAGGTATTAGTCACGAAAAAAAAAGCCGTATTAATTACGGTTTTTTAAATTTTAGTTCGCGAGAACTAACAAGAGATCGCATTGACAAAGATGGTCGCGGTAATCAGGGGGGGGGGGGTAAATCAGTGTTGGTCCCTGGTGGGGTTGGGGAAAACCCTCCCCCCGCCCTAATCTATAGTCGTACCTAATAAAGATTTTTTGACTAATTACCTATGCGAGAGGTGATTAGTCACGAAAAAGAAAGCCGTATTAATTACGGTTTTAAAAATTTAGTTCGCGAGAACTAACTATAGATCGAATTGACCAAGATGGTCGCGGTAGCCAGGGGGGGGGGGGGTAAAACCCCACCCGCCCTCCCCCGTCGCTTCACCACATAATAAGGACTATTTGAATATTTACCTTTGCGAGAGGTAATTACTTATTAGATTTATTTATTGCGAGAGGTAATTAGGTAACTAAGGAAAAAAAAAACCATAGTAATTAGTTAATGAAAATTTACGTTTGCGAGAGCTAACTCGACCTCGAGGGAAACGAGTCGGCGACAGTAGTAGTCCCTGGTGGGGTCGGGGAAAACCCTTCCCCCCGCCCTAATCTATAGTCGTACCTAATAAAGATTTTTTGACTAATTACCTATGCGAGAGGTGATTAGTCACGAAAAAAAAGTCGTATTAATTATGGTTTAGTAAATTTTAGTTCGCGAGAACTAACAAGAGATCGCATTGACAAAGATGGTCGCGGTAATCAGGGGGGGGGGGGGTAAAACAGTGGCGGTCCCTGGTGGGGTCGGGGAAAACCCTCCCCCCGCCCTAATCTATAGTCGTACCTAATAAAGATTTTTTGACTAATTACCTATGCGAGAGGTGATTAGTCACCAAAAAGAAAGCCGTATTAATTACGGTTTTAAAAATTTAGTTCGCGAGAACTAACTATAGATCGCATTGACAAAGATGGTCGCGGTAGCCAGAGGGGGGGATAAAACCCCACCCGCCCTCCCCCGTCGCTTCACTACATAATAAGGACTTTTTGAATATTTACCTTTGCGAGAGGTAATTAGCTAAGGAAAAAAAAAACCATAGTAATTAGTTAATGAAAATTTACGTTTGCGAGAGCTAACTCGACCTCGAGGGAAACGAGTCGGCGACAGTGATGGTCCCTGGTGGAGTCGGGGAAAACCCTCCCCCCCCCCCCCCCCGCCCTAATCTATAGTCTTACCTAATAAAGATTTTTGGACTAATTACTGACTTATGTCTTTATATAGGGGAGAGTAATTAACTAATTTACTATATATATATATATATATATATATTACGGCCTCAAAGTCTCGTATTATTTCAATTATACACAATGCACTTAATCATGCAGATAACATGCCAAATTTACGCCTATTCAGGCATCTTCAGGGCTACTACAGTTTCAAAGCAAGCTAGAAACAGACTGAAACCTTCCCATATGTATAAGGAAGGAGGACTAACAGGGAAATATACAATGTTGCCAACATTCAAACAAATTTAGATAATAGAGATAATAACTGAATAAGGTCTATAGGTATTTACCCCCCCCCCCCCCCCCCCCCTGGCTACCGCGACCAACTTTTTCAATGCGATCTCTTGTTAGTTCTCGCGAACTAAATTTTTAAAACCGTAATTAATACGGCTTTTTTTTCGTGACTAGTTACATCTCGCATAGGTAATTAGTCCAAAAATCTTTATTAGGTAAGACAATAGATTAGGGCGGGGGGAAGGGTTTTCCCCGACCCCACCAGGGACCACCACCGTCGCCGACTCGTTTACCTCGGGCTCAAGCTGGCTCTCGCACACGTAAATTTTCATTAACTACATAATGACTATGGGTTTTTTTCTTTCCTAGCTAATTACCTCTCGCAAAGGTAAATATTCAAAAAGTCCTTATTATGTGGTGTAGCGGTGGGGGAGGGCGGGTAGGGATTTGCCCCCCCACCTGACCTCCGCGATCTGTTGTTAGTTCTCGCGAACTAAAATTTTAAAAACCGTAATAAAATGATATAAGCCTAATATACTATGTTATAAGCGTATACGAATTGTTTACCATGTAAAAAGTTTTAATTAAATGTTAGGCTCAACAGGCGGGGGTAACTTACCAAGTGATAATTGATCAGTTATCGAGCGGGATGAAAAATGATTAACACGTTGAGGCCGAAGCATTTTTCCTAATTTATATCTTAAATTGATTAGAATGATAAATAAATTCAAAATAAATAAATTAAAAATTTAATTTTGTCCATTAAAAATAATTTTGAGCGGTCCCGCCAGTATATACCGCCCGGTCCCAGGGCTATAGTACCCGCTACCTGAAGTAATAGCGGGAAGTCCTGTTATGACCGCCACGTCGATCCCTTCATACCTCCTCCGCCCCTTGCATCTCCATCCCTCAGTATTCTCTTCCCAACTTGGCGTTCAGACCTTTTCTTCTTCTCCATGACCCCCAAATTAAAAAAAAACATTTAAAAAAAATGGCCAATGGCATTGGCGAATTGTTCGGGGCCCGGAGCGGTCCCATACGCCTTGAAATCCTATTGCATTACATATTGCTATAAATGTAATAGGTCTTCTAGGAAGCAATATGTAGATCTTGGAATTGATCCCCGAGACCCGAACCAGAGGCCTCTTACGGTGAAATCTCTTTCGTTTTCGGAATTTTGCTTTTAAGAAAGGGATACATTTTTCATATATTTCTTTTTTTTCCCTTTCAACTGCACCCGCCTGGACCTTTATCATTGGATTACCATACTTTGTAATACCTGAGAAAACCCCCACTTTTGCATTCCACTGGACTATTTAGAGGTAATTATTACAAACGTTCTAATTAAATATTTTGGTTATTCTTCTATTTATTTAACGTGTTCTGAGAAGGGGACCAAAAGGAATCGCGTAAAGCATGCAAGGAAAGGTTCTTCTGAGCTAGAAAGTACAGAGGAGACAGGATCTACCAGTCTACTCAGCTCTGCCCACCTAATTCAAGAGAATATCAGGGTTTATGTTCAAAGTGTCAATAATGGGCTCAATATCAAGGTTCAAAATTACATCAACGGTAAAATTCAATCTTTAATCGATATTGTTGTAACACTTGAAGACAAGTGTAAACAGGTCCAGACTTATGACGATTTACCTGTCTTGATTCAGAAATCAGTTTACGAATCCTTTACGTCCCCTAGTATGCATCAGAGGATTACTCGGCTGGTAGTGGAGGAAACCGTGCCTAAGGTTATTCAGAGCCTTCCGTCAGCTAGTGATAATTCTTTACGCCCCTCAAGCCTTGCATCGAATGATTTGAATAATCTAACAGAGCCAACGGATTATGTCACTCCTAACATAAACTTCTAACGCAGTAAGAAGACAAGAAGACAATGGTTGATATTGTAAAATCCCTACCATTAAGACCGGCAGAAATAAGTAACCCTAAACCAACATTCCTCACCATAAGTGGGAAAGGCAAGAGCCCCGTATAAATCATTAATGGGCTTCCATCTCCGGCAGAAATTGGGGTTAATGCTTCCATTGTTTGGGCCACCATAGGAGGAAAGGTTCTTGTTCGAATGGAAGATAGCTCCCATGCAACAAAGATCATCCAGTGGAAAGGGTTGCAAGACAAAGGTTTAGAGGCACAGCTTGCCCTCAAGAGGAAACCGAGAATGGAGGTAAAGGGCGTACCCAATTCATGGACAGCGGAGGAATTAGCTATGCTCTTAAGAACAAAACTGATTGAAAAATCAATACCCCCTCCACTGGTAAATGAAGGACTCCGACCAATGTTCTCCTCTTCAGCCAGGAATGGTATAACAAAAAACTGGGTGATCGAGGTCCACCCGACCATCCGATTCCGATTATTAGAGACGTCCACCTTACATGGAGGATGATGGTCAATGACCTTTCACGACAACTTTGACGCCCCTCGTTGTACAAGTTGCCAGGACTACGGGCACTCTAAGGCCATATGTATATCTCAAGCTGTAGTTTGCATCTGGTGTACTGCTTCCAGGCATGTCCTTAAGGAGTGCCCGAAAAGAATGGCACAGATTGGACCGACTTGTATAAACTGTGTGCGAGCAAAAGCTCATCCAAGTCAAACAAAACACACAAAAAAAAAAGTCCAGTTGCCGGGAATGTCCTGTGCACCTCAAAGAATATGGTCAAACTGGTCAAAGAATATGGCAAAACAAACTTCCTATGAGTAGAATATCCATCCTACAGCTCAACGTGGGCCGCCGGCGTATCGTTCCGGAAAAGCTACATGCACTCTCCCAACGCTATGATATCATGGCACTCCAAGAGAAGCCCAGGCAACCACTCTAGAGGAGGCGGCAAAGATGTTTCTCAGAGAGACCTACGCGAAGGATGATCCGTCCCGAGACAACGAAGATGAGAATTTCATAAGACGCACTGCGATATGCCCTCCTGGAACTGTCTTGTATCCACCCTGGGACATATGGGATCTCCGTGCTGCCGTGGACAAGCAAAAGACTGGTCGGGCTCCAGGCTAGGACGGTCTTGATGCGGCAATCCTGAGGAACAGTATCCCTTACATAGAGAAAAGGCTGTTAGCGACGTACAATGATTGCTTGGACTGGGGATACTTTCCCAGAACCTGTATAATTGCCGATATCGAACTCCTATACAAGGAAAGCAAACAACTAGCCAAGTCATATAGGCCTATATGTCTCCTCCCTGTTTTGAGTAAATTATTGGAAAACATCTTGTTGACGAGCCTACAACCAGTCTTCTCAAGAGCGAGCCATCCACGGCAATATGGATCTACCAAAGGAAGGGGAACTGCCGACGCTCTGCTGAGAGTACGTCGTGATGTTGAAGAGAAGGCAGAGAAGTATGTAACGCTTCTCCTGTTCGACATTTCCTCTGCCTTCGATAGTGTTTAGCGGCCGAATGTACTCCAGCAGTTGCAAAAGTACTATGCTCCAGAACTTGTATGAACTCTTGAGGAGCTACCTCCAGGACCGAACCCTCAAGATACGGGGTACCATTTTCGAAGTGGAAGAATCCATGGAAAGGGGTTGTTTCAACACTCAATTCGTCTCACGTTATCGACGTGGAAAGGGAAGGTTGACAAGAAAAAATTAAAAATTAAAGAAACTGTAAAGTCAGTTCTGCCGGAGTGCGGTGGTTGACAAAAATAAGGTTTCTAAAATAAATTGTAAATAAATCAAGAACATACGTAACATATATTAATAATATATTAATAACAAAGCAAATACAAAATAAAAGATAGATAAAAGTTGCCAGATAAATTTTACGAGAAATATGATAATGAAAAGAAGTATAAATTAAGATTATGCCATAAGAGGTTTAACCTTAACAACAAAAAATGAAAATGTGACAAAATTATAGGATACTAATTCATTTATAATTAAATTAACGTTAAGCTAACTTCAATTCTGTAATAATTTAACATTTTTGCTAACTAAAAGTTTTAATTAATGGTCCTTGTATAACTACGAGTATTTTAGAAATGAAACAAAAATCATGCCTTTTTTTTGGAATCGTTATAACGATTTTATAAACTTAATTTTATGCGCATAAAATAATAAAGTTTCTAATAATGTTCGTACGAACCATTAGCGCAGATGGCGATGATAAAAGATATCAATCTTCCCGTCCTCTGTGTCTTCAAATTCAGGGAGAAGTTCAATTCAATTAAAGTCTTTTACTCATTAGAGCGAAGAAAAAAAGGCGCCGGCCGGCTGTTATCACTGAGCTGAACGCAACTGAGATTTTTTAAGTAAAAAAATAAAAAAAAACATATGGTTGATTATTCACTGACGCACGTTCAAATGAATAACATTTGTTCTTGTTAATAGAGCTATGATGTTATAATTGTATAAATTGAAAATAAAAAAATCTTTTACATAATAAATTTAAATGAAACATTACATAAAATAATTGTAAACTTAAAAATAAACCCAATTGATCAACTAATTAAATTATGCGGTTCGGGCCTGAACAGGGGTTGTCCGCAGGGTTCTATTCTTGATCGAGCCCTGTGGAAATTAGTCTTTGACGAGTTGCTGGGGGTGCTGGAAGAGAAGCAGTTCGCGGTAGCCTCGCATAGCAGGTTCCGGTTGAAAGAAGAAGCCGAACGGTGCGCCAACCTGATAGGAGAATGGTGCAAGAGGAAGAAGTTGAGGATGGCGGGGCCCAAGACACAGGCCATCCTCCTGAGAGGAAAGACATAGGGCTCATCCTATAACAATAGTCATACAGCTACAATACGTCCGAATGAGGAAGTCACCTACCTTGGAATCAGGGTTGGGAGGAATTTCAACGTGGCGCCTTACTTGGACTATTTGAGAAGTAGGGTGAGCCTTACCCTTAATGGAATTAGTCGCAGGTCTTGGGAGGAGTTATTCCTCTCGACCTCCTCCTAAGAGAAGACATATTTCGTTACAAAATAAAACGAGAAGGATTGACGGATCTACCACCAAACCTAAGAGCGGATATGTGAAGACCCCAGCAGATGGAAAAAGATCCTCCCGGAGGATACAATAACAGAATGGAATCGGCGGTGGGTGACGACACCCAATGGGGCCACACTGAGGAAGTACTTCCCCACCATCGAATAGCACCTAGAAAAGACTAGGGTCCTTCCGGACTATTGGGTCCGGGGACAACGCCACACAGAGGAAACGAAGAAGGGGAAGTCAGAGACAAATAATTCTATAAATAGTGGATCTTCGCCCAGAGTCTCGTCGCAGTAGTAACGCCAAAACCTTTGTCAACCCTCATCTACAAAGCTGCACCCACGTTTTCGTAAGAGATGATTATGTCCGTGGACCACTGATTGCTCCTTATTTTGGCCCTTACAAGGTCGTTTCAAGGGATGAGGAGACTTTCTCCGTACTGCTACGAGGTCCGAAGACCGTCTCTATCGACCTCTTGAAGCCAGCACATCTCCTGCAGAACAACGCAGACGACACCATCATCAGGGATCGACCCACTCCTAGGCCTTCGGACAGCAGTCCATCGAATGACCGTGACGCAGAACCTCCTACAGCGCAGCCGCAGCCTGGCTACCACACCCGCTTCGGCAGAGAAGTGAAGCCGATAGTGAAGTTCTGTGCCAATGTCATTGGGGGGAGTGATGTAACGGGTCGCGAGTGAACGCACAACTTTAGTGCTGTAATGGGTCTTGAGCGAACGGCCAACTTTTTATTTATGTTAAAGGCCATTTAAATTAATTTACCACTGACTACAGTTTTATATATATTCTTATTATTATTTTATTATTTAATCTTATTATTTTATCTAATCATAATCAATTTTTTTATGCATGTTTTATCGAAAAGAAATACGTCTTTGCAAACAAATGAAGTGTTAACGTTGTTGGTTAAAAAAAGTTCAGTTGTTAATTGTGAGTTATTCGACCTTAGTAAAGTGTTATTTCTTGTATATCATAATTATAATTGTCATTGACCCGGAATTTGTATATGGACTTTTGTTTTGGATTAGCGATCTGGTTTTGTTGCCAGGCGTGTTTAAATAAAATTGTTTTGTTTGTGCTATTTGTTTATTTCTTGTTTGTCTTCTTTGTTCATCTTAAATAAAACTCTGAAATTTCTTTAAAATAGTAATATTTATTTATTTGGTTTTTTGTTGCCTCTACCTTGCAGGGTCATTGTCAACATCTGTATTTCATCCTCTGTGATAGTAATTTGTTAGTTTCAACTATGCTATTGTTTTTTTTTTTTTCCTGATGTCTCATTGTCTTCAAGATTTTTCTGTAAAGATCCAAAATCTATTTTTCTCCTTTGGTTTTCATAGACTTTACAACTTTGTAGTAGGTGTTCTACAGTTATTTGTACCATACATATTCTGCATGTAGTAGGTTTAAGACCTTTCAACAAGTAAGCATGTGAGAACATACAGTGCCCTACCCTTAGTCGACAAAGGGCATACATAAAGTTCCTTCTCTACGTGATTTTCTATTGGAGGTGGTCCATTCAATTGGGTTCTTCTTTATGCCTTTTAGTTTGGATTCTCCTTGGTTCCATTTGGTCTGCCATATTTTATGGATTTTGAAGTCTTATTGTTTTTAAGAAGTCATCTAAAGGGTTTAGTTTCTGGGTCGGAGTTAGTTTGAAAATGTTGCTATTGATAATTTTAAATGATTTATTGCACGTTTTGGTCAATAGCAGTAGGTACAAACGGCGGGTAGTAAAATTGTAAACTAGGTCACGCTGTCTGCCCAGGGCGAGGGGGGTGTATATTGAGGGTGAGGGGGTGCGTCCTTGAGCGGTTGGTTGCACAATCCGGCAACGTTGCATGGAATGTGTTAGTTGTGGCAACATCGGTTTGTTTACATTTGAGCTGCAGTACGAGAGTAATAACCTTGTGACGTCACCGGGGGTCAATGTGCTTGTGACATGAGGACTGTTTTTGTTTACATTTGAGCTGTAGTACGAGAGTAATAACCTTGTGACGTCACCGGGGGTCAATGTGCTTGTGACATGAGGACTTTTGTTGTTTACATTTGAGCTGTAGTACGAGAGTAATAACCTTGTGACGTCACCCGGGTTTAATGTGCTTGTGACATGAGGACTGTTTTTGTTTACATTTGAGCTGCAGTACGAGAGTAATAACCTTGTGACGTCACCGGGGGTCAATGTGCTTGTGACATGAGGACTGTTTTTGTTTACATTTGAGCTGTAGTACGAGAGTAATAACCTTGTGACGTCACCGGGGGTCAATGTGCTTGTGACATGAGGACTGTTTTTGTTTACATTTGAGCTGTAGTACGAGAGTAATAACCTTGTGACGTCACCGGGGGTTAATGTGCTTGTGACATGAGGACTGTTTTTGTTTACATTTGAGCTGTAGTACGATAGTTATAACCTTGTGACGTCACCGGGGATCAATGTGCTTGTGACATGAGGACTGTTTATGTTATCTTCGGCGTGTACACGGGTTCATTTAATTTTTTTCCTTGTTTGTTTTGGTGTTATGAAGAATTATGAATGAAGTTGGGTTTTTTTTTTTTACATGAAACAATAACTTTAATATGCTTACATCATCTGAGGTGGTTTTTCTTACATGTGAGGCCTTAATCTGTTGATGCCATGGTGCTTTGTTTACACGGGGGCAACCAGTGTAATCACAATGCCATGTTTACATGGGAGCAATGCTTTCCCTTCCACCTCTTCCTCATCTTTTCCCTTTTTCTCTCCAGTTTATAATGGGACGGGTGATGAGTAAGGAACGGAGGAGCAAGAACTTGAGGTATGAAAAAGACCGTCTGTCGACATTTGTCGGCTGGACGTCACCAGTGAGTGCTGTGAAGCTAGCGGCTGCAGGATTTTATTACTTGAAGACCTCTGACCTGACAAGGTGTGCATTTTGTGGAATAATTTTGCATAAATGTGGAAAGTGTCCATTTATTGAGTACTTGGATCGGTTGGAGACCCTGCCTATGAAAACATCTGTAGAGGATGAAGTTGATTTTGAAGAAGAAAATAAGGTAAAAAGGTATGGGTGTTGTTAATCCATCTGCGAGACTGAGAATATTCCTTCATCACCTTGACGAATTGAAAAACCTTATTGCATTGTATGAAATAAAAAGGAATGAGGTGAATGAACTTATAAAAAATCTAAAAAAACTTCATCTTTCTCCCCCGCTCTGTTAAAATTTTCAGTGTCAACATTGAAGCCTTGTGCGATGGTTGGACCACGACGATTGGAACTAGTGACTGATTACCCCATCACTAGTAGCAAACTAGTCCGTGTCGGCCTCTGCGATTTTATGCCCACTGTCGCAATCATTGACAAGAAAACTACAGTGTATATGGATACAGAAGAATGGAAATTCATCGCCGATCAGGTTCCAAGGATGTTATCTCTTTTACATGGCAGACCTAAGAAAGTGGAGGTCGAAGACCGAGTAAGATGCAAAAACGTGTATTGTACATTATCCAAGAGGGGAAGGAACAGAGTTATGAAAATTGAACAGGTTATTATTTGTTTTGCAATGTTTAATCAGAGTTCGCCAACCCTTCAGTTCGATTCACCTTCACCATGTTTTAACAGAAGCGATACAGCAAAGCTTTGTAAAAGTATTGAAAAAATCAACGATTCAATCAGCTTGATAACCAAGATGGCGGAACTCTAGAAGAAACATGAAGAAGGTCAGCAGACTGAAACAGTGGAATCTGCGCCAATAGATTCGAGTGTTAACACTAATCCATTAGACTTGAATATAAATACTAATACTCTTTTTTATTACTTGAATGAACTCAGAAAATATGTAATAATACCGATGTGAATTGTAATTTGAGCTATTATCAATAAATAATTTTTATATTTTATGTCCTTGCCTTTTTTTTTTTTACTGACCCTTTACCCCTAATAAAAAGGGTTCCTCTCGACCTCATCCTGCGGAAAGACAAATTAAAACGGGATTTCAAAACTCAAGGCTCAGCTGGTCTTCCGGAAAATATCCGGGCAAGGGTAGAAGAAGACCCTGGAAAATGGAAAAAGATCATGCGGGAGGACACTACCGAAGAGTGGAACCAGCGGTGGGCAGCAACCACGAAAGGGTCTACCTTGAAAAAGTACCTTCCTACTGTGCTGGGACGTCTGGAAGCAAAGTGGGTCCTCCCGGACTATTGGATTTCGTAATTCCTCACTGGGCATGGGGCCTTTCGTGCTAAACTCCATAGCTTTGGAAAGGATATAGATCCCCTCTGCCCAGCATGCGGAGTACCGGAAACGGCTGAGCATGTCGTTTTGAATTGCACCGCCTTTGAGGCACTGAGGTCCAAGCTCATCAGGGATACTGGGCTCTACGTCCTGGGGGAGAACCAGTTCCCTGAGTTAATGACAGAGCGGAACTTCCCGTACTACAAACAGTTTGTTTGTAAAGTTTGTTTGTGGAAAGAAGCCGTCGGACTGGACGTTTTCAATCTTGGAAGAAGGGGACCACCACCTGAAAGACCACCCGACAGAGGGCAAGGATAGACCAGACAGAAGTACCGTTGGATAGAAGGCAGCAGTCTTCAAACGAATGAAGATCCTGAGATCCTAAGAGAAAAATCAAAATAAAGTTTTTTTAGGCAAGGTAAAAACTCTAACTAGTGTGTGCATCTTGCCAAAACCCGTGTTGCTAAAAGGCAAGGTAGGGAGGACATAAAAAAAAAAATAAAAAAAAAAAAAAAAAAAAAAATAAATAAATAAAAAAAAAATACCCCTAATAAAAAAGGATAAAAGGAAAAAAACAATAAAACAAACATATAATAGAAATATTTGGTTTATTTGAAAAACAAAGATTTACAAAAATTTGAGTATAAAATTATAATTAATAATTAATATATTCATTGAGATAGGAAAGTCTTCTTTTCCGGATAAATTCCTCGTCCTCTTGCCATTCTTCAGGTAAGTTGTCACAGATGTAGTCCAATGCGTAATCGAAAAGGTACAAAAGCAAAGATCGAGGTAAAACACTTAATTCTTCAGTGCTTAAGGCTTCAATGCCTTCCTCGCCTAAGCGACGTATCACTGCCTCCATTCTGTCCATTATTATACTGATGTCATGTAATTCCTCTAGTGTAAAAAGTACTCTTCTTCCTTAAACCATAAACATTGAGGACTATTTGCTTTATGGTACTTGAGAGGGTTGATTAGCGATTTTGTGTCATAAGGCAGTCCACAGTATACATATTTTACCATATTCTTCACCCCCCTTATAAAACCTGCGAATGACAACAGATGATGAGATGAATCGATACTTCTTAATGTTTGCTTACAAACATCTTCTTTTTTCAAGTTGACTGCTTCGGAATTTTTGCTGATCCATGTAGCCAAACGGTTTGCTTGATTTAATGAACAGACGAAAGATGAGTTGAAATGAAAACGACATGCAATCTTGTCATTTTCTAATTGTTTGAAGTTTGGACAACCGAAATCATGTAGGTCATAGACTGGTTTATTAATAAGTTCTTCTATAAACCTGCACTTTTCCAGACCTTTTCCCCATAATACGTCAAAGCCCTCAGTTACATATTGTAATAAATACTTCATATCTTCATATTGCACATCGCCGTAGTCCCATTCCAATCCGTGAATATGTTTCTTAACCCAAAGGTTCGTCTTTGACTGCCCCACTTCTTCAACATCTTGAGGTGGTTTGAAAAACCAATGCCACGATGAACCCCGACTAATAGGGACTACAGATAATTCTTTAACAATTAATGAGTTAAAAGCCGTGCGATAACCCCGAAAATCGATGACCGCTGAACGCATCTTAAGTTTATAGTCTATGACCAACGGCAAACTGATATTATTTTAGTCAATAGCATGGCTATGTATACGTGTTTCAGTACATTTTACGGACCAAACCGGTTCCCACTTCATATTCTACTATATTATCATGAAGAATGAGACAGTATGCTTTTGTATTTGTCGGAAAGTTCTCGCCTCCAGAAGTATGCGAATATCAATAGTTGTACTTTTTATCGCTTCAGATTGTTTTGAACAATCTATAACTGCTATGGGTGCAAGTGTCTCAAAGTCAGATCGCGAGAGCAGAAGTTGAGAATGTCTATTACCATAATAACTCATTTGAAATTCGTTATACATCTCGTAGAGGAGAGCCACTTTTCCTTGTGCAAAATCTAAATTCAAATCGTCATAAGGATATTGCTCACTGTTCAGATAGAGTCTCAAATTTTTCAATTTGCAACTATCAAACTGACTGCTATCTTTGGTTGCGTTTCTCGTTCGATCAGTCTGGAATGCGAGAATAACATAGCGCGGTTTTTCTAAATTTGTTGACGTTTTTACAGTCCAATTCTCTTGCTCTGACGCAGGCAAATTAGGATATTCGTAAAGATCCCAAGATCGGAATGGAATAGAAATTACTTTGTTTTTGTCAACCATTTTCAACAATCTCAAACGTTCTTGATCGGAAACACGAACATGAGGCATTCTCCATACTACTTTATCTAATTTTATTTGTACATCATCTGTGCCCTTTACACAGTTCAAAACCGTACTCGATCGAATTAAAACGAGTTCTTGTTTAAGATTAATTAAAATTTTTCTATAGTCCTCACATATGCCCAAGAGAATATCTAGCGGCTGGCAAGCGCTGAAAAAACCGTTTTTATCTATTGAAAGTGTTTTATCGACAGTAGGGATCGTCCATCCGGCATTTTCTAGTCCTTTGACTTGATTCGATGAAAACGAAACAAGTCCTTTAAGCGTCGTAGTTATTCCAGTGTTTCTCACTCTATCAACTTCGATACTATTCAATTCATATCTAATCTCATCAAATAAAAAGGCAAACGCGTTATTAGTCAATTTTGAAGTAGTCCTTTTTTAAAATTCGGCCTTCAAGATAAATATAACTTAAAGAAGGAAACGTATAGACATCTTGCTGATGAATCGGTATCCTGATCTCGTCAGACGTGTTGAACGTGTGTCATACGGTTGATGCGAATGATATTGAAATTGCGTAAGCGATTCATCGAATTTTACGTCGGATAATATGTTTAGTATGTTATTCATGTTGTTCTTATTTTTAATCGAAACCCACACTGTTTTAAAAAGTCGGCGTTTGCTGTTGTTAACCGTCTTAGAGATTTAGGTTTACTAATTCTTAGCATGGTTTGACACCTCCTTTTATAGCGATTGTTTGGTTCAAAACTCTTCTCACTAAAATCAAAAATACTTCAAGCAGAGATGCCCACAAATCGGAGTATTCCATTTTTGATAACGTCGTCTATTGTAAGTTATTTTAAAACCTTTGAAATAGTCGATTAGTTGTGGTGGCGGTTTTGAATTTTCAAACGAATCAAAGTATTTTACGACATTATCTTTTTTGACATAACAGACCCAATGAGAACCGGGTTCTAGACTTGTATTTAAATTTACAATAGCTGACTCATGTTTTTTGGGTTATTCTGGAAGATTATCAATCATAAACACTCCGCGAAAATTTGGAACATTTAAATCTTTTGCTAAATGATTTAATTCGATATCGGATAATGGTTTATTCTTGGTCATATTTGTTTATTCTTTTTTTGTTGAGTTATAAACAGACCATAACCATTCTTATACGGTTTCAAATAAAGCCCATTACCGACTTTCTGCCCTTCCATAGCCAAATTATGTCTCTTTTTTTTATCCAATTTTAGCTTTGCTTCTTTAGCCTCATTTATAGCTTTCGCTACACTAGCGGCTCCTCCTGCCAAAGATCCCACAGCGGAAAGTCCTGCTTTCCGGCACGAGAAATTGAAGAAAGCCTCCAACTTTTGGTAATGGGAGGACTCTGGGCGGTGAAGGTCTCGTCTTACCGCGTAAATACATTTTAGCCTTCTTATATGCCGCTTTAGATGCGTTCTGAATAGATGGTATATCATCAACCTTTGAAGGTTTAACTAAATAAAGAAAACTAATCTTCTTTTTTCTCTTCTTTTTTAATCCTGATCCAATCTTCCCTTTAGCTTTCATCAAGGCATTTGTAACTAACCAAGCCGCAGCTTTTTCTCCCCATGAAGAATCTGAAGCTTTAACTCGTTTCCAAGCTTTATCGGCTGGGATCCTATCTGCCTGCTTGCGACTACCCATGTCCTTATTTTTGCTGTAAGCTATATCGTGTTCTTTACAATCTCTATCAAGCTCGTTTATTCCGCTATCAACTGCAACCAAGCGCTTTTCTAATCTCGTGCCAGGTCCACAATACTGATATCCTGGAAGATGTAATTCAACTGGCAACCTGTCTATAAGACTGTTCACTAAGCCCCTTCCTTTGCGAGACCTACGGATCATACTGTAGTCGGGTAATGAAGAACTGAGGTATATATATACTGAGAATCAGTGTTGTTGTTTGTATTCATAATGAAATTAGTTAAACAAGTACAACGTTTTCACATCACCGACTTTTCACCTACTAAGGAGGATTCAGAGCAGAGACATAGTACGCTATTACCAAACGTCATATGGGCATCAATTTGTGGACCGAGCGGATGCGGAAAGACCAATGTTATGATTGGACTTTTAATTAATCCTAACGGTTTAAAATTTAAAAATGTGTATCTTTTTGGAAAAACTTAACATCAAGCAAAGTATCAGTATTTGAAAAGTGTCATAGATCTTGTTTATCTTACCAAACGTCATATGGGCATCAATTTGTGGACCGAGCGGATGCGGAAAGACCAATGTTATGATTGGACTTTTAATTAATCCTAACGGTTTAAAATTTAAAAATGTGTATCTTTTTGGAAAAACTTAACATCAAGCAAAGTATCAGTATTTGAAAAGTGTCATAGATCTTGTTCCTGAAATAAAATTATATGAATTTGAAGACGCGAAAGAATTGCCTCGAGAAGTTGAATCCGATTCGGTCTGTATATTCGATGATGTGACTATGGAAGATCAAGATATAATAAAACGATACTTTAGTTATGGCCGTCACATGCATCCCGATTGCTTTTACTTAACACAGAGTTATGTTTGTATCCCCAGACACCTTATCAGGTGTAACTTTGACTTTTTAATAGTATTTCCTCAAGACGAGTTGAATTTGAAACACATTTACGATGAACATGTAAGCACTCCAGATTAAAGTTTTACACATTTTAAAGACATATGTTCGCTATGTTGGAAAGATCCGTTTGACTATCTCGTCATTGACAAGACTAGAGACACAAACGATGGTCGTTTTAGAAAAGGAATCGATACATTCATAGTAGATATATAAAGAACATTCATGAGGATAGTTACCATTAGCAGTCATGGACCCAAAAGTCACTCGTGAGATTATAAAAACAAGCGAGATTTTGAAAAACAAATATCGTTCATTGAAGCGTAGTCTGCAGGATATCGAAAAAGGTAACAAGAATTCTTCACACCCGTGCTTCAACCCCTTAAGGATATTAAACATTCAGTACTATCAAGAAGGGGACCTCCATTGACACCCACAAAGATAAAAAAGGAATCTACACATGAATCGCCGCTCGAGTCTGTTAGTATTTACAGTAGATCAACATTATTACCGACAACAAAAACAACGCCTCTTTACAAAAAATCTTCACAAATTTTATCGGACGAAGCGAAAACTAGTACCGCGCTGACACCATTATCTCACTTAAAGAACCCCTTTCATGAGTTCATGTCACCAGATGTAGAGGAAGGAGATTATGAGACAGATGATCCGCTATCAGAACAAGTCAAAGAATACGCTAAAACACCGCAAGGAGAGGCTGAAGTTAAGGCACACCTCACTGTGTTTGGAAACCTGCAAAGGAAATACTTAGATAAGTTGTTGAAAGGCGATAAAGCGCTCGACGATCGTCATGGAATTAGAGTTATGCCTTCTGGAGGGTTGGCTATTGGAGACTCGACCGATGTCCAGCTGTTTGCAAACAGCGACGATATATCCATTAACGGTGATGTGTATGAAGGGACACCGGGATTGTTACAGTTACTCTATTTGAACAACCCCCAAGATTATACCGAGTCCGACTTGGTTAATTATAAGAATATGTTACTCTCAACCAATGCACACAAGCGAGGTTATAGCGAAGAACAAGGGATGATGGGCACCAGATCTGAGAAGTACAAAAATATAATAATGAAGTTATTTCCATCACAAACCTTAAAACCCCGCCCTCTTTCCTCAGCCTCGACCAGGAGCCTACGTTCTCACTCTTACAAAAGAGGCACGGGTTTCATGATATCCAATAAACCCCTGTATGAATATTGGAATGATCCTAACAAAATTGTCGATCGGCTGAGGCTCTTAATGTCATCGACTCATGCTGGACATGAAGGACACCAAAACGAAATCGAATCAATAATCGAAGAGCTACGAGAAGAAAATATAATATATTAACGTGCATATTGTAAATGGTTCAGTGTAAAAATGACGATAAACAAGTTTGGATCTCACATCACAATAAAGCATTCCAAGTATAAGAAACATTACTTTCCATTTAGTTTATTAAAATCTGAAAGGGATATCGACGCACGTAATTTACGAATAATTAATGTTGGAAACCCGGTTGCAGCTCGCGACGCTGTAAATAATATATATTGTGATACACTAGCAGTGACTTACACTGCTTTAAAGAATTGGCCTGGTAGCTATATAGATGGGAAAAGAAAACGACTTGTCAATTTTACTCCACCTATAAATAACTATGATGTTGTCACAAAAGAATTCTTCAACAGAGTTGCTCTGACTTTAGTTGACAATATGTATGACGCTCTCGCCATAGTGTCCCTGTGACTTCACACAAGAACAAACTATACACCACATAATACATGAGTGCAGATTACTGACAGACAACAGATATTCGTTAATAAATAAAACTAAACAGAAACTGGGACAATGGCCGGTGGATAGTCCTGTGTTAATTGATAAAATGTTTTTAGACCTTAAATTATTCTTTAAAGATGCCCTAAAAAAAAATAAAAGATATCAACGAAATTTATTTTTGATTCAAAACTGTTGGAAAAAATTTTGTTAATTGATTATTGCTGAATGCTGTTTCAATTATAATTTCTTTTATGTTCTATGCTTTAAGAGAAACATTTAGGTAACTCTTATTTTTTGTTTTATATTAGTTTGTTTTATATCTAATGTACTTTAAAAATGTATTAAAAAGGAAAATCATTATCAATGTTAGTAATAAATATTGTCGTTGTTGATGCTGCGGAGGTATTACTCCGTGCTGGGATCCTGCCCTGCCCGCGGCTGGACCATCGGAATACCCCTATCATAATGCAGTTATGACATTGGTCATAACCGGGTCGCTGGCACCTGCTGCAAATTCGGTACGGTGGGGTACGGGTACGGTGCTGGAGGTGGGCCTCTGCGGTACCACCGTCGAGATATCAATCATGTACATTGTATACTGTATAGTATGGTATATACAGAATAACAAATAAACTCCCTTCTAGCAGAGTTACTGTTGGAACGAAAAAAAAAAAAAAAAAAAAACTCATCTAAAGGAATTTTATTTATTATTGTCACCTCGCAGGCTTCAGGAATTCTCGCTAGACGTGCCGCTTTATCCGCTAGTTCATTGCCAGATATTCCGCAGTGACACCACGGAGTCGCTTCCAAACGTTGCCAAATCCTTCCTCTTCACTGACACCACTCCCATAATCTCGCAAGTTTTGCTAGTATTTAGGAAGTATTTGTGCAAGTGAAAAGAAAGGATTTGGCACCGTTTGGAAGCAACTCCGTGGTGTAATGGATAGCATACCGCGCATGTCACGCGGAAGACCCGGGTACGATTCCCGGCGGAGCCAAATCTTTTCCCTTCAAAAATAAATTATTTAAAATAATTTAAAAAATACTTGGTTACTCCACAATAATGGTTAAATTAATATAAAATAATTTAAAAATTGACGAACGTCAAGAGATGCCCAAAATTGGACTCCAATTTTAATATGTATTATTAAATTGATTTTAGCTGTATTTATTACTGTTTATGACTGCGAGCCATCTCTGCCTAATCCGTCGAAAAAACAATATTACATTCAATAGCCTTAAAAGAAACATTTGATCATGAATGCTATATCGCAAAAAAATGGGTTATGAGTAAATATAAAAATTGGAAATCCCATTAATACAAGAAATAGGAAACTATAGCAAAAACTCACTCAAACGCTACACTCACAAACGAACCAAACATATATTATTAAACTAATCATTTCTGATGTCTTTATTTCTTCCTTGTTTATGTATTTATTTATTACTTTGTGAAGTTAATTGTGTTCATTTAAATTAAGTTAACTCTTTTTATTTTTAGTTTATTTTTATTTTGTGTAGGTTTTTTCTTATTTTTTCCTACTGTCTTATAATTTTTACCTTTGTTTGCATTATAAACAATCATCAAATTAATATAAATTGTTGATTTTAAGGATAATATATCCGAAATCATGTAAAAACTTGTAAATATGTATGTTGTACAATTTTATAATTAATAAAAACTTTTCTCTCTCTCAAAAAAAAATTGGAAAAAGAATAATTATAATGAAGAATTAAGAACAGTTTGTTTGACCTCCAAAAAATGGTTCAAAAATTTTCTAAAATATAAGAAAAATTCCTATAAATTAAATTTAATCAATGCAATAAGTAACACTACCAACAGTAAACAATTCTTGCAAACAATAAATAGCTTTCGTAATATATCCAATCCAATCGTTCCCATAACAATAGATGCCTGGGAATCCTACTGTATATTTAATTTCCCTACATGTGAACTTTAACAATACACTTATTTTGGAGTTCTACATCCTACTAGACACCCCGATATCAATGGAAGAATTACAAATATCTCTAGATAAATGTAAACTTAATAAAACCCCAGGAATTTCGTGTGAATTTCATATAAATTTACCACAGACCTGGAAACTATGTTTATTGATGGTTTATAATAGAATCTTGGACACCGAGATAATCCCGAGGAGCTGGTATAATATATTAAAGGTACCAATCTATAAGAAAGGGGACAGAGCGGATCCGGACAATCACCGCCTTATCTCATTACTCAATTGTATTCTAAAAATTTTAACTCAAATTTTCTTGGAACGATTAATTTTGTGGGATGAGGAAACGCATTGTATTCCCCAGTCACAATCAGGCTTCAGAAAGGATCGCTGATGTTTGGATAACTCTTTAAATTAAATGCCGTTGTTCAATACCAACTAGGATTTAAAAAGCAACAGCTTTTTTTATATTTATCGATTTCAAGAGGGTCTTTGACTCGTTAAATCGAGAAATCATGTGGAAAAAGTTATTCAAGATACAGTGTATCCCAAAAGTAATAGGAAAAACTAAACTTTCGGCATTTTGTTTGAATTACTTGCTATAATTGCTGTTGAAAATAAACCAATTTGCACACATTTAAATGACATATACCTAGGATGAAGTCAAAGCCCAATTTTAAATAATAAATATATATTTTTGAGTCAAAAGATAACAAAAACAATCAGAATATGAAAATATTAAGTCACAAAAGTAATCGGAATTATGAACAAAAAATGCAATAATAAGTAGTTATATCGATCATTCAGTACTTAGTGGCAAAACCTTTCTTTTTTAAAACCTCTTGCAGACTTCTCTTCATGAAATCCGCTAATTTAGTTGTGTGAGGGCTTATATTATTCCAAACATCCAATATTTTTTCCTTCAACTCCTGCTTGTTATTAATTCTTTGTTTCTGAAGTTCTTTTTCAACTATTGACCACAAATTTTCCATAGGATTGAGGTCTGGTGATTGGGGAGGCGTTTCCAAAACTTTTGGGCAATTATAGAGTAGCCATAAGCGAGTTCGGAGGACTTTATGCTTGGGGTCATTATCTTGGTCTTCTTCTTCTTCTAACTCCTTTGTGCCGGCAAGCGTGGAGTTGCAGTTCCAGTCCATCTAGTCCACTGGTCTCTGTCCCTAGCTAGTCTTCGCATCTCCGGTATGGTGCTTCCTCTTGCAGTCCATAGTTTCTCAATGTAGTCAATGTATGTGCTCCTGGGTCTGCCACGAGGTCGTCTTCCTTCCGGTCTGGCTTCCAAGTACCTGGCCTTTATGGTGTCGTCCATTCTGCATACATGACCATACAACTTTAGTTGCCTCTCTTTCATGGTTTCTCGCACAGCTCGTACTCCCTAATCTTCACGAATTCTTTCATTTCTGATGCAGTCTCTTTTGGTCTTTCCCGCTATTCTTTGGAGGAATCTCATCTCAGCGGATGTTATCCTGCTTATGTGCTTTTCCATGATTGTCCAGCTTTCAGATCCGTACATGAGCACTGGAAGGAACACCGATTTAAATATCCTCAATTTGGCTTCTCTACTTACTCCCCGCTTGCATATGATTGTTTTAGATATTTGGTAATATAGTCCATTGGCCTTCATCACACGGTTTAGTACCTCCTGGTATATTTTACCATCTTTGCTAATAGTGGTCCCGAGGTAATTGTAAGTATTCGCTAGTTCTAGAGGTTCGCCGTTACATAGAATCCTTATATCCTCATTTTCTCTTCCAACGCACATGATTTTGCTCTTAGCTGGGTTTATCTGTAACCCTCTCAGCTTTAATTCTTCATTCCATTCCTCTATAGATGACTGGAGAGCATGCTGCGAGTCAGCTATCAGCACTACATCATCTGCGTAAATCATGGTCTGAGCTAGTACTGGGGTTAGATTCCAGTATCCCACGACTGCTCTCGGTGTTCTTCTTTTGCACGCCTTCCATATTTCGTCCACGAATAGGATAAAAAGCAGAGGACTAAGACTATCTGCCTGCTTTACTCCTTTATAAAAATGGAAAAGGTGTGAAATTTGACCATTAAGTCTTACTATCGCCTTTGGATCTTGATATGCGGATTTGATTGCGCTCACGAGGTTTGCTGGTACTTTTCTTCTAATCAGTGCATCCCAAATCTCCTGCTTTGCTATTGAGTCAAATGCTGCTCTCAAGTCAAGAAATCCCAGATAGACTGCCTTTCCACGATCCCATGCTTTTTCGATGATCATCCTCAGGGAGAAGATATGGTCCTGGGTCTGTCTTCCCGGTCTAAAAGCTGCTTGCTCCTCTTCAATATCCTGCTCTACAATAGCCCGCAGTCGTTGCTCTAAAATACTTGTGTATAACTTGTACACGACCGATGAGAGGCATATTAGTCTATAGTTTCCACATGATGTTGTTTTCACATTCTCGTGGCAACATCTTGAGATCCCAGATCTTTTGGAAGAGCATTTGCAGGCATTTCAACATTTCATGCCCACCATATCTAATGTATTCCGGAGCTATGTTGTCTGGTCCTGGAGCCTTTCCCAACTGGATTCTTTCGACCGCCAATACCACTTCATCCTCTCCGATTGCAACATCCATGTCTTCAAGATAGGCCTCAACTGCTCTTCCTCTCCTTCCGCAATCCCTGTGGTTATATCGTCGACGTTCTTCCATGTTAAATTTTTCTTGGAAGATCTACCTCCATACCTCTAGGACTTCCTTTTCTTCTGTCACTAACTTTCCATTCGCGTCTTTTATGTTCCTGACTGGCTCTTTTACCTTTTAACGCTTTAGCAATATGCCAGAACTTCTTTTCATTTTCTCTATAATTTCTTTCCAGCTCTTGACCGAACTCTTCCCAGGTCTTTGTCTTAGCCGCTCTGACCACTCCTTTAGCTTCATTTCTTCTCATAACATACTCATCCCAGTGGCAGTTTGGTTCTACTATATGTCTTCCAGGCCAACTTCTTCAGTTTTACAACTCTTTTGACCTCATCATTCCACCATTTTGTTTTCTTAGTAGAGAGCCTTATTTTCTGAGTACCACATACTTCGTTTGCAGTTTTGAGTATGCAGTTCTTAATTTCACTCCAAAGGGAATCTAGCTCTCTATCGCCATTTACATCTTGGAGGCGACTTTCAAGCAATGAGCGATACTCTTCTTGTTTGTTTTCCCTTTTCAGCTTGCTAACATCAATCCTATTGTATGATTTGCTGAATTTCTTTCTAGGCTTGATGATTTTCGTATCGGCTATTAGTAGCTTATGGTCTGTGCTTAGTTCTGCTCCTCTTATAACTTTGATATCTGTGAAGAACCTTCTGAGGTCCCGATCGATTATAAAATAGTCGTTGACACTCCGCCCTATTCCTTGCCTTCCTGCACTCTCAAATGTGGTCTTGTATACCATTTTGTGCTTGAACCAGGAGTTGCCTACGAGCATATTATTTTCTATACCGAATTCTATGAGTCTCAGTCCGTTACTGTTTTGTACACTTTATCCTCCCCAGGGGCCCATTACTCCATGCTCATTGTCTCTCTCATTTCCAGTTCTTTCGTTGAGGTCTCCGCAGATCATTACCATTCTGCCTTTGTTTCTTGGCCAATCTACTGTTCTTTGTAGAACTTCATAGAACTGTGTCTTGTCAAAGACTGCCGCATCCTCAACTGGGGCGTATACCTGTATAGCAGTAACTTTACCGACTGATAACTCCATATCAACTTCGATAATCCTTGATGAAATTGGTTGCCAAAACTCCACTCTCCTGTAAAGGTCGTCACCCATAACAAAAGCGACCCCTTCCTTTGCTCTATCCTTCTCATTTACCCCAGAGTACAATATATTATATCCATCGGGTAATGTCTGGTGTCCTCTTTTCCTCACCTCACTCAACCCTACTATGTCAACTTTATGCATCTTCATTTCCTCCACTAGTTCCTTTTCCTTTCCTGCGAGCGTTCTTATATTCCAGGTGGCTAATCGTATTTCCTTGTCCCTGCTTTGTCTGTAACCGTTTGACTGTCCGAATCCGAGGCTGCATGAGTTCCTTTGAATCGTCTATACTCCACACGAGTGATTGCCCCAGTAAATGGAGGCCCCTTGCTCAGGGACAACGGGTTTCTGGCTTGTATAAGGATCCGATTCCCCTAGATAGGTTGCCTTCAAAGGCTGAGCAGTCCCATCTACCCCTGGCAGTTCGCCAGCCTTTCTGCTGGACTCCAGCTCAGCCTGGTGATGTCTAGTCATGGACCCAACCAACTCCTACTGTCTTCTGCTCCATGCCAGTACTGGTGCTATTGCTGCCTTACACCAGGGATGTTTATTGACCTCCCAGTCTAGATCCGCCGCCGAGATCATAACGAAACCGAGGTAAAACCCCACGAACTCAAATAAATCAAAAGACAACCTATATAATTTTAATATAAAATAATAAAGATCATAAATCCCCACCCAAAAAGATAATTCTAGTTATTAAACTTATAAAAATAATATTTATATACTCGGCCAAGAAAATATAAGCAAATCCTCCTCTTCTATATTCAACATTCTATATTCAACTCCTCTTCTATATTTTTTCTAAGGACTCTTCTTACAGTTTCTGGGCTTGCCTTCTTTCCGGTTTCCTCCCGAAACTCGGTCGCAATCATTGGAGCACTTACTAGGGGATCCCGGCGCACTTTTTAAATAATTCTTCGTTCGTCCCTCTCTAAAAGTAGTTTTGGACGCTCTGTTTTATTTGCACTATACAGTCTATTTTCATTTTTAAAGCTTTTTATAATGTCCGACACAGTTGAAATGGGTGCTTCTGTCTTCTCACTACTTTGTTTTAATTTAAACCCTTTTCCAGCACGAAAACGACCTGTCACTTTGTATGTTCTCATTTCCTCGGGTTGTTTAAGATCAATTTGCAGAAGTGGAGCACGTTAGAGAGTGGACTGACTACTGACTACATACTAAGGGCGAAGTTCATGCGATACCGTCAAGAAAAGGGGATTATGAAGAACTGATACCTTAATTCCGATTACTTTTGTGACTTGTCGATTTCATATTTTAATGCTTTCTTATTTTTCCATATGTCAACAATATATTCTTTTGCACGAATTTCTGCTTTTATTCATTATTTATTTATAACATTTTATGGGATTATTAAAATTAAAAAAAAATTATAGCAAGTATGATAAGTTATTACAGACTTAATTTCAAAATTTCATTTTTCGATTACTTTTGGGAGACACTGTAGGTATTAGCCCCAAAATAATAAGGTTATTCAGAAATCTGTATAACTCAATGAAGATGAGGATTAAATGCCATAGCCACAATCTTACTAGTGAAATTAAGATCACTAAAGGGGTGCCTCAGGGTGAGGTTACTAGCCCATTCTTCTTAAGTGCTTTTTTAAGCGATCTGGAAGAATATATGAGATCAAAGGGGGCTGATGGGACTCAAATCTCTCATTCATGTAATATTATAATATTATTGTATGCAGATGAAGTGGTCATATTCTCAGGTTCATATTTGGACTCATTAAAAAAATTAAAAATTCTTTTAGAATACTGTAATATTAATCTGTCAGAAGTAAATACGACTAAAACAAAAATGATTCGGTTCCACCGAGGTAAAAAAAAAAAAATCCAAAAATTAGGTATAACGAATCAGAAATAGAAATCGTTAAATCATATACATATTTAGGTATACCAATATTCAGTTCCGCAACTTTTCTAAAAGCAGCTCAAATGGCAGAAACAAAAAAAAGAATATCAACCGGGGTAGTTTTAAACATCTGCAGTGAAGCTAAGATAAGAAATTGGGAAGCTAGGATTAGATTAAATAAAGCCATTAATACCAGCAGTTTACATTATGGTGTACAAATTTGGGTTGTTAAGATATTCTGATAGGATAGAAAATGCCAACTTAAACTTTTATAAAAAACTTAACTCTCTTTGCGCAACCACACCAGCTTGGATGATAAGATTAGAGTTTACATAACCAATAGTAAATATTATGTTGTAAAATATTGCTTAAACTGGATTTTGGATTGACATATCCGGAATTTATATTTTTTCATTATTATGGAATAAATAATGGAATAAAACTGAGGCAAATCATACTTGAGGGATGAGATACGTTTCACTTACATTAATTCACTACGCTACAATATCGATGTATACTTATTAACAGTATTTAATTATTATTTTAATTAAACAATTATTAGTAACATAATAAGCAAAAGGGGGAATTTTCTATTTATTTTTGCTATTAAAAAAAGAAAGAAAGAAACACGTTTATTATCTTTTACATGAAACTAGTAGATGTAAATATGTTGTAAACACCTGTATAGATTCTAGAATATGTAGACATTTTTTGTATCCATTTATACCTATTGTTCATATATAGTGAGATCTTTTTTTCATTGTTAAATATGTTTTTTTTCTTATATCGTATTATTGTTGCCAACTCTATTTATATGGGGTTCTCCCCCAAAACAAATTACAATAAATAAATAAAAAAAAAATAATGGGTTAATTTTAAATGAATCATATATATATATATATATATATGTAAAACAGTAAACACTGTTTTTCGTTATTAAGTCGTACAAGTAGAAATAAGCGAGGCCATATGGTGTTGAAACTTTTGGAGGTTACACAATAAAATATAATATTGTTAAAAACTGTGAAGATTGGGTAATTGCTGTGGAATATTGGACTATTTAAGAGATAGATAAAGGACTATAAAAACCGATTTTGTTTAGGTGAGAAATTTGTTTGTTTTTATGACTTCATCTAATTTGTTTATTTACTTATGTTAAATGTATCAATAAAATTTTGTTTAGGGCAAAATCTGTCTATAGTCATTTTATTTGAAGAGACCATTATAAATCGGTTTTTGAACATAAACAGCAATGAATTCAGTTCAAGTTCGTATGCGTTTTGAATATGGACAGAACAAGCGAGATGAATTGGTGGTCAAAGTTAAATCTATTCATCTGATAAGGGAAGGTACTACTTTCATTTTCCCTATTGAATACGAGGATCAAGAACATCATAAGGAATTATTTAGTCTAAGTATGGTTAAAAATGCTTGTAAATCATTAAGTAAGATAGGTCAGTATCGAAATTTAACTGTAACCTTAACCTCAAATATAACTCCTATATATTTTGATGATGATTTTAACTGCAGATTTAAGGATATTTACTTGGAAGAACAGATAGATATCTCTCAACCAAATCCCGTGAATCATGCAACGAAAGCAGTAGAAGAAAAAGACACTCAGGGAGAATTGCTCAAGGTAATTGAGAAGTTGTCAGCTAAGCTTGGGTCCGAGAAGCCAAAAGAGGTAAACTTAGCCCAGATTCATATGTTATTTGTTTTAGAGAAATTTCGGGGAAGAGAAAATGCTAGAAAGTGGATTGAACTTTTTGAAGGGGAATGTTCCCGTCAAAACGTTCATTCTGATCAATCGAAAATTCAAATTTTACGGTTATTTATGGAGGAAAATTCGACAGAATGGTACACCTCAACTCTCTGTAAATTAACTTTGCAAGGGACATGGAAAGACTGGCGTGATTCTTTCCTACACACGTATGGTGATAAGAGTTGGCGTACAGTACATTATGCTTATACTTTTAGGTACATTAAAGGTTCATTTATTGATTACGCATTAACGAAAGAAAGATTATTATTAGAAACTGAGCCGACCATGACGGCTATATCGCGCATCAATCATATAGTGGTTGGTCTTCCTTTCTATATTCAAGATCGCCTTGATAAGGAAGAGATAACAACAACTGAAAAACTTATGAATCAACTTCGTAGGTATACGCAGGCTTATCCGAATACAAATAAAACAAAAATTAAATCACTGGCTACGACTAGCACTGCTCACAAGTCTTTCGGGAGTAACTCCTCGGGAAATAATAGTTTAAAATCAAATGATAGGAAGCCGTGCTCTATTTGTGAATCACTAGGATACACTGGCCGGTACCACCTGATAGAATTGTGTAGGAATAAAAGAAGAAATAGTAATTATAATAATAATGTTAATTTGACTGAAGCTGATGAAGTTGCAGTTAATTTACAGGAAGAATCAAAAAACGAGGTTTCACACCACTAATCAGATTAAAAGTAAAAGTAAATAAGAAAGAAATAATCGGAATTTACGACAGTGGCTCAAATATTACACTGATTAATTCCAGAATTCTCGAAAATTTTAAAGATAAAATCTTCAAGAATGAACAAATATTTAAAACGATTAGTGGTGTACAGAGATGCTATGAAAAAATTAAATTACCTTTCAAGATTCATAAAATAGAAAAAGAAATGGAGGCGTATGTAATAAGAAACAACAATTTTTCTTACGATATTTTACTGGGACTAGATGCTATTCAGCAATTTCATCTGTTCCAAGATGATGAATTAAATATTTTCCAGAAGGTGCAAGGAGGAAATTTAGAAAAAATACACAAAGAAGAAAATAGTGATGTAGTTCGCTTATATTATAATGAAATGGCTACAGAAATTGATGACAAGCTGCGCCATTTAGACGAAGAAAAGAAAATGAAGCTTTCTAATAGTATAAAAAGAAATTTATCTTCATTTGCAAAGAACAAGTATGATGTGGGTCAAGTACAGCATCATGAAGCGCACATTAAACTTTTAGAAAATAAATATATTGCAAAGAAACCATACAGGTGTTCAATTCCAGACCAACAAGAAATTGAAAATCAAATCACCCAATTGTTGGAGGCGGGACTAATAGAGGAATCAAGATCTCCTTTTGCAGCTCCAGTAACCTTGGCGTACAAAAAAGAAGATGATAGACGTTCTCGGTTATGTATTGATTTCCGTGAACTAAACAAAATTTTGGTACCGGAATCACAACCATTCCCTCGAATTGAAGACACTGTGGTGAAAACGAGAAATTGCAAATGGTATTCAGTTTTCGATATCTGTTCAGCATTTTGGTCGATACCAGTTAGGCCAAAGGACAGGTATAAAACCGCATTCGTGACACAATCAGGCCATTATCAATGGAAATGTCTCCCATTTGGTCTTAAAATATCGCCTGCTATTTTTCAACGTGTCCTTGCAAATGTCATCCGACGGCACGGTCTCCAGAATTTCTGTGTGAACTATATCGATGATATTTTAGTCTTTTCAACTAATTTTGAAGAACATCTTCTTCATATTGAACAATTGTTGAAAGTTCTGCATGTTGAAGGGTTTCGCTTGAAGCTATCGAAATGTAAATTCGCTCAACATTCAGTAAAGTATTTAGGCCACATAATAGGGTATAATACAGTTCAACCGCACCACGATAATCTGAAATCTATTCGAGATTTTCCACGACCGCAAAATAAGAAGAACGTTCGCCAGTTTCTTGGAAAAGTTAATTTTTACTATAAATACATCCCTGACAGTACAAGACTATTGGACCCACTTCATAGACTTCTCAAGAATAATGTAACTTTCCAATGGTCGGAAAAATGTGAAAAAGCATTTAACCAAATTAAAGGGTATCTTTGTCAAAGCCCAATTTTAGCAATATTTGATCCTCAACGTGAAACATTTCTTTTCACTGATGCGAGCACTTTAGGTGTTGGAGGAGTTCTGAAGCAGACACAAGACAATGGTGAATTACGGCCAGTTGCTTACTTCTCTAAGAAGTTCACACCTTCGCAAGCCAAAAAGAAAGCTATCTATTTGGAGTGTCTCGCCATAAAAGAAGCATTGCGCTACTGGCAATATTGGCTTTTAGGGATCAAATTCTACGTTATTTCTGATCACAAACCACTAGAAGGTCTAAAAGTCAAGGCCAGAACTGACGAAGAATTGGGAGATTTGGTATATTATTTAACACAATATAATTTTACATTACGGTATTCACCGGGAGGATCAAATCAAGAAGCAGATACACTTTCGAGAAATCCAGTTTTAGAATATTTTGAGAACACTGATGATGTACTGAGGATCGTTAATTTAGTTTCAATAGAAGAACTGCAGTGTGATCAAGAAAAGAATTATCAAGAATGGTCGGTTGACAAGGGTATATGTAAGAGAGGTAATCTTGTTTATAAAAAACTCGGAAATAGAGAGCGGATATTTGTATCAGTAGACTTTGGTAAATTTCTAATTCATAAGATTCACAAACATTATGGTCATATTGGTGTGGGCCATATAGCAGCAAAGATTAGACCATTCTACTATTTTAAGAGGATGGATGCCCTTATTCGGGAATACTGCGACAGATGTGATACCTGTAAGAGAAACAAATCTCGACGAAGTCGAGAAATCGGTCTCTTATCACAATTAGGTCCGGCTAAAGAGCCGTTCGTAATCATGTCTCTAGATACGATTGGGGGATTTGGAGGTAATCGATCTTCTAAGCGTTTTCTGCATCTATTGGTAGATCACTTTAGTCGATATGCATTTACTACCACATCAACAGGTCAACAAGCAAAGGACTTGATTTGTTTTCTTCAACCTATTGTTGAAAAGCATAAAATCAAAATATTATTGGCAGATCGATATCCAAGCATCAATTCCAAGCAGTTTCAATCTTTTCTGCGTCGGCACGGTATCATTATGGTTTTCACTGCGGCAGACTGCCCATTTTCTAATGGTCTTAATGAACGCCTAAACCAGACTTTGGTTAATCGTATTCGATGCAAAATCAGTGAAGAACCGCGTAAACCTTGGTCTACAATTGCGAGAGAATGTACAGAAGAATATAATCGGACAACTCATGGGGTAACCAAATTTTCCCCTTTATACCTACTGACCGGTGAACAATCCTCAATCATCCCGCAAGAGCTAGAAGTAAAGACAGACTTAGCAGCAGATAGGATCCAGGCTTTGCAGAACTCACAACACTATCATCAGCTGAACAAAGCTAGGGTAGATCTCCATAAGAATGAGTACGACTTTCAGGATGGTGATTTGGTTTATGTAGAAATGGGTAATCGACTCAATCGTAATAAATTGGATCCTATTCGGTCAGGTCCTTATCGGATAAAGCGGCGAATTTCTTCTACTATTTATGAAGTTGATAGGGGTCGTCGACGATCTGAGTCGAATTTTGTTCACAGCAGTAAACTCCTGCCTTTTCTCGGGGGGGGGGGGGGGGAGATGTAAAACAGTAAACACTGTTTTTCGTTATTAAGTCGTACAAGTAGAAATAAGCGAGGCCATATGGTGTTGAAACTTTTGGAGGTTACACAATAAAATATAATATTGTTAAAAACTGTGAAGATTGGGTAATTGCTGTGGAATATTGGACTATTTAAGAGATAGATAAAGGACTATAAAAACCGATTTTGTTTAGGTGAGAAATTTGTTTGTTTTTATGACTTCATCTAATTTGTTTATTTACTTATGTTAAATGTATCAATAAAATTTTGTTTAGGGCAAAATCTGTCTATAGTCATTTTATTTGAAGAGACCATTATATATATATATAAATATTTAGAGTAATTGTTAATTTATTAAGTGTTGTTAGCCATTGAATTGTGTTAGGTATATATTTTCTAAATTGTATTATGAATAATGGCTACATATCCTAGGATAAAAAAAACTTTCTATCTACATTTTGGTTTTAAATCCGTAAATAATCAATGCTTTGCAAACATGCATATATATTAAATTTCGCAGATGATCTGATGCCAGTGTCTGTAACCCAACTACTACCATGAGAGCATTATTATTACATTTTAAGGTATTCATTTTGTCAATGTAAGTGAGGTAGTGATAGTGTGCAATCTGCGACTAATTAATTATTAGTAATCATATTTGTATCCTTGTTCTCTAAATAGTTCCTTCTTCATTAAAAAAAAAAATATGGTGCGTGCTCGCAACACACAACTTTCACTTACCAACTTACTTAGATTAGAAATTAATGCGTTTTGTTAATTGCTACATCTCAAATGAACAGAACGGCTTAAATTATGAACACTGGTCTGTCATTAAAGGCGTACTCCGCATTCTTTTTTTCTTCTCTATATATTTTCTTTATTTTTATCATATCTCATATTTAGCCATTTCTTATTTTTAGGCGTAACGAGAGACAGTTAATTTCTCCATATAAACACGCTCTCTTAGACTCAGCAAAGCATCACCTCTCAGCCTGTCTGGAAATCTGGACTCTCCCGCTTCTCTCTCTAGTCCTTCCAATTTCTCGTCTCCACTCTCGCCCTCTTGGCACTTTCCCCGAACTCTGTCCACCATATTTTTTTTTTCTGGTCCCTCTAAAACAGAAAAACAAGTATTAATATATGAAATTCGAGCCATTATCACTAATGGAACGGTGCTGATTTATCTCATTACCTTATACTACTTGTGGTATTTGAAGTTGAGTTGTAATATTTAGTGATGTTATTAATGCTGGGTGGAGCTTATTGTGATATATTTGGTGCTGAGAGGCCCCCTCCTGTTATTATATATGAAACATAAAGAAAATAATTAAATAAAAGGGGATGAGGATAGTAGGGTAGGGTCCGGGCTAGAGGAGGAGGTATGTAGGAGGGGGGCTTGGCCGTAAGGCGGTTTAAGATGATTATGTTAATAGGGTTGATTGGACCCTTACGACCTTGCCATCTGGCTGGGAGTAAGGATGGAGTGATGGTTCTAAAAAGTGGATTGAAGGATGAGTGTAGGTTATCAAAGAATTTAATGTGGTTACGTGATATGTGTTTTTGTATTGTATCGAGTTGTAATGTGTCGTGAATGTAATTCATGTTCCGTCTTTCTAATTTGGTGCCTCTATATATCTTCATGAGTAGTTGTTCTGTAGTTTCTTCAGGGCTGTGGAGTAGAGATAGTTTAAGAGTGGTGCTCCGTATAAAAGGGAAGGTCTGAGAATTGATTTGTATATGAGTAGTTTGAGCCTGAGTGACAGCCCTGGCGAGTAAAGTAGGCGATGATAAAGTTGTGTTGATGTTGATCTGACAGTGTGAATTATGTTCTGTAAATGTGCTGTGAATGATAAGTGTGATTCGAGTTTAACACCTAGGTATATGAGGTGTTTTTTTGTTGTGATTGTTTAACCGTTTAATGTTGGTGTTTTATCAGGTGCTTTCTTATATGAGAATGTGATAGCATCTGTTTTCTTCCAGTTAATGAGTTGAATTAAATTGTGCGGTCGAGTGAAATCATTGCTGTGGCAAGGTTTTTATGGAGGTTGTTAGCTATATCGTATTGCAGCTTAGCTACGTGGTGATAACAGCTAACTCCACGCGAAAACCCCGTTTGTTCCGGGGGTATGATGTCGTGTGTCTCGCAGTGTTTTCGAATGTGGATAATGAGTAATTTCTCATATATGTTTGAGATGTGGTTGAGGAGACTAAGTGGCCGGTTTTCTCCCGGAACCGCTCCTCGTTTACGGGTGTTACAGTAAAAATTGGTTTAAGCTAAGAAATAAGTTACAACTCAGAACAAAAACAATATTTAATGACCAGACTTTCTCAAACAATAATGAATTATTTTAACAATACATAAATAATGCCACATGACAATATAACTATAAATAATGAAACATAATTTAGACAATATGAGCCAAAACCAGGAATTTAGAATAAATTATTCCATAAACAACGGGGTTTGAGGAGTGGAACGACGATAGCATGTTTCCACTCTGTAGGGAAGTATCTGAGGCGTGAGCAGGAATTAAAAATATTAAGGAGAAACATTAGGGTTTTTCTGGGTAGTTGTTTGAGAAGGACGTATGGAATATTGTCTTTCCCGGGTGATTTGTTTCCCTTAGCTTTCCTCAGGATTGCATTCTGTGTGATATCAGTAGTGGGGTGAAGGTATGTGTTATTGTTGCGTGCGTTGTCCCTTTCTACGTAATAGTCAGAAAGGATGTCAGCCTGAGGAGGCCTGGTGAGGAGCTCATCGCTTCGTTGAATTTTCCCCGATTTTGATTTGGTGTTATGGCTTCTGGTAAGCTTCCAGAATTTCCTATTGTCGCTATCTGTGAGGCGTAACTATTCATGCCAGAGGGACATTTTTCACTGCGACATTAGGGATGAGATTTGTCTCGTGAGAGGTTTTTCGTCCTGTACCAACAGTGTTTGATGTTGTTACGTTGTTTTATGAGTGTTAGTATGTGTTAAGGGGATTTGCGTAGATGTATCGGTGTGAGGGTGAATGTGGGGATAGATGTTTGGGCTGCTTCGTGTATGATGTTGTTTAGTGCTGCAATGGCCATGTCATTTGCAGTAGTGTGTAGGGTGTTGATGTAAAGTGTGTTTTCGTAGGCCTATGTTTTTGTATAGTTTCCAGTCTCCGTTCAGGAATTTAAATTTGTAGTCTGTAGGTTGAGTTGGTGGGTTGTCTTGTCCTAGTTAGTATCAAACCGGGATGTGATAGTTGTCACTGAACTCGATTGTTGTACATTCTGTGAATCTGTAGGACTGTTGTATTGTGTGAGCAATAGGTCTAGTGTTGATGTGATAAAAGGGTTGGCGGGGTGTTTGTGTACGCATTAGGGTGAATAATAGTGTATTTGTATTTTGTCAGGTGATTTTCTAATGCGTTTGGTTTAGTACAGTTCCAAGTGTAGTGTTTTGCGTTTAAGTCACCTACAATGATGTGTTGTCTGTCTGTCTCAGTGTTTTTCAAAAAGGTCTTGAATGTGTCTAGTTTGCCTGTCGGACTTCTTTTGACACATGTGAATTTGCTGGAATGTTTTAGACTTACCTGTGTAGTGATGGCTGAGTGTTTGCCATCGTTGAAAGTGGTGCGGTTTAATTGTCTGGAGGGGACGTCTGAACGCATCAGGAGTGCTACGACGCCGTGTGTGGGGGAGTCAAGTCTACAGGAATTGTATCCGGGGAAATATACGTACCTCTGTTTGTTGAGTTGTGTGTTTGTGGGTGAAAGTATATAAGAGCTACTTATAGCTTATAAGAAGGCAGAATGGTTTCTAGCTCAAGCTTACAAAGCATGAGCTAGAAACCATTATTATATATAGAAACCATTATAATAGAAACCATTATATTATAGTTTAGGATAGTATGTCTATCCATTGATATTTTTTTTGGAGAATAATCTTTACTGTAGTCAGTAACGTAGTGAACATTTATTTCATGTCCCTGGACATTCCCACAAGCTTAGAAACCCATGGGGGGGGGGGGTTCAGAGGTCGGAGGTTGAGTTGTTTGTGGAAAGGGTTGAGAGAGGGGAGGTGGTCCATTGACCGTGACCCAGGCATAGGAGTTTGGAACTGAGGTGGTAGGGGGAGCTCGAGATGTCTCCCGGGGTTGTTGTTGGTTACAGGTGCTTTTTCCACCTTTTTACTAATCTTACTTTTTAAAGATTTATTCTAAATTCACAATTGCAATATGAGATTTAGAATTTGCACATTTGGGTGGAGGGATGTCCTGGGACATAGGGATGATTTGTGGTTTTTACCACATTTTACACACACGTGTCGACGTCCACAGTAGGCTTGGGTATGGCCGAATGTGGGGGGTATTTGTCGGCAGCATTGTCGGTCTTAGGCTTTACTTATTTTGAATTTTCAACAGCAGTTTTATCGCCCCAATAACTTATAAAGTGCTATTTCCAGGACCTAGCCACCTTCAGGTAAAACTGATCGCCGGGTTGAGCATATCCAGTAATATACATTATTTTAATTTTAGATTATTAACCTGATTGAATTGCCCTATTATAGCAGCATCCACAATATATAGCAATTGCAACCCACCTGCCATAGCGGATCTTTACGTATGATAGGTTTAATGCGATGAAAGATAGTTCAGAATGCTATTATTAGATTTATATTTTATTATCCTGTTTTTAAATGTTAGTTTGTAAGAATCCAGTCTTTCAATGGTATTTTGTGAGACATCCTGGTTCTCAGCGTTATTAAAATTTATAAAAGTAATTTTCCAAATTTTTAATGTTATTTAATTACGATGCTACAATGGGAGTCCTAAATATTGCCTATCCAGGTTTAATTAGGATAGGGATCTTTAGCGAGTATCAGCCATCGAATAAAGAAGTATACAAACTGTACAATGATCTTCGGCTTTCAAATCTAGTACGAATAAAGAGGCAGAAATGGTAAGGTCAAGTCAGCAGCATGATGGAAGACAGACAGGTGAAGAAAGTATATGTCGTAAGGGGGGCGGATTGTTATCACCATTACTTTTTTCCCTCTTTTTGAACGATATAGAGGAATATTTAGACGGAGGCATACTAATAAACACCACGAGGTTAAAGCTCTTGGCTTACGCGGATGATTTAGAGCTCCTTTCCTCAGAGCCTTTGACCCTTCAGATGATGATTAACCAAATCGAGATGTATTTTTCAAAATGGAACTTAAAAATAAATCTATCAAAATCACAGATAATGGTATTTAGAAAAGGCGGTAAACTGTCAAAATTAGAAAAATGGAAATTTGGTGGTGATGATGTTGAGGTTGTAAATAGGTATAAGTACTTGGGTATCACCCTAACGTCTGGCTTGTCTTTGGAATTACATTTCAAAGAAAAATTACATGCAGCTAAGACAGGAATAAATGTAACCTGGAGAAGCATCTTACATAATAACTGTATTACATTTAGTAATAAGATGCGTGTATTTAATACAGTATCACGTAATATACTATGCTATGGTGCGCAGGTATGGGGTGGTCAGATGTTCTATACTGTAGAAAAATTACTGACATTCTTTATCAAAAAAATATTCAGGCTACCTGTAAACTCACCCAATTATTTATTATATTTGGAAACTGGCATTAAACCTCTATATATCCACACTCTAAAATCGCATCTTAAATACATTTTAAAGGTAGTAAACTCGGAGAATAGGTTCACATATTTGTTGGCGAAAGAGTCAATTTCAAAAAATGTATTCTGGTACCACAATATAAATTTACTACTAGTTAAATATCAGATACAACCTTTGCTAACTCCACACAATGTACGCAACTGGAAAGAAATATTTCAAAATCTACTTATAAACATGGAAGCACAGTTTGTTCTAGACAATACTGCACGTTGTGAATCCTCCTTAAAAACTGTTCTTTATAAAGAAATAAATAAACAACCATGTCCATTATATATTAATGCGAATCTCAGCAATAACGATATTAGCTGGATTTTTAAAATAAGAGGGGAGCTGCTATATCTAAATTACAATAGGTTTAATGAACTAGCCAGTGGACTCTGTACACTCTTTAATTTGAAAGAAAGGGAAGATATAATACACTTTTTGGCTATCTGTCCAGTATTGAGAGAGTTCAGAGTGAGGTGGTTTAAAAAACATATCCTAAGCAGAACAGAGGTTATAGAATATTTAAATGGGAAAAACTGGACTGCACTGGTTGGTTACTCTAAACAATCGTGGTATTATAAATATAGCCTGACTAAGGAATATAATGGTTGAAAAGAATCTTAATAGAGGGGAGACGGGTGAATATGCAGATACTCGTATGTGGGTTTAATTGGTAATTAATTCCTTATTGTTATTATTATTATTATTATTATATTATTAGTAATAGTAGTTTATTATTATATTAGTATTGATTATTAGTAATTGTTTTTTCTCTATATATCATATGTTGTTTATTTGTTGGTCTCCCTTACTATATTTTTGATATTTCCAAATTAATTTAAAAAAAAAGAGAAATATTTACGTGTAAGAGAGTGTTTTGAGTGAAGGAAAGAGAGTGAGACGGGATTTGTATTCGAATTATTGAGGGTTTTTTGGTTGGATGATTACTGTTTATGTTTCCTACTTGCCTTTTGCTATTTATATTGTTAAGTTATCGTCAGATCATATACTATAAGTACTAATATGTTCATTTGTACCAAAATAATGTTAATTATTTATTGTACCAAAATAACGTTAATTATTTATTGTACCAAAATAATGTTAATTAGTGTTATTATATATATATAAAAAAAAAAAATTGCTGTATATGAAATAATGCTGTTGGGCTCACTCTGATGGTCTTCAACCAAGAGTATAAATGCATATCACATTATATAATATGTTGGTTATATTTTTAATAAATGCATTTCTTATTATTATTATTATATGTCGTAAGGGTCTTCGCCACCCGTGCAAAGGGACGACCCTGAGTGCGATGGAAGGAGAAGGTGGTAGATGATATGCGGCAGGCGGGCATCCGTTAGGTCGAGGACCGAACTCTGTGGCAACAGATGTTGAGGCAGGCCAAGGACCACTTCGGTCTGAAGTGCCAATACAAGCAGAAGAGGTATATTTATACATATATGAATGAATGAAAATATACTGTATTTTGTAAATTAGATTAATATTACAGGGTGTTTGGCCCTAAGAGAATATATATACAAGAATGTATTTACTCGGTTTACAAAATTTTTTTTTTTTTTTGTTCTTCTTTTTTCACATAATTGCCTCTTATATGATAAAATTGACAATACATTAAAAGTAAAAGAACAAATGATACAATAAATAAATAAAAATAAAATCCATAAATGAAACAACTAAAAATTACATTAACTAAACTAACTAATTACATAAAAAAAAAAAAATAAATAAAAATAATCCTCTAACTGAAAATTTTTATACAATACTTAATATATACACAATACTTTATATATAAATTGGGTTACGTGTATTAAACAAAATTGTCTAAACGCTTAAAAATTACGAACTTCAACGAAATGGAAATAAACGTAATAATAAAAAAAAAAATCTATATCAATAATCCTACTGTACTTGTCTGAAGAATTGAACAGATTTTCCACAATTATTGAACACCTATGATCAACTTTAGAGATGAAACTGTAAATAGGGAGATATCTGGGAGTTTATTGTTGTTTTCGACAGTTACTAAATCGGCTATTAACTGTGGGGGTGGAGGGTGTATTGATATTGTGCAGTATTTATTCAATCACTAATCGGGCATTGTAATCAAACAAGCCTTGGCGGGGGTGTGGTGCCCGGATGCGTTCTCTGACTCTTATGAACATCGTGCCGTTAACACCCTTCTGCAGTGCCGTCACATGTGTCTTAAAACTCCTTTCATTGGTAAAGGATATCTTCGTACGCTGGTTTCGAAGTTAAGACTGTTTCTAAATACAGATAGCTCTGGTCCACCAAAATCCTTTTATGTCCTATTCCTGGTTATTCTTTCAGACCAGAATCTTGTACAGGACTCAGTGAAGAGTGGAGATAAACTCCGTAAGTCTACCATATTTGTATTTATAATTACATTTTTACTTATATTGTTTGTATATTTTCATATGTTTTCGTACCGTTCAGTTACAGTCCACATTAGTTCTCTCCATTCTGGGTACTACCAGATTTATTCGTATATGTCTTGATAATTTTCTTATTATAATTTTATTTTTATTGAATTGCCGTGAAGAGTAAATTTTACGCCTTCACAAATATATTTGCTCAAATACTTTTCCTTTTTTTTAACAAATTTCGGACATACTAAGAGGAAATAAGTAATGTCGTCGTTCATACCCTGCTGGCAATGTTGACACGGCTCTCTACTGTTAAATTTACTATACATACCATTTACAATTATTCTAGTTACCGTCTTGTGGGACATTCGGAGTTGAGGAAGCACTCTTTGTTGGCTTATGTGGACTCAGAGTGACAAGTAATGCTCGCGCATCCCCAGGCTGCTCGCTTCCCTGTAGTACAGGTTGAAAGAGGAGTTTATCACCATTTCCACGTTTCGGCTAAAGAGATGATTTCCCATTGCTTCTATTACATCATATCTCAAGTGTATTTCCCAGTCAAGATTCTGGCATGCCCAAATATCATCCCTCCCCACCAAAGCTAAGACATTTTTCATTTCAAGGGCTCAGTTACATGGAATATCCTTATCAATAATTTCTGTCAACCTTGAATTACAAATTTTCGGTAGGGATTGCTCTGGCATCGTGAGAAGTTTAATCCACCAATTGTACATTCTTGAGAATATTTTTTTTAATACATGACACCTACAAGTTTCCAGTCTCACGTACGAATTAGGTATGTTTTTTGGCAGCTGCAACAGTTGTTTGTAAAATTTCAAACATCCCCTTTCTATTAAATTGTAATAAGGCGCTCCCCATATTCCTGTCATGTGTAGTAGGTCACTTTCTGATAATGCCTCAATTAATTTTTCGTTTGATTCCCAACAGTCTGATTAGCATGATTTTAAGATTTTCAATACTATTGAATTGGCAGCAGTGTTATTTGATAAAGTCAGAGTGGGAGCATCTGTGAACATACCGGAGCTATTGATTGGAATACCTAAATATCTATAACTATTTTTTGTATGTAATACGCATGAATTATAAATAAATTTATTCAATTTGCCCAAGCGGCCCCCTTTGTGGAATACTACAATTTTGGTTTTGTCGGTGTTTACTACTAATTTGTTTTCGTTGCAGTATTCGCTTAAAATTTAATTTAATCGCTATTTAATAAAAATCGCTTAAAATAATCGCAGGTTTTTTTGGGTTTCCATACAAGAATGAGTGAGCATGACTATATCATCTGCATACAACAGAAAAAGAAGGTCATTTTTTCCTTTTAAGTTGATACCTACCGCGCCTTTACTATTAAGATAATTAGTTACGTCGGAAATGAAGAGTGAGAACAAAAGTGGGCTCAGAATTTCCCTTGGAGTACCCCTTCAGACACGTCTATTTCCTTGGAAACCTGTCCATTCATAGATATTTTGAATGCAGCTTTGTCATAAAGCTTCTTTATAAAACTAATGCATTTGCCACTCAAGCCGAGATTGTGTAACTTGTGCCAGAGAATCTCATGCGGGACAGAATCAACAACAGTCGACAAATGTACCGAACACTTTTCTTCTTTTTAGTCTTAACTGTATGTTTATAGCAGCAGAGAGGGTGAAGAGTGAGTCCCTGCAGCCACTTCCCTTTCTGAATCCCATCTGTCCTTCATGAATTAATGGATTATTTTCTGCCCAATACATTAATCGTTTGTGAATCATATTCGTTAATATGTTTATAATTGTGTTGGATATGGCAATAACTCTATAGTGGTTCGGAATTGATGGGTCACCTTTTTTGTAGATAAGGATCAGCCGGCTTCTTCCTCCGCTTCTCCTTACATTTCGTCCACTCCCGCATCTTCCCCTCGGTGGTCCATCAATCGCTAGTCTCGCTAGTCCTCGCTAGTCTCCGAGGTTCCTGATTCCTCCGTAGATTCTCTCGACGATCCACTTACCGTCCGCGTTTCTTCTTCGCTCCTTCTGGACGTTTATCTCCATTAGTTCCGCCCTGTGTTGTTCCCTTCTAGAATATATGTAGGGACATTGTCTTGCGATATGCCCCTCTATACCACACTCAAAGCATCTGGTGCCGGGGCACTGCGCAACTAAGTGTCCACTTTTTCCGCAGCCGTGGCATTTACGGTCTTCTTTCTTAGAATTATTTCTCGGCCTGGTTTTTAATTTTTCCATAGCTGGAAGCCTCTCCCTACCAATGTATGCCGATTCTTTCCTCCTTCACACAGTTGGTGTGGTTTTGGGGCGGTAGTAGGCTACCCTACTCCACCCAGTTTCTTCGACCCATTCGTGTTTCCTCTTCTCTCGCACTATGATCTACCATTTCTTGAGCGCATTCTATAAAGGATCGATCCCTCGGTAGACCCTCTCTTTTTCCGGTTTCTCCGGCCAACTGTACCTTGAGAATAGTAGACAAAAATGCCATCCGCCCTTCTACTTCAGCCGCACTCATTCCTTTTCTCATATTTTCGGTAATGTTAAATCTGGCTAAGAATGCTGCAGCGTACTGCCCGTTCGATTGCTGGGGTGATTTAACCTCCCTAAACATTTGAAAAATGTCTTCTTCCGGGGTCCACCTTCAGCCCCCATATGCCTTCTTTAGTCTTTCCTTCACTACTAGCCAAGGAGTCTCTTCATCCGCTTGGATATGGTTAAGAATATTCCTTTTTACTCTACAGACTAGTGCCGCTTTTAGTGCTTCTGCGTCCCCCGCATTGACTAGATTTTTAGAGTCTTTCGTGTCTATCCTTTCTATAAGGCGATCCCCGCCTTTCAAAAAGTGGTTAAGCTCACCGGTTTCTCCTCCAAAGCGCTCTAAATCCGAAATTGCCTTCCTCAGGTCCTGACATGTTGCCACCCTAAGCTTCATCCATTCTAGAGTATTAGCGTGTGCCACCGCCAATGTTTCTCGTGGTAGCTGTGGAATATCAGGTACGTTCAGATATGGTGGTCTTAGAACTCCCTCAACCATATTTTACGACTTAATTTACAGCTTCATGAGTAGGCAAAAAAAAAAAATGGTTGAGGACACTTCTTATCCCGGGTTTCGGCACCAGTTCAATATCTCCGATAGGATACTGTTCAGAAACCGAGAAAAAACAACCTAATTGTAATAAATATAAACAAGATTTTTGATGAAAAAACAGTTTTTAATAACAATAATAATAATTCAACAATGTTACCAAGTGTCATAATTAAATGTTTCAATGCATCGCTTGGTATTAATGTGAATATCCCTGTCCTTGATTTATACACAATATAAAAAGAATTACAAATCATTAGTCCTCAAATCAAAAAACAATTTTTTCAGTAAAATTAGAAATATTAATAATCCTTCTGAATTCTGGTCCACAATAAAACTATTTCAAAACAAAAATGTCCAGATTGTCCTATAAGCCTAGAGCAAGGGGAAGCATTTTACAATATCGTTCTACCACCTAAACTAAAAATAAAGTCTACATTTTTCAGTTCCTTTCATCCCGAATTAGATATATCCTTTACCATAGAAGAATAGTTAGAAAGTATCTAAAGTAGTAAAAATGATAAAGCAACAGGTTTTGATTTCATACCAAACGAATGTTTTAAACAACTAAATGAAAAATGGTTATTAGTTTTATTAGATGTATTGAACAAAATGTGGGAGGATCGAAATATTCCGGATAGCTGGGCCATTATCAAAATGACCCTTATCCACAAAAAAGGTGACCCATCAATTCCGAACCACTACAGAGTTATTGCCATATCCAACACAATTACAAAAATATTAACGAATATGATTCACAAACGATTACTTTACTTTACAAAAGTAAAGGCGCAGTAGGTATCTACTTAAAAGGAAAAAATGACCTTCTTTTTCTGTTGTACGCAGATGATATAGTCATGCTCTCTCATTCTTGTATGGAAACCCAAAAAAACCTGCGAATTTTAAGCGAATACTGCAACGAAAACCATTTAGTAGTAAACACCGACAAAACCAAAATTGTAGTATTCCACAAAGGGGGCCGCTTGGGCAAATTGAATAAATTTATTTATATTTTATGCGTATTACATACAAAAAATAGTTATACATATTTAGGTATTCCAATCAATATCTCCGGTATGTTCACAGATGCTCCCACTCTGGCTTTATCAAAAAACACTGCTGCCTATTCAATAGTATTAAAAATTTTAAAATCATGCTAATCAGACTGTTGGGAATCAAACGAAAAATTATTTGAGGCAATATCAGAAAGTGACCTACTACACATGACAGAAATCTGGGGAGCGCCTTATTACAATTTAATAGAAAGGGGATGTTTGAAATTTTACAAACAACTGTTGCAGCTGCCAAAAAACATACCTAATTCGTAAGTGAGAATGGAAACTGGTAGGTGTCATGTATTAAAAAAAATATTCTCAAGAATGTACAATTGGTGGATTAAACTTCTCACGATGCCAGAGCAATCCCTACCGAAAATTTGTTATTCAAGGCTGACAGAAATTATTGATAGCATATTCCATGTAACTGGGCCCTTGAAATGAAAAATATCTTACCTTTGTTGGGGAGGGATGATATTTGGGCATGCCAGAATCTTGACTGGGAAATGATGTAATAGAAAATACAGTATATTTTCATTAATTCATTCATATATAAATATACCTCTTCTGCTTGTATTTGCACTTCAGACCGAAGTGGTCCTTGGCCTGCCTCAATATCTGTTGCCACAGAGTTCGGTCCTCCACCCAACGGATGCCCGCCTGCCGCATATCATCTACCACCTTCTCCTTCCATCGCACTCAGTGTCGTCCCTTTGCTCGGGTGGCGAAGACCCTTACGACATATACTTTCTTTACCTGTCTGTCTTCCATCATGCTGCTGACTTGACCTTACCATTTCAGTACCATTACAGCCGAAGATCATTGTACAGTTTGTATACCTCTTTATTCGATGTCAGATACTCGCTAAAGATCCCTATCCTAATTAAACCTGGATAGGCAATATTTAGGACTCCCATTGTAGCATCGTAATTAATTAACATTAAAAATTAGGAAAATTACTTTTATAAATTTTAATAACGCTGAAAACCAGGATGTCTCACAAAATACCATTGAAAGACTGGATTCTTACAAACTAACATTTAAAAACAGGATAATAAAATATAAATCTAATAATAGCATTCTGAACTATCTTTCATCGCATTAAACCTATCATACGTAAAGATCCGCTATGGCAGGTGGGTTGCAATTGCTATATATTGTGGATGCTGCTATAATAGGGCAATTCAATCAGATTAATAATCTAAAATTAAAATAATGTATAGTACTGTATATGCTCAACCCGGCGATCGGTTTTACCTGAAGGTGGCTAGGTCCTGGAAATAGCGCTTTATAAGTTATTGGGGCCATAAAACTGCTGTTAAAAATTCAAAATAAGTAAAGCCTAAGACCGACAATGCTGCCGACAAATACCCCCCACATTCGGCCATACCCAAGCCTACTGTGGACGTCGACACGTAAGTGTAAAATGTGGTGAAAACCACGAATCATCCCTATGTCCTAGGACATCCCTCCACCCAAATGCGCAAATTCTAAATCTCATATTCCAATTGTGAATTTAGAATAAATCTTTAAAAAGTAAGATTAGTAAAAAGGTGGAAAAAGCACCTGTAACCAACAACAACCCCAGGGAGACATCTCGATCTTAACGGCACGATTTTTATGTGTTAACCGCATTATTTTATTTTGATATGATAATTTGAAAAGAATCGATTCGACGAGGTGTGGTAGAACGACTTATTCTTGGAGAAGATGGGAAGTGCAGATTGGTTACGGTGAGGATGGCTAATGGCAAAATTAATCGACCCATCCAACGTCTCTTTCCTTTAAAGGTACTTAGCGTTGAACCTAAAATAATTCCACATATTAGCGAAGATGACGGTTCCTCATAAGAACGAGTCCTAAACGTAGGAGAAGTAGATCTGGAGGAAGAAAGAGGCCCATTTTGAGAACACGGTGCGGAAGGGGTGTTCTGATACCTTTACGGTTCCTTTGAACACAGAGAGGATATATTTGTTTACAAAAAAGAAAAAAATGGAAATTTAGGACATTGTGCTGTTCGTAATATTTCTGTATTTTACTGTTGAGTAGTTAAAAACTTCTCAAGGGGGGAGGAATTTCAGAAATCTTTAAAGACAATATGAAATTAACAGGAAAATAGATAAATATAGTCACATTTTTTGTTTATTATAAAATTAATTGGTTTGTGACCATTGTAGTAACATCTGCTTTGTAATTGTTGAAAATATAGCATATACTTTACCTGCATTCAATTTTTACTGCTTAATAATTTGTTTAATTTTCCCATTTGATAATTACAAGAAAACTGTTAGCCCAACGCATAAGTCGTGTTAAGATTGTATTTGTAGTATATTCCAGTTCTTCAAAGTTATTACGTCTGACCAAAACTAGAATGTCCTCTGCATAAGCCAAAATTGTTGTCCAAGCCATTTGGTAATTCAGGTTCGAAAACAGTATTCACAAGTATATTCCAAATGAGTGGTGACAGGCAGGATCCTTGAGGAGTACCTATTGTTAATTCTTTGTTCATCTTTTAGTAGTTAGTATGAACAGTATGAATGATCTATTAGTTAAATAATTTTTAATCAGTAATATCAGAAGGCATTCGTACTTTTTTATTAGTTTGTATCACCGCCCACCTCGCGGTATCAAATGCTGCCTTGATTTCCAAACTTACTACTAGCATATTACTTTTATAGCTATGTTAGATAGCAGATTTATAGATTTATAGCAGATGTTATGTGCACACTCAGTGCGTGTTATATCATTTATGTATCTTATCGTGCATTCGAATCACTCCTAGGCAACAAAGTAAACTCAAAAAGAAGTTTCTCCATATTCAGCAGACATTTGTAAACAGAAATGACGTTTTATAAGGATATTCCTATGAATAAGCTCTCAATAGTTGCTCTGTAAAAAAAACTTTTTATTTTTAATAATTACAAAAAAAGTTTCTCACACATTAAACTTAATATTCCTAAAACATTACCCTAAATACTTACCTGTAAAAAAAAGAAACGTCATTAAAAGTTTATTCTTAGGTAAGTATTTCTTAATAACATTTCAAATCGACTACTCACAATATTTTAAATAAATTTTTTTATGATTCACTTTGACCATTGATTTGAATTCATAAATACAAATAACCTATCACTCACACACCGGCATCCAATTCTCTCACTCAAGTCCACAGCAAAAATTAAATTAATTAAATATTTATTTCCTTCATATAGTAGTTCTATAAGAAGGGAGTTATTTTCCACAAGTACCATACACTATTGTACATTACTTGTGCTTTATGTTGTACAATATATTACTTCTGGTATGTTAGTGTATGTAGAATAATGCAGGTGTGTGAGTGGTAGATTATTTTTATTTATGAAATAAAACATATGGTGAGTGGAGGCAGAGGGGCGACCACACGCTTGTGAGTGGCAGCATTAAGATTGAGTGTGGCTGGTTGCCTATAATTAAATTAATAAGAGGAGTATTGTGCTTGGTGGACACCGGGAGCTCTAAAACCCATGACCAGAGGAGCACTGAAGCAGCTATGTGATGGAAAGAGGATTCCCAAGATCCAGATATGCCATTGTAGGTTGATCACCTTAGGTGGCCTTTGTAGAGTCGAAGAGGAGTCGGAGATATCGCTAGATAGATGGGCAGCCGGAAGTGGCATGTTAGGAGTGCACGTAGTAAGCCGGATGCCCCGAGAATACCAGGCAATTATTGGATGTGACTTATTGGAGAAGGTAGGTGTGAGGTTTAAAAGCAGCGGTGGAAAATGGAGAATTAGGATTGGGGAAAAAAGTATGAGTGCCGATTAGCACTTAAGAACGATAGAGTGTAAATAGGTGCGATCAATTGAAAGGAAGATTAGAGACAAATGGTGACGAGAGAATTTGACGACATTTTCTTCAAAGAAGGGGACATGTTAGGGGCAACAGGGAGAACCGTTCAGGAGATCCCACTAAAACAGAAAAAAATTACTTATGTGAAAGAGAGGTGATACCCCCAGGAACTTCGCTATCACATTCGGGAAGAACTAAAGAACCTAAAGGAACAGGGGATAATCATAGACAGTACGTCGCCTTACAAGTCCGTTGTGGGCGGTAAAGAAAAAGAGTCTGGCAGGAGAGAACATAATGAAATATCGCGTTGTGATAGGCTATCGAAAGTTAAATGAAAATACCGATGAAAAGTATCCAATACCCAGGTTTGAGGACATCCTGGACAGGCTACACGGAGCCTGTACAAGTCTAAAGTACTAAACAATATTTAGTACTTTAGACTTGAAAGCCGGGTATCACCAAATAAAAATGCACCCAAAAGACAGACATAAAACAGCATTTACATTCGAAAGGGGTCACTATGAGTTTACTAGGATGCCATTTGGGCTAAAAATGCTCCGATAACATTTCAGCGTCTAATGGACCAATTTCTAAGATGAATCGACGAATCAATGTGCCAAATTTACATGGATGACCTATTAGTGTTTAGTAAAACGGAAGCTGATCACATAAAACACTTGAAGAGCGTATTTGAGAGGGTACGGCAATTTGGCTTGAAACTTTCAAGTGAAAAGTCCCCTGTTAGGTCAGGGGCGTATAAATTTTTTAGGCCATTATATTTCTAAAGAAGGGGTTCAACCGGATGTTAACAAGGTGGAGGCAATAAGGAAGATGGCAGTACCACGAGATGTAAAAGAGATCCAACGGTTATTAGGAACACTCAACTATTATAGACGATTCGTGCCCGAAATGGCAGAATATCTTGTTCCTCTAAACAACCTGTTAAAGAAGGGAATGAAGGTGACGGTGACACCGCTCATGGAAGATAACATTCGGGAATGTATGGCACGACTCCAGGAGAAGCCGATACTCGCCTTTCCTGATTTTACAAAGTTGTTCACGATAACGACCGATATCCCAGGAAGGAAGCAACGGAGAACGCCCCGTAGCATACGCTAGCAGGCGTCTTACAGATGTGGAAACGATGCCTTGGAAAGAGAACTATTGGGAATCGTGTGGGCTATTGATCACTTTAGACCCTACGTGTTCGGGAGAAAGTTTCGTGTTCATACTGATCACAGACCCCTTCAATGGGTAGGGAAATTAAAGGAGTCATCAGCAAGAGTAACCCGCTGAAAAGAATTCCTTACACAATATAATATGGAAATAATTTATAAGCCGGGGAAAGAGCAATCACAGTTAACGCCATAGATGATGATAAAGGGGAATTTTCCAGGGAGGTACGACCATTTTTAACAGAGTCGACAACAGAAGGAGAAGGGAAAAAGGGCGCGACGGAACCAGACGAGGAAGAGGACTCTACAGAAGAGGAAAACCTCATCGAGGAGCGTCCAGCTAATATGGAGAAACTGGAGAAAATTCTAAATGATAAAAGCAGGCAGATAATTTGGAAAACCAAAACCTCCGGACTAATGAAAATACAACACAGCACGTACGAGAAAAGCAGAATCACAACCATCTGCTCAGCGCCGGGAGTAAGGGATGACTAAATCTGTAAGGCACTCAAAGACTCATCGAAACCCAGAAAAACTTACCATCTTTTTTTTGGCAACGCTACAATATGGGAGAAGATTAAAAGAATGTGGCGGTCCGAGCAGATCGGAATAGATAGGAACATCGCACGTTGCAAAGTCATAGTACAGGCCCTGAGAGATGAGGAAGAGCAAAAAGAGGTAACACTTTCTTATCACAAGGGAAAGACCAATCATCGCGGAGTGCACGAAACACTTCAGGCATTGCGTCAAAAATATTTCTGGTGGGGAATGAAGAGAACAATCACGGAGACCATAGGAGCTTGTGAAGTCTGTCTCAGAACTAAATACGATAAACATCCGCCCAAAGGGAAGCAAGAAGAAACATCCACAGCAGATGCACCGTTGTGTGACCTACAAATCGACACATTTACATGGAGGGGTTATAAGTGGGTTACAATGATAGACCTCTTTAGTAAAACAGCAATGGCGTATCAAGTAGAGGAACGATCAGCAGAAGCAATACTAAGAGCATTGCGAGTGTGGTTCCAGTTCTTCGGTGTGCCTGACCGAATTTCTTCTGACGGAGGCAGGGAATTTGATAACGCTAAGATTAGGGAAGAAATGAAGAACTTAGGGGTGGTATGGCATCTGAACACTCCAGGACACCCAAAGAGCCGAGGAAGTATAGAGAGACTACAAGGGACCATTAGCGAACACCTGAGAGTATATCAGCTCGAGAAGGGGTTGGAACCAGACATGGCTATGCAGAAAGCAGTAATTGCTTATAACCATTCTATACATACCTTCACAGGGTTTTCACCATTCGAAATCATATTTGGGCTGCGTGGACGGCAGAGGGACTACTGGGGCACCATGGTGGATTAATACACAACAGAGAGAATGCTTAACAATAAAATAGAATTGGACAAACTGTAGGAGAGAGTCCGAAAAAAAATCAATAAAGAGAAGCATAACCGAGTAGCGCGGGAGAACTTAAAAGTAAAAGACCTGATGGGGAAAATAAAAATTGGTTCAGTCGTATATCGCAGGTTAGCTTCCAATAGGAGGGAAGGAATTAACACGCTATGAGGGTCCGTTCAGGGTTATTGTAATCAGGGAGCATAATATAGTGACCATCGAAAGTGTAAAGGACCTAAGGAAACGAAGAACGGTTCACATAGAACAGTTAAAACTCCAATTAGTGGAGGAACAGCAAACTTGAACTGGAATATCCTCATCACGAAGAGTACAAGTTATGAACATGACGATTATTATTCTCCATTTTATTAGTATTGTTTATGTTTCTTTTATTTAAATTTGTTTAGTTCAGTTTAAAAAAGGTCATTTCTGTTCACAAAAGTCTGCTGAATATGGAGAAACTTCTTTTTGAGTTTACTTTGTTGCCTGGGAGTGATTCGAATGCACGATAAGATACATAAATGATATAACACGCAATGAGTGTGCACAGAACATCTGCTATAAATCTATAAATCTGCTATCTAACATAGCTATAAAAGTAATATGCTAGTAGTAAGTTTGGAAATCAAGGCAGCATTTGATACCGCGAGGTGGCCGGTGAGACGAACTAATAAAAAAGTACGAATGCCTTCTGATATTACTGATTAAAAATTATTTAACTAATAGATCATTCATACTATTCATACTAACTACTAAAAGATGAACAAAGAATTAACAATAGGTACTCCTCAAGGATCCTGCCTGTCACCTCTCATTTGGAATATACTTGTGAATACTGTTTTCGAACCTGAATTACCAAATGGCTTGGACAACAATTTTGGCTTATGCAGAGGAAATTCTAGTTTTGGTCAGACGTAATAACTTTGAAGAACTGGAATATACTACAAATACAACCTTAACACGACTTATGCGTTGGGCTAACAGTCTTCTTGTAATTATCAAATGGGAAAATTAAACAAATTATTAAGCAGTAAAAATTGAATGCAGGTAAAGTATATGCTATATTTTCAACAATTACAAAGCAGATGTTACAACAATGGTCACAAACCAATTAATTTTATAATAAACAAAAAATGTGACTATATTTATCTATTTTCCTGTTAATTTCATATCGTCTTTAAAGATTTCTGAAATTCCTCCCCCCTTGAGAAGTTTTTAACTACTCAACGGTAAAATATAAAAATATTACGAACAGCACAATGTCCTAAATTTCCATTTTTTCTTTTTTCTAAACAAATATATCCTCTCTGTGTTCAAAGGAACCGTAAAGGTATCAGAACACCCCTTCCGCACCGTGTTCTCACAATGGGCCACTTTCTTCCTCCAAATCTTCTTCTCCTACGTTTAGGACTCGTTCTTCTGAGGAACCGTCATCTTCGCTAATATTTGGAATTATTTTAGGTTCACCGCTAAGTACCTTTAAAGGAAAGAGACGTTGGATGGGTCGATTAATTCTACCATTAGCCATCCTCACCGTAACCAATCTGCACTTCCCATCTTTTCCAATAATAAGTCGTTCTACCACACCTAACGTCCAATCGATTCTTTTCAAATTATCATATCCAAATAAAATGACGCGTTTAACACATATATGTAAGGCTATTAATGGCGTTTATTTTGGTCTGAATGGTTTGTCAGGTTTGTGAAGTTTTATTAAGCCAAACATTCGGGGGTGAATCGGATGCTTCTCTAATATTCTTTTATAAATATCAGTATTTATATATTTATTATTTAGTATTTTTTCTATATACTATGTAACATTATTTTTATTTTAATTCATTGGATCTATTCTAATTTTCCTGTAAGTATTATTATCATTAAGTAGATCAAACATTTTATCTAGGTAAAGATCTTTATGCATTACTGCCACTTGTTTGGTTTTGTCGGATTTAACTACTATTATATTAGGGTTTCTTTTTTTAAATTTAATAGTTAATTCTATGTCTTTTTCCCAGGTTCTTATCAATGAATTAACTTTACTTTTATTTGCTTTATTTTTATCCTTTATTTAAAGTTAGGTATATGGTTATCAATAACATAACCTTCTTGTTCTTTAGTTTTTATTACTTAGTTGTTTATTCACTGTAAATAGTTAAATATTCTTTTTAATTTGTTTAATTGTATTTATAATGCAGTGCAGTAATGTTAAAGATTGACATTATGATTGAAAAACAGATGTGAAAGAAAATATAACCTATTGTAATCAGCTGTGAGCCAATGCCTCCATAAGTGTGTATATAACAAACACATGCGCCATCTGCGGCCGATTCGGCAACTACATTTTCAAACATTACAAACTTATTTAATTTAAAATCTATTTTAAAAGAGAAATTCTTTTGTATTTTGTCATCTTTTTGAAAATAATGGCTTGTAAAAACATAAAAACAATAAAATAAAGCCTAAAGATACCATGTCCTATCTTCTCAACTATACAGTGCAGGGCTGTGATTGGTCAATTGTTTGTCCCTTGAGGTGTAAATAGGGCCGTTTTGCCCAATATTAATCAGTCTTAAATTGTCAGTCTTAGACACTTCTCTCCCTGCCCGATAGCTCCTGGTGTCTCTAGGATGTTTAATTATATGTCTTGTTTAATTTAATTCCCTTCCTTAATTTTACCCTTCCTATAGAATCCTGGGGGTTGTCCTCCCAGTGCTTGGACATTGGTTGGCCCTCTGTCCAGGTGGCCTTGCTTAGATCAGCACCCTAGAGCTGTCAAAGCCCACGTCTCTCCCGTAGAATCAGCTTTGATCAGTTTTAGCTTTCGGGGTAAAAGGGTAGCGTCGCTCTGGCAAGGATCTACGTTATTCCTCACACCTTAAGATGAACATTGGCTGGCCATCTGTTCTGGCTCCTTTAACTCTCTCTTTTCCCTCCCCTTCTCTCTCTCTCATAAATAATTTTATTATAGACACTATGGTGGAGAAATCTGTGGAGAGATTAGGAGCTTATTGAATTTTTGAGCCCCAGAAGTTAATAAAATTACACAATATTGATCTGGAATTAAAAAAAAAAAAAAAAATACGGCTGCTCCTTCAAGTGGTCGCCGATCATAGCGGACTCCATAAAGAAATATTTTTTTTTTTTAATTTTCTTAATTCCAGATCATTATTGATATAAATACAAGCATATAAAATAAAATTATCTAATTAATTGGTTGCAAAAATAGAAAAAAATAAAAGACTTCATGTGGATATAGAAAACCGTCTACGGCTGCTCCTTGCAAGTGCTCGTTGATCATAGCGGACTCTGTATAGAAATATTAGTTTTATTTTTTTTTTTTAATTCCAGATAGTAATTTATTTAAATACGACGAAAAGCATATAAAATGAAATAATCTAATGTATTGGTTGCGAAATAAGAGAAAAATAAAAGACTTACAAAATAATAGAAAAATAAAAGACCTCATGTAGATATAGATAACCGTCTACGGCCGCTCCTTGCAAGTGCTCGCTGATCATAGCGGACTCAATATAGGAATATCTTTTTTTTATAGGAGGTCTTATATTTTTCTATTATTTTGTAAGTCTTTTATTTTTCTCTTATTTCGCAACCAATACATTAGATTATTTCATTTTATATGCTTTTCGTCGTATTTAAATAAATTACTATCTGGAATTAAAAAAAAAAAAATAAAACTAATATTTCTATACAGAGTCCGCTATGATCAACGAGCACTTGCAAGGAGCAGCCGTAGACGGTTTTCTATATCCACATGAAGTCTTTTATTTTTTTCTATTTTTGCAACCAATTAATTAGATAATTTTATTTTATATGCTTGTATTTATATCAATAATGATCTGGAATTAAGAAAATTAAAAAAAAAAAATATTTCTTTATGGAGTCCGCTATGATCGGCGACCACTTGAAGGAGCAGCCGTATTTTTTTTTTTTTAATTCCAGATCAATATTGTGTAATTTTATTAACTTCTGGGGCTCAAAAATTCAATAAGCTCCTAATCTCTCCACAGATTTCTCCACCATAGTGTCTATAATAAAATTATTTATGAGAGAGAGAGAAGGGGAGGGAAAAGAGAGAGTTAAAGGAGCCAGAACAGATGGCCAGCCAATGTTCATCTTAAGGTGTGAGGAATAACGTAGATCCTTGCCAGAGCGACGCTACCCTTTTACCCCGAAAGCTAAAACTGATCAAAGCTGATTCTACGGGAGAGACGTGGGCTTTGACAGCTCTAGGCTGCTGATCTAAGCAAGGCCACCTGGACAGAGGGCCAACCAATGTCCAAGCACTGGGAGGACAACCCCCAGGATTCTATAGGAAGGGTAAAATTAAGGAAGGGAATTAAATTAAACAAGACATATAATTAAACATCCTAGAGACACCAGGAGCTATCGGGCAGGGAGAGAAGTGTCTAAGACTGACAATTTAAGACTGATTAATATTGGGCAAAACGGCCCTATTTACACCTCAAGGGACAAACAATTGACCAATCACAGCCCTGCACTGTATAGTTGAGAAGATAGGACATGGTATCTTTAGGCTTTATTTTATTGTTTTTATGTTTTTACAAGCCATTATTTTCAAAAAGATGACAAAATACAAAAGAATTTCTCTTTTAAAATAGATTTTAAATTAAATAAGTTCGTAATGTTTGAAAATGTAGTTGCCGAATCGGCCGCAGATGGCGCATGTGTTTGTTATATACACACTTATGGAGGCATTGGCTCACAGCTGATTACAATAGGTTATATTTTCTTTCACATCTGTTTTTCAATCATAATGTCAATCTTTAACATTACTGCACTGCATTATAAATACAATTAAACAAATTAAAAAGAATATTTAACTATTTACAGTGAATAAACAACTAAGTAATAAAAACTAAAGAACAAGAAGGTTATGTTATTGATAACCATATACCTAACTTTAAATGAAAACAAGTAGTAGTTAATTTCTTTTGCTATTAGATATTATCAAATGACATTACCTTATCTTAATTAAACATTTAAACAAATAAATAAAAGTAATGAGATTATAAAATAAAGAAATAATAAAATTATTCCAATAAAAAGGTTTACCTAACTGAATCAATATTCAAAGATAACAAGATTACTATATTATCACTTATAAGAACTATGAATTATTAAAAAAGTAAACTTCTTTGTTAGAATCAAACCTATACAAGTACTATTTACAGTTTTATTTTAAAAAATTCTCTTAGGGCCTCCCTGACTATATTACATTACCCTCTTATGCGTTGAAAAAAAAATTATTTAGAATCTTTTTTTTTTTTTTTTTTTTTTTAAACTAAAAAAGTTTGATTTCAAGATTTCAACACATCATAAGCAATTTAAGTTTTTAAATAAAAAATTGAACCATTAAAATTTTACAAGTTGAATTTACAATTGATTAGCTTTTTAAACACAAGTAATTACATTTCTCACAATTCTCACACACAGATACCATAAGACATGTGGAATTCCATCGACGAAGTCCTTGAAGCCATTTCCAGAAAGACTATCCTCTGGTTACAATTGGTCTCTTTATCTTCACCTTTCCCCGAAGATAGCTTTGTGGATCTTCTACTTCTTCCTGAAGAGTCCTGCTGTCCTTAGTGGCATCCTGGTTATGGACAGTTACATCGGGTCTTGTCTTCTCCATTGGCTTAGACCACCTTTCTGTAGTCGAATCTTGAATAATTTTGCCGTTCTCAGTGATGTCCTGTTTCGGAATATTTAGTTTGTTTGGTGTCTTCTTGACTTGATTAGACATCCTTTCAACAGCTTCACTGAGAGTTGTCAAACTAACATCCTCTGGCAAGTTTTCTAACTAACTATGAACTATGAATTATTAAAAAAATAAAGTTCTTTGTTAGAATCAAACCTATACAAGTACTATTTACAGTTTTATTTTAAAAAATTCTCTTAGGGCCTCCCCGACTATATTACAATTGATATATGCCAATATGACGTAAAGCATATAAAATAAAATAATCTAATGTATTGGTTGCAAAATGATAGAAAAATAAAAGACTTCATGTGGATATAGAAAACCGTCTACGGCTGCTCCTTCAAGTGATCGCTGATCATAGCGGACTCCATATAGAAATATTTTTGTTTTAATTTTCTTAATTCCAGATCATTATTGATATAAATATGACGTAAATCATATAAAATAAAATTATCTAATGTATTGGTTTCAAAATGAGAGAAAAATAAAAGGCTTCCCGCGAATATAAAAACCGTGTATGGCCGCTCCTTGCAAGTGCTCGCTGATCATAGCAGACTCAATATAGGAAAATAAAATAAAATTATCTTATGTATTTGTTGCAAAATAAGAGAAAAATAAAAGACTCGCAAATTAAGAGAAAAATAAAAGCCTTCAGGTGGATATTGAAAACCGTCTACGGCTACGTTCAGCAATTGCTCGCTGATGATAGCGGAATCAATGTACGAATAATTTTTTTTTTTTATTCCAGATAGTAATTTATTTAAATACGACGAAAAGCATATAAAATAAAATAATCTAATGTACGGGTTTCGAAATAAGAGAAAAATAAAAGATTTGCAAAATAATAGAAAAATAAAAGACTTCATGTAGATATAGAAAACTGTTTACGGCTGCTCCTTGCAAGTGCTCCTTGATCATAGCGGACTCTATATAGAAATATTATTTTTATTTTATTTTTTTTTAATTGCAGATAATTATTGATATAAATACGACGTATAGCATATAAAATAAAATAATCTAATGTATTGGTTTCAAAATAACAGAAAAATAAAAGACATTATGTGGATATAGAAAACCGCCTACGGCTGCTCCTTGCAAGTGCTCCCTGATCATAGCGGACTCGATATAGGAATAATTTTTTTTTTTTTTAATTCTAGATCATAATTAAAATAAATACGACGAAACGCATATAAAATAAAATTATCTAATGTATTTGTTTCAAAATAAGAGAAAAATAAAAGACTTCCCGCGAATATAAATAGTTTAGTTTATTTTATTTACTTTACGTCGTATTTATATGAATAAGGTTCTGGAATTTAAAAAAAATAAAAATAAAATAAGCATTAAGAAAAAAAAAAATATATTTCTTTATGGAGTCCGCTATGATCAGCGACCACTTGCAAGGAGCAGCCGTAGACGGTTTTCTATATCCACATGAAGTCTTTTATTTTTCTCTTATTTTGCAACAAATACATTAGATAATTTTATTTTATATGTTTTACGTTGTATTTATATCAATATTATTCTGGAATTAAAAAAAAAAAAAATTTTTCCTATATTGAGTCTGCTATGATCAGCGAGCACTTGCAAGGAGCGGCCATATACGGTTTTCTATATACACATGAAGTCTTTTATTATTCTATTATTTTGAGGGTCTTTTATTTTTCTCTTATTTCGAAACCCGTAATATAAGATTATTTTATTTTATATGCTTTTCGTCGTATTTAAATAAATTACTATCTGGAATTAAAAAAAAATAAAATAAAATTAATATTTCTATATAGAGTCCGCTATGATCAACGAGTACTTGCAAGGAGCAGCCGTAGACGGTTTTCTATATCCACATGAAGTCTTTTATTATTATATTCTTTTGAGGGTCTTTTATTTTTCTCTTATTTCGAAACCCGTAATATTAGATTAGAACTAGAATAGTTTATTGTTTTTATCCCATGTGTAGTACTTAGGAACTTCTGAATATAATAATGTTTTTGAAAACGGATCTTCTTGGCACAATTTAAAGAAGCCTGTCAGTGTGGTGTCTGGTGGTCGGGCGGCTACTTCTTGGGCGTTATCGGCTCTGAAATAAACTCGCTGCCCATTTTCCAGGTGAACACTGAGTTGGACGACGGGAGGGTATCTCTCGTGAATTGGAAATTTCAGTATTCGCCAAACAGCCTCATTACTGCTTACGTATCTACCCATTTGGTATTGGAAAATTTCATCCGAACTTCTATTATTTTCTAGTTGGATAACGGCCATATCACTTCCCTTGTTAACATACTTACATATGTATTTGATAGATTTCACAGAGTTGCAGTACTCTACGTTAATATGTGCCTGGAACATTTTAGAAAGGAGAGGAGAATATGGCACTACCCAACTATTATCCACGTCTATTTGTCTGGACTGGTTATTGCTCTTCAGCTGTATTGCTGCTGTATAACCCCCTTGGCCCGGATTTCGTCTTCTATAAAGAGGATAGCCATCATTGCCCGTTTGGGTTTCTGGTATCAATTTTCTCGGATACTTTTTTGTACAGATCTTTTCTTTCATACGTGGTGATTTAGGATTTAATAAGCCGCAGGGACCATGAATGATATTTTTTTTTACTATTTCAAATAGAATTGGATCACTCTCAGGATTGGGTATTTCTGCTGAAATAACGTCATCAATTTGAGAGGGATGTAATTTATTTTTTAGCCAAATCAAAATATGAGCATGTGGTAAACCTCTCTTTTGCCATTCAATTGAGTACATCCAGCATCGAGTTTCTCCATAAATGTGACACTTCGTTAAAACATTAATTAAGTTTTTCAGCTTTTATTTGAATACTCGAGCCGTGAGGTCATGGCGGTCGGTCGGATCTTGGCCCTCCATCAGTTCTTCCTTTATTTCTATCCAAGTTGGATTGCATGTGAATGTGATAAAAAAGTCCGGCCTACCGTAGGCCCTGACATAAGACATGGCGTCTTGAGCATATTCGTGCATGTGCCTGGGGCTTCCTGTAAATGTAGCAGGTAATATTACCATCTGCCCTATGTCGGAGACGTTGCCGTCTGAGGCCAGCGCGTCACGTAAATGGATGTATTCGTCAGCCCGAAGCTTCTTTTGGTTTAAACGAATGTAAAGGAGTCGTTCACTTTCTATTTTAGCGTACATATCTACAATGAACTGATGAAACAGCCGTCGGCATTGCAGTATGTGGTTATTTTATCTGATCTCACCATGATCCGATAGGCATAGAAGTCGTTAGCTGATATTTTTTTTTGGCCTGAGTTAGCTTGCCTCAAGTTAAAATGGTATCCATCCTCTCCCTCCCAAAAAATGACAGGATATGGTATTGTAGAGCATCATAAAAGCGAGGTTTTCCTGTGGAGGTTTTCCCCGTCGGTGGATTAAGATATCCCTCTTATCACAATCCTCACCCACAATGACGATTGCCACATCATTAATAGATGGAGCATTAAATCGCCTTTCGTGTTCGCCTGCGGGAGTCTTATCAGCACGAATTACAATCTTATAATCATCAGATGGCATCCTGTCTAAGGCAGTTTTGAATAACTTTACCAAATGGTTGTGCTGGTGAAATAACTTTTGTAAATCCAAAATAATATTATTTCTAGTCTCTGGATTGAGAGTTGAACGTTGATTTGATTGAACGTCTTCATCTCCTACAAAATAAATTTGTAAAAATTTAGGCTCTTCATTGGGCGAAGGAAGAATAGACCCGATTCTGTGGTAAATCTGCCCTTGAATTTTGAATGTCAGCATAAAACCTATTGATTCAAGAGATGAAGACGTCCCAAATGATGTCATCTGAAAACACGAATTATATTTCCTTATGTTTTGAAGGAAATGTTTGGAATCAGAAGTGGTACCTGACATATTAGACAAAACCGGCTCTGGTGGATTACTTAATGGTGGGAGGACTTTTCCATTAGAACTACACATCCCCGGAGGCTCGCCTCTGAACTTTTTAGCCTGACAATATTGACAAACTAAATTTATTTTCCCAATAGAAACTTTAGAATGAACATTATAAACCGTTCTTGGATTATACCAATAGGCTTCCAGGTGAAGGTCAAGATGGTTGCGGGTTTCGTTTGCTCGACTTTTACTTGAGCGGCCACATTAGAGTCTGAGAGCTCGCTCCTCAGTGGAGTCAGAACCCCGAGATTCGGCCTGACTAAGCCTCTATGCGCAATACGTGCCTCGTATTCTTGGCGAGACTCAGTTTCCCGAGATTCGGCCTGCCTAAGCCTCTGTTGCGCAAGACGTGCCTCGTATTCTTGGCGAGACTCAGTTTCCCGAGATTCGGCCTGCCTAAGCCTCTGTTGCGCAAGACGTGCCTCGTATTCTTGGCGAGACTCAGTTTTCCGAGATTCGGCCTGCCTAAGCCTCTGTTGTTCTATTCTATTTTGATGTTCGCACAAAGTTTCAGCTGCTCGTATATTACGTTGTTTTTTAGCTTTTGAGCTCACTACTCCTATTGACGCTTGCTTCTTAGGAGGCATTTTTAAAAAATAAATTCACCATACATGTAAATAAACATGTAAATAAACGTATTGTATTACGTACTATAAACGTATTGTATGTACGTATGTTAAAAAAAAAACATATAGTTTAAAAATTCCAAAACGCCTTAAGGAATATACCCAGAGATTGGCTGAAGTTATGCAATTTTAATGTGGATAGGTGTTCGAACCTGGTATCAAAGAACCACTGAGCGAAATTTGGAGAATTTAGGACAAACGGTATGGATTTCTATAAAGAACAAACAAACAAACAGAATTTCAACTTTATTTATATAGATTATTTTATTTTATATGCTTGTATTTATATCAATAATGATCAGAAATTAATAAAAAAAAAATATTCCTATATCCAGTCCGCTATGATTAGCGAGCACTTGCAAGGAGCGGCCGTAGACGGTTTTCTATATCCACATGAAGTCTTTTATTATTCTATTATTTTGAGGGTCTTTTATTTTTCTCTTATTTCGAAACCCGTACATTAGATTATTTTATTTTATATGCTTTACGTTGTATTTATATCAATAATGATCTCGAATTAAAAAAAAAAAAAAAAATATTCCTATATCGAGTCACCTATGATCAGCGTGTACTTGCAAGGAGCAGCCGTAGACGGTTTTCTATATCCACAAGAAGTATATTATTTTTCTCTTATTTTGCCAGTCTTTTAATTTTCTCTTATTTTGCAACCAATACATTAGATAATTTTATTTTATATGCTTTACGTCGTATTGATATCAAAAATGATCTGGAATTAGGAAAAAAAAAAAAAATTCTATATGGAGTCCGCTATGATCAGCGTGTACTTGCAAGGAGCAGCCGTAGTCGGTTTTCTATATCCACAAGAAGTATATTATTTTTCTCTTTTTTCGCAACCAATATATTAGATTATTTTATTTTATATGCTTGTATTTATATCAATAATGATCAGGAATTAATAAAAAAAAAAATATTCCTATATCCAGTCCGCTATGATCAGCGAGCACTTGCAAGGAGCGGCCGTAGACGGATTTCTATATCCACATGAAGTCTTTTATTATTCTATTATTTTGAGGGTCTTTTATTTTTCTCTTATTTCGAACCCCGTACATTAGATTATTTTATTTTATATGCTTTACGTTGTATTTATATCAATAATGATATGGAATTAAAAAAAAAAAAAGTATTCCTATATCGAGTCACCTATGATCAGCGTGTACATGCAAGGAGCAGCCGTAGACGGTTTTTTATATCCACAAGAAGTATATTATTTTTCTCTTATTTTGCCAGTCTTTTAATTTTCTCTTATTTTGCAACCAATGCATTAGATTATTTTATTTTATATGCTTTTTGTTGTATTTAAATAAATTATTATCTGAAATTAAAAAAAAAAAAAAATTATTCGTACATTGAGTCCGCTATCTTCAGCGAGCACTTGCTGAAGGCAGCCGTAGACGGTTTTCAATATCCACCCGTAGTCTTTTATTTTTGTCTTTGTTTGCAATCAATACATTGATTAATTTTATTTTACATGTTTTAAGATGGATTAATATCAAATATGAACAGGTATTAAAAAAAAAAAAAATATTCCTATTTTGAGTCAGCTATTAACAGCGAGCACATGCTGAAGGCAGCCGTAGACGGTTTTCAATATCCACCCGTAGTCTTTTATTTTTCTCTTAAATTGCGAGTCTTTTATTTTTGTCTTTGTTTGCAACCAATATATTAAATAATTTTATTTTATATGTTTTACGATGGATTAATATCAATTATGAACAGGTATTAAAAAAAAATAAAATATTCCTATTTTGAGTCAGCTATTAAAAGCGAGCACTTGTTGAGAGCAGCGGCAGACGGTTTTCATGAAGTCTTTTATTTTTCTCTAATTTTGCAACCATTACATTAGTTTATTTTATTTTATTTGCTTTACGTCGTATTTATATGAATAATGTTCTGGAATTAAAAAAAACTAAAAATTATTCCTTTATTGAGTCTGCTATGATCAGCGAGAACTTGCAAGGAGCAGCCCTAGGCGGTTTTTTATATCCACATAATGTCTTTTACTCTTTTCTTATTTTGCAACCAATACATTAGATTATTTGATTTTATATGCTTTTCGTCGTATTTAAATAAATTACTATCAGGAATTAAAAAAAAAAAAAATTATTAGTACATTGAGTCCGCTATCATCAGCGAGCAGTTGCTGAAGGCAGCCGTAGACGGTTTTCAATATCCACCTGTAGTCTTTTATTTTTCTCTTATTTTGCGAGTCTTTTATTTTTCTCTTTGTTTGCAACCAATACATTAAATAATTTTATTTTATATGTTTTACGATGGTAAAATTTTCCTAAAATGAGTCTGCTATCATCAGCGAGCACTTGCAAGGAGCGGCCATATACGGTTTTCTATATTCGCGGGAAGTCTTTTATTTTTCTATTATTTTGCAACCAATACATTAGATGTTTTTATTTTGTATGCTTTGCGTCATATTGACATATATCGATATTGATCTGGAATTAAAAAAATAAAATAAAAAAATATTCCTATATTGAGTCCGCTGTGATCTGCGAGCATATGCAAGGAGCGGCCGTAGACGGTTTTCTATATCCACATGAAGTCTTTTATTATTCTATTATTTTGAGGATCTTTTATTTTTCTCTTGATTCGAAACCCGTACATTAAATTATTTTATTTTTTATGCTTTACGTTGTATTGATATCAATAATGATCTGGAGTTCAAAAAAAAAAAAATTCCTATATCGAGTCCGCTATGATCAGCGTGTACTTGCAAGGAGAAGCCGTAGTCGGTTTTCTATATCCACAAGAAGTATATTATTTTTCTCTTTTTTCGCAACCGATATATTAGGTTATTTTATTTTATATGCTTGTATTTATATCAATAATGATCAGGAATTAATAAAGCCTGTACCACTACAACCCATAAAGGGTCTTGGGTGCAGTACTATGTAAGGAAGAGTACTGTTTCTTGGTCAGCGGTCGTGCAAGGAGGTGATTTGGCCGTGATCACGCTCAACCGCCAGGTTCTTTCCCCTTAATTTTTCAATTAAGGGTACCCACTTTATAGAGGCTGGGTTGGCCCCAGGAGGGTCTCTCGGCCCACGAGACGAACTGTGGCGAATAATAAAGATATCATAAGCCATGTCAGATTCGAACTCGGGACCTTAAGCACAGCAGTCCACTGCCTTACCAGTGGGCTACCCCGCCCCCCAGGAATTAATAAAAGAAAAAATAATTATTCCTATATCAGGTCCGTTATGATCAGCGAGCACTTGCAAGGAGCAGCCGTAAACGGTTTTCTATATCCACATTATGTCTTTTATTTTTCTCTTATTTTGCAACCAATATATTAGATTATTTTATTTTATATTCTTTTCGTCGTATTTATTTTAATTATGATCGGGAATTTATAAAAAAAAAAAAAAATTATATTTCTATATAGAGTCCGCTATGATCAACGAGCACTTTCAAGGAGCAGCCGTAGACGGTTTTCTATATCCACGAAATGTCTTTTATTTTTCTATTATTTTGCCAGTCTTTTATTTTTCTCTTATCTTGCAACCAATAAGTTAGATTATTTTATTTTATAGGCATTTCGTCGTGTTTAAATAAATTACTATCTGGAATTAAAAAAAAAAAAAAAAAAAATAATATTTCTATATAGAGTCTGCTATCACCAACGAGCACTTGCAAGGAGAAGCCGTCGACGGTTTTCTATATCCACATGAAGTCTTTTATTATTCTGTTATTTTGAGGGTCTTTTATTTTTCTCTTATTTCGAAACCCGTACACTAGATTATTTAATGTTATATGCTTTACGTCGTATTTATATCAATAAAGATCTGGAGTTAAAAAAAAAAAAAAAAATATTCCTATATCGAGTCACCTATGATCAGCGTGTATCAAAAATGATCTGGAATTAAGAAATATAAAAAAAAAAAATTTCTATATGGAGTCCGCTATGACCAGCGTGCACTTGCAACGAGCAGCCGTACACGGTTTTCTATAATCATGAGAAGTATATTATTTTTCTCTTTTTTTCGCAACCAATATATTAGATTATTTTATTTTATATGCTTGTATTTATATCAATAATAATCAGGAATTAATAAAAAAAAAAAAAAATTATTCCTATATCAGGTCCGTTATGATCAGCTACCACTTGCAAGGAGCAGCCGTAGACGGTTTTCTATATCCACATGAAGTCTTTATTAGATTAATTATTTTATATTCTTTATGCTGTATTTATTTCTATAATGATCTGTAATTATATTACAAAAAAAATTATTCTTCTATCAAGTCCGCTATGACCAGCGTGCATTTGCAGGTAGCAGCCTTACACGGTTATCTATAATCATGTGAAGTCTTTGAAGCCTATATCCACTTGAAGTCATTTATTTTTCTCTTATTTTGCGAGTTTTTTTTTTCTCTTATTTTGCAACAAATACATTAGATAATTTTATTTTATATGTTTTACGTTGTATTTATATCAATATTATTCTGGAATTAAAAAAAATAAAATTTCGATATAGAGTCTGCTATGATCAACGAGCACTTGCAAGGAGCAGCCGTATACGGTTTTCTATATCCACATGAAGTCTTTTATTTTTCTATCATTTTTAAATCAATACATTAGATTATTTTATTGTATATGCTATACGCCGTATTTATATCAATAATGATCTGGAATTAAAAAAAATAAAATAAAAATAATATTTCTATATAAAGTCCGCTATGATCAACGAGCACTTGCAAGGAGCAGCCGTAGATGGTTTTCTATATCCACATGGTCTTTTATTTTTCTCTTATTTTGCAACCAATACATTAGGATATTTTATTGTATATGCTTTTCGTCGTATTAAAATAAATTACTATCTGGAATTAAAAAAAAAAAAAATTATTCGTACATTGAGTCCGCAATCATCAGCGAGCACTTGCTGAAGGCAGCCGTAGACGGTTTTCAATATCCACCTGAAGGCCTTTTATTTTTCTCTTATTTTGCGAGTCTTTTATTTTTCTCTTTGTTTGCAACCAATACATTAAATAATTTTATTTTATATGTATTACGTTGTATTTATATCAATATTATTCTGGAATTAAAAAAAATATAAAAATAAAATTTCTTATATTTAGTCCGCTATGATCAGCGAGCACTTGCAAGGAGCGGCTATACACAGTTTTCAATATCCACCTGAAGTATTTTATTTTTCTCTTATTTTGCGAGTCTTTTATTTTTTTGCAACAAATACATTAGATAATTTTATTTTATATGTTTTACGTTATATTTATATCAATATTATTCTGGAATCAAAAAAAATAAAAAAAATTTTTTTCTTATATGAAGTCCGCTATGATCAGCTACCACTTGAAGGAGCAGCCGTAGACGGTTTTCTATATCCACATGAAGTCTTTTATTTTTCTATTATTTTGCAACCAATAAATTAGATTATTTTATTTTATATGTTTTACGTCATATTGACATATATCGTTATTGAACTGGAATTAAAAAAAATAAATAAAAAAATATTCCTATATTGAATCCGCTATGATCAGCGAGCACTTGCAAAGAGCGGCCGTAGATGGTTTTCTATATCCACATGAAGTCTTTTATTTTTCTCTTATTTTGCCAGGCTTTTATTTTTCTCCTATTTTGCAACCAAACATTAGATTATTTTATTTTATATGCTTTACGCTGTATTTATATCAATAATGATCTGTAATAATATTAAAAAAAAAATTTTTCTATATGGAGTCCGCTATGATCAGCTACCACTTGAAGGAGCAGCCGTAGACGGTTTTCTATATCCACATGAAGTCTTTTATTTTTCTATTATTTTGCAACCAATACATTAGATTATTTTATTGTATATGCTATACGTCGTATTTATATCAATAATGATCTGGAATTAAAAAAAATAAAATAAAAATAATATCTCAATATAAAGTCCGCTATGATCAATATATATTAAAATAATAATATTAAAAAAGAAAATTATTCTTATATTGATTCCGCTATGACCAGCGTGCACTTGTAAGGAGCAGCCGTAGATGGTTTTCTATATCCACATGGTCTTTTATTTTTCTCTTATTTTGAAACCAATACATTAGATTATTTTATTTTATATGCTTTTCGTCGTATTTAAATAAATTACTATCTGGAAAAAAAAAATTATTCGTACATTGAGTCCGCTATCATCAGCGAGCACTTGCTGAAGGCAGCCGTAGACGGTTTTCAATATCCACCTTAAGTCTTTTATCTTTCTCTTATATTGCGAGACTTTTATTTTTCTCTTATTTTGCAACAAATACATTAGATAATTTTATTTTATATGTTTTGCGATGTATTTATATCAAATATGATCAGGTATTATAAAAAATAAAAAAAAAAAAAATTCCTATTTTGAGTCAGCTATTTACAGCGAGCACTTGTTGAGAGCAGCCGCAGACGGTCTTCATGAAGTCTTTTATTACTTTCACTTACCTATATATGAAATATATAGTAAGTGGAAGTATTGCGATCGTGAAAATTTTCGACTTCCGGTTTTCAACGGAAATACACGTTTTGGGGTCCCCTGAGTCGAAATGACCAAGTCCCGCGAAATGGTCTGTGTGTGTGTGTGTCTGTGTGTGTGTGTGTGTATGTGAACAGACTAGCTCAAAAACTATAAACCGTGCGATCCTGAAATTGGGTATTTAGTGTAGGTAATGCCCGCGATGTGACAGCATAAATTTCATAAAAATTACTTAAAGGGAGGGGGTACTTTATTTAATAACTTTTTACGTTTTTTTCGATTTTCTCAAAAACGGCTCTAACGATTTTGATTAAAATAAGTATTTGATCTATTTATACGCCCGAGATATGACTGTAAATATTTCATCAAAATTGATCAACCGGAGGGGGGACTTTACTTAATAAATTTTGTATCATTTTCACATGTTTTTTTTATTTACTCAAAAACGGTTTTAACGATTTTGATCAAACTTGGTATTTGATGTATTTATATGCCCGAGATATGACTGTAAGAATTTCATCAAAATTGATCTACGGGAGGGGGGACTTTACTTAATAAATTTTGTATCATTTTCACAGGTTTTTTTATTTACTCAAAAACGGCTTTAACGATTAACAAAAATAAGATAAGAATGTAGAAAAATGTGTGACATTGGGAAATGATTATTAGCAAAACACGTCAATTACTAATCTAAGTAAGTTGGTAAGTGAAAGTTGTGTGTTGCGCGCACGCACCAGATTTTTTATAGAGCAAATAAAAACAAAAATAAGAAATGAATGTGGAAAAATGTGTAACTTTGAGAAGTGGCATTAAAAAAACGCATTAATTTCTATTCTAAGTAAGTTGGTAAGTGAAAGTTGTGTGTTGCGCGCACGTACCAATTTTTTACTTTCACCTACCTATATATGAAATATATAGTAAGTGGAAGTATTGCGATCGTGAAAATTTTCGACTTCCGGTTTTCAACGGAAATACACGTTTTGGGACCCCCTGAGTCGAAATAACCAAGTCCCGCGAAATGGTCTGTGTGTGTGTCTGTGTGTGTGTGTGTGTGTATGTGAACAGACTAGCTCAAAAACTATAAACCGTGGGAACCTGAAATTGGGTATTTAGTGTAGGTATATGCCCGCGATGTGACAGCAAAAATTTCATCAAAATTTCTCAACGGGAGGGGGTACTTTATTTAATAACTTTTTACGGTTTTTTCGATTTCCTCAAAAACGGCTCTAACGATTTTGATTAAACTGAGTATTTGATCTATTTATATGCCCGTGATATGACTGTAAAAATTTCATCAAAATTGATTAACCGGAGGGGGAACTTTACTTAATAAATTTTGTATCATTTTCACGTGTTTTTTTTATTTACTCAAAAACGGTTTTAACGATTTTGATCAAACTTGGTATTTGATGTATTTATATGCCCGAGATATGACTGTAAAAATTTCATCAAAATTGATCCACGGGAAGGGGGACTTTACTTAATAAATTTTGTATCAATTTCACGGGTTTTTTTTATTTACTCAAAAACGGCTTTAACGATTTACAAAAATAAGATATGAATGTAGAAAAATGTGTGACTTTAGCAAATAATAATTAGCAAAACACGTCAATTTCTAATCTAAGTAAGTTGGTAAGTGAAAGTTGTGTGTTGCGCGCACGCACCATATTTTGTTTCTCTAATTTTGCAACCATTACATTAGTTTATTTTATTTTATATGCTCAACGTCGTATTTATATGAATAATGTTGTGGAATTTAAAAAAAAATAAAAATGAAAATTATTCCTATATTGAGTCTGCTATGATCAGCGAGAACTTGCAAGGAGCAGCCGTAGGTGGTTTTTTTTTTATTTATCTACATGCAGTCTTTTAATTTTCTCTTTTTTTGCAACCAATATATTAGATTATTTTATTTTATATGCCTGTATTTACATCAATAATGATCAGGAATCAATACATAAAAAAAGTATTCCTATATCCAGTCCGCTATGATCTACGAGCACTTGCACTCCGTATTCGCGGGAAGTCTTTTATTTTTCTCTTATTTTTAAACCAATACATTAGATAATTTTATTTTATATGCTTTACGACGTATTTATATCAATAATGATCTGGAATTAAGAAAAAAAAATATATATTTCTTTATGGAGTCTGCTATGATCAGCGAGAACTTGCAAGGAGCAGCCGTAGGCGGTTTTTTATATCTACATGCAGTCTTTTAATTTTCTCTTTTTTTGCAACCAATATATTAGATTATTTTATTTTATATGCCTGTATTTACATCAATAATAATCAGGAATAAATAAATAAAAAAATTATTCCTATATCCAGTCCGCTATTATCAGGGAGCACTTGCACGGAGCAGCCGTAGGCGGTTTTCTATATCCACATAATGTCTTTTATTTTTCTCTTATTTTGCCAGTCTTTCATTTTTCTCTTTTTTTGCAACCAATTGATTAGATGATTTTATTTTATATGCTTTACGTCGTATTTATGTCAATAATGATCTTGAATTAAGAAAAATAAAATTATTCCTATGTCGAGTCCGCTATGATCAGGAAGCACTTGCTGAGAGCAGCCGTAGGCGGTTTTCATGAAGTCTTTTATTTTTCTCCTAGTTTTAAACCAATACATTAGATAATTTTATTTTATATGCTTTACGACGTTATTATATCAATAATGATCTGGAATTAAGGAAAAAAAAAAAATATTTCTTTATGGAGTCCGCTATGATCAGCGACCACTTGAAGGAGCAGCCGTAGACTGTTTTCTATATCCACATGAAGTATTTTATTTTTCTATTATTTTGCAATCAATACATTAGGTTATTTTATTTCATATCCTTTACGTCATATTGACATATATTGATATTGATCTGGAATCAAAAAAAAATAAAAATGAAAATTATTCCTATATTGAGTCTGCTATGATCAGCGAGAACTTGCAAGGAGCAGCCGTAGGCGGTTTTTTATATCTACATGCAGTCTTTTAATTTTCTCTTTTTTTGCAACCAATATATTAGATTATTTTATTTTATATGCCTGTATTTACATAAATAATGATCAGGAATTAATAAATAAAAAAATTATTCCTATATCTAGTCCGCTATGATCTACGAGCACTTGCAAGGAGCAGCCGTAGGCGGTTTTCTATATCCACATAATGTCTTTCATTTTTCTCTTATTTTGCCAGTCTTTCATTCTCTCTTTTTTTGCAACCAATTGATTAGATGATTTTATTTTATATGCTTTGCGAAGTATTCATATCAATAATGATCTAGGATTAAAAAAAATAAAAAATAAATTATTCCTATATTGAGTCCGCTATGATCAGCCAGCACTTGCAAGGAGTGTCCGTAGTCGGTTTTCTATATCAACATGAAGTCTTTCATTCTCTTCTATTTTTCAACCAGTTGATTAGATAATTTTATTTTATATGCTTTACATCGTATTTATGTTAATAATGATCTAGAATTAATAAAAATAAAATTATTCCTATGTCGAGTCCGCTATGATCAGGAAGCACTTTAGATTAGATTATTTTATTTTATATGCCTGTATTATATGCACTTAGGCACAACCCATTCACGCGATACAACCGGACGTTATATTGTTCGTCTACCGTTTAAGAAAGACAAAGTAGAGCTTGGGGATTCATACCGAATGGCGGTACACAGACTTCATCTATTGGAGGTGAAATTGGAAAGAAACCCACAATCTAAGCGAGAATATGCAAATGTATTGCAAGAACACTTGCAACAAGAGTACATTTCTCCTACTAACAAACAAGCAAAATACTTTTTGCCTCATCATGGAGTGGTGAAAGACGGTTCTACGACCAGCTTGAGAATCGTTTTTGATGGGTCAGCAAAAACTATTAGCGGGTCACTGAACGATAAGTTGCTAGCCGGACCCAAACTTCAGTTGGATATAAGGGATGTGCTGCTGAGATTTCGCCTTTTTCGGATTGCATTAATAGCAGACATTCGTCAGATGTATCTGCAGATTCTAGTACATCTCGATGATAGGGCGTTACAATATTTTTTATATAGATTTGATATCAAAGATAGCATTCAGGAGTTTGAGATCAATCGTGTGACATTTGGGTTATCATGCTCACCATTCTTAGCTCTTAGGGTAATCCGACAACTCGTTCACGACGAAGGAACAATCTACCCTTTAGGCAGCAGAGCGCTTGCAGAAAATATATATGTTGATGACATTCTGACTGGTGCAGACACCACAGAAGACGCTATCGAACTGCAGAAAGAATTGGTATCTATTCTTGGCAAAGGGGGGTTTAAACGTAAAAAATGGGCCAGCAATGACAAAAAGTTGCTACACAGCTTGGAGTCAAATGATTATGAACAAACCATATCACTATCAAATTTGGAAGAGCCTTCAATCAAAGTTTTAGGTATTCAATGGGTTTCGGTTGAAGATTTTTTATCTTACAAAATCCAAACTCTGGATTACACCCCGACTAAACGAGGCATCATGTCAACCATAGCTAGGATGTACGACCCTCTAGGGTATTTGTCTCCCGTTACCTTTCGAGCTAAAACCATACTTCAGGCTTTGTGGAAACATAAATTTGATTGGGACGAACCAATAAATAATGCTATTGCCACCGAGTGGAAAACTTTATTTGATACACTAGCTGATTGAAGATCAATTGGAATACCTCGATGCATTCTGCCTAATAGGAACTCAGAAATAACTGTTGTGGGTTTCGCAGATGCTTCCTCTTTAGGTTACGCGGCAGTCATATACCTTACAATGAAAAATCAAGATGGAGTCATCAACACTTATATTTTATTTTCTAAAACACGCTTAGCACCACTCAAGACTTTGTCAATTCCCAGACTTGAACTTTGTGCAGCGTTATTACTTGTGCAGACAATGGATGCTCTACAAAACTTTTTCAGTAGTTTAAAGATAAAAGATATCTATTTATTGACTGACTTAACCATTGTTCCTTCTTGGCTCAATACTCCTCCCTACAAACTCAAAACCTTCGTAGCTAACCGAGTCATTAACATTTTAGAATCTACTTCTTTTGAAGATTGGTATCATGTTGAATCAAAAGACAATTTAGCTGATCTTGCTTCTCGAGGAACATCGCCCTCACTTTTGATAAACTGTGAATTCTGGTGGACCGGATTCCCTTGGATGTATATGGAACCTAAAGGCTGGCCGATTTCATAATTAAATTACATCAGTCAAGTGCCCGAACTTAAAACAGAATCTTCAAATGTAATGAACATTAGGCAATCCGAGATTCCCCAGATAATTGAAAGATTTTCTATGTGGGGCAGATTAGTACGCACTTTTGGATTAATTCAACGGTTTGTACACAATTGCAGTCTTTGTCACCATTTCTCGACAACCAGGGAATTATCAGGGTGTGCGGACGGCTCGCTAACAGTCCCTTGCCGTGTATTGTAAATCAAAACTTCTCAGGGGATATATACACGCCCAATTAGAAAACTAGCACCGCTGCTCCCTAAGGTTTAATCTATAAGCCAGCTACGTCTGGCATCCATTGTGGGGATAAAAAATGATGTAGATGACTATTTTATTAAGTTCAAAATTTGAAAATTTAATATAAATTTTGGTTGGCGGTATGTTAAAGCCCGAATAAAAGTTTATTTTATTTTTATTTTTTAGAATATAATTTAAATTTATGTCAACATGAAGTAGTTATATTTTATTTAAAATAAGTTTAATTTCAATTATGTTTATTTAACAGTAGAACGTAAATAAGCGCATTGTTTATAACACCAGGTGGTGTTAATTAGTTAGTTAAAAAACAGCTGACGCCACATGGCTTCCCAGTCTCGAGAAAACAGATTAAGTGTTATGTTCAATAGTGTACAAAGTAAACTTTAATGCATCTTCTCAATTTTTTTATTGAAACACCACCAGAGAGCCAACCCTACCACCGGGCCCGGCCTTCATTTATCGCCCTGGTGACCTCCATTTAAACATCGGTCTACAGCAAAAGGTCTATTTCCCTTTATTATAAAGGGAAGTCTTTAATTTTTCTCTTATTTTGAAACCAATACATTAGATAATTTTATTTTATATGCTTTACGTCGTATTTATATCAATAATAATCTGGAATTAAGAAAAATAAAAAAAAAATTTCTATTTGGAGTCCGCTATGATCAGCGACCACTTGAAGGAGCAGCC
>CAJVQU020000011.1:1247225-1442683 GCA_911387785.2 Aelia acuminata
ATAAGATTTTCTAGGATTAATTTGAACCTTTTAAAGATGATCGTGGTATTCGATATCCGCTTCTCCAGGTGAAAATCAGAGATTGTCCCCAGCTTCATCGAACAATTTAAAGAATTAGAAACCAGGTTTCACTATCGCTTCACGAACGATCGAAGCCAAGTAACTTCCTAGACGGAACTTTAAAATTTGGCGGATAAAATAAGTTTAAGTGTCCCGCGAGAGAGCAGCACCACCCGGAATATACTGATATTAAATTTATAATTTTCGGGCGAACATCCCCCTCCTCTGAAAGGTTAATTTCAAATAAGGTTAGGACTTACAAAAGAAAAAAAAATACTATACTATACTAAACATAACCATCACCATTAAAATAAACACAAGTATTATACAGTTATTATATACAATTAAAATAATCTAAAATAAAATAATCATATTACTGAGACGGCAAAGGATAAAGCTTGGTTGCCGGTTTCTTGTACCGACCATTAGCTACCCGAACAAGAGCAACTCTCACTACTCCATCGTTTCCCGGAAGCACTTCTTCAACTATTCCGATCGGCCATTATAACGGGGGAAGGTTGGGCTGATCCACGATTACTACGGTTCCTACGGAGAGAGAAGCAGTGGGCTTTGTCCATTTATGCCTAGTTTGCAATTCATGGAGATCCTCCTTTCTCCACCGGTTCCAAAAAGATTGGACGAGCTGGTCTACTAACTGATATCGCGTAAGCCGGTTGTCTGGAACGTTTTTTACATCTCGCGCTGGGAGATATTTCAATGGTGACAATGTCAAAAAATGAGCCGGAGTTATTAAGTAAGTAAGTGGTTCTTGTGGTTCAGGACTAATTGGACAAAGCGGTCTAGAATTCAGCACATCTTCGATTTGAACCAGAACTGTATTTAGCTCTTCGTAAGTAAGAAGTTGATTTCCAATAACACGAAAGAAGTGAGACTTGACACTTTTTATATTCGTTTCCCAAATTCCTCCAAAGTGGGGTGCCCCGGGTGGAATAAATTTCCAATCAATTCTTTATTCAGCAAGTTGATCAGTCAAAGCATCCTGATACTCCCTAGAGCTAAACCAATGAGACAATTGTTCTTGAGCCCCCACAAAATTTGTCCCACAATCAGAATAAATCATACGGCATGGTCCACGGCGCGACAAAAATCGCCGAAAAGCGGCCAAAAACCAGGGAATAGATAACTCTGACACTAATTCAAGATGAACCGCCTTTGTTGATATGCATAGGAATAGACATATATATGCTTCAAAAATTAAGAGGTTTCGACGCCTAGCCATCATAATGCGAAGTGGTCCAGCATAATCTACTCCAGTTAGCTCGAAAGGCTTTACTTGAGACACCCTACATGAAGGAAGGTTACCATTTGAGGGGGGACCACAGTGGGTCGAACTCTAAAACAACGATTACATTGGCGGATTCTATTGTGAATAATTTCTCGAGCAGAAAGTATCCAAAACCTTTGCCTAATTAATGATAATAATAAGTGTGGCCCGGCATGACAATTTTTCCGATGATGGTAGTCGATCAGCAGAGTTACAAAAGGGTCCTTCTTAGGCAGAACAATCTGGTGACAGCTATCGATCCCAAGATTAGCATTTTGCAAACGTCCTCCAACGCGAATGATTCCACTATCCAGAAAGGGCGACAATCGCTGAATTTTAGTGGAACCAGATTTCCCATTTTGCAACCTATCAAATTCTTTGGGAAAATGATATAAGTGAACTATTCGGCATATATAAAGGTCTGCCTTGTCTAGCTCGTTTGGACCTACTCTCTTCTGTTTGGGTAATATCTTTACGAACCTTAAAATCATAACCATCGTTCGAAGTAATCGTATGTAGGTCGAGGAAGGCTGGATAAGGGCGTTAATGGAATTATCATCTATTTTCGAAAGAGCTACTGTCAAAATTGTACCCTCTTTACTTTCAGGGGGATTCTCTAGGATATCTAAATCTGTTTTAAGAGGCCAACAGTTTTTTTCCCATTCCAACCAAATCGGTCCTTTCCACCATAAGTTGCGGTCAACGAGCTCAAGAGGCCTTAAGCCCCCTGACAAACAATCCGCTGGATTCTCCATGCTTGGAACGTGCATCCAACTATCTATGTTATAATTTTGGATTTGCGACACGCTATTGGCTACATAAGTATGCCATCTCGACGGAGAAGCCTTAATCCAATGTAAGGCTACCATTGAATCGTATAATGCTACAATCCGTTCGACATCGTTGGCTAATAGCCGTGTTGTGAAGGAGCTTAGCCAATAAAAGTGTGGCACAAAGCTCCAAACGGGGGATTGTCATAACCTTGGATGGGGCTACTTTGGATTTTGCACTTAATAAAGAAAACGTGGTTAGTCACAAGTCACACGAGAATCTATTAACACTCACGTTTCTTGGAATAGAAAGCTCCGACAATACTATCAACTCTCTTTGAAAATTTTCCCAATGTATTTTAACTGGGGGGGGGGCGCAACCTTTTCCAATCTAACTCCATACACCACAATTTTTTTACCAGAGACTTGAGAAACAAGGTCAATGGCGCCAATAGGCCTAAGTGGTCAAAAATACACGCAACCGATGAGAGTATATTACGTTTAGTAGCTTCCTTGTTTTCGTGGGTGACTCGGAAACGAAATTTATCTTTACCGGGCTACCATTCAAGGCCCAGAACAGTTAGAGCATTGTCAGTTTCAAAATCCTTTGCTGAAAAAGATTTTTCCTCGTCCTAGAAGTGAGCTATCATTTCTGGAATGTTAGAGGCCCATTTTGTTAGCTGAAAACCTCCTCTTTTGAATAAAGCTTTTGTTTGGGAATAAAGTTGAAAAGCATCTTGTACTGAAGGCATAGAAGTGATCAGATCGTCCATGTATGTGTCTTGTGGGATTCTAATTTTCGCTAAAGGAAAATTTTCACCTTCTTCTTCGACCAATTGCCGAACAGTCTACAGTGCTAAGTAGGACGAAGAGGTCATTCCAAACACAACACAATGCAATTCATAAATCTCTATCGGGTCCTCCAGCGAAAACCTCCATAAAATTCATTAGTACTTTCTATGCAACTGATCGATTAAAATTTGCCGGAACATTTGTTTGATATTCGCGGTCAAGGCTACGGAAAATAAGCGAAAAGTTATCAACATAAAAAACATTTTATAAAAAAAATTAAACCGACTTCGAAAACTAGGAACCAGTAAAAATAAATGCACTGAAAAGTATGAAATAATTACCTTCTGATTTTTATGAATACGCAGCAAAATCGAAAATCATATGAAAAGCGGAAAAATGCATTAAAATGGATAAATTTATTTTGATTAGTACGAATACATACTAATTGTTAGTAAAAAATATTAAATTAAAATATTAAATACCATGTTCAATACTTAACAATCTTTTCGGAGGCGGCGCAAAATTTAAAATTGTTAACACTAAGAATTAGGAAAATATTAAAATTTTCAATAGATTTTCTATTTTGCGCCGCCTCCGAAAAGATTGTTAAGTATTGAACATGGTATTTAATATTTTAATTTAATTTTTTTTATTAACAATTTGTATGTATTCGTACTAATCAAAATAAATTTATCCATTTAAATGCATTTTTCCGCTTTTCATATGATTTTCGATTTTGCTGCGTATTCATAAAAATCAGAAGGTAATTATTTCATATTTTTCAGTGCATTTATTTTTACTGGTTCCTAGTTTTCGAATTAGGTTTAATTTTTTTTTATAAAATGTATTTTATTTCATACTTTTTAGTGGTGGAAGATAATTTCTAATATAAGGCGGAAGAAAGCAATGCCTTGATTTCTAAAACAAATTCTGTATGCTTTTGTTTTATACAGATTTTAAGTGCATTTTGAACTGATTTCGGGTTTTCGAAGTCTTTTTTTTTTTTTTATTTGTTTATTCGGTACCCCTCTTTAGATAGTACAAGTGAGTTTGGTTCATTAGTTCGTTGTTCTATCCATGGTGGGAAGGACGACATCTATTCCGTGGGTCCCTCGCGAAAAAAAAGTCAGCCCACCCAAGTAGCGCTATACCACGTTTGTCTATCCCGGGTCTTTATATTATAATTATATCAATTTTAATCAACTTTGTATTATAATAGTCACATTATCAATTTTATGAATATGCACAGAAAATTGAAAATCGTTAGCGGTAGGTATAAAGACCAATGTTCCATCGGGAAGACACATAAAACTTTGTTCCCACAATGACAATCTTTTTCCTTTGCGGAATATTATCGGTACTTCGGTACTTGTTTATTACATACATACATCTGTGTTCCGAGAGGAGGTGTTCAGTTTTGCTCGGCTGTAACATGAATCCGGCAAGTTCAAGATGTCGTAGGTATGCCATTGAGCAGTTGGGATTTTGGCCATTTTTCGGCCTTTTTTGTTCTATTGGTAAATATAATAAACAACATATACGTTTATTATTTTGGTATCTGAGAATATGACTGCCTCGAAATGAAAACAATTCTTTCCAAATGACTCTCTTTAAGATTTTCGCCTCTAGACTCTCTTATCGAGTGCCTACCTCTAGGGACGTTATCGTAACTTACAGAAAAAAAAGTAGACAATTCACAATCATAGATGGAATTGGAGATGGAAGAAAATAATATTAAAATTTTTTAGCGGGACGTATTTATTTCATGACTGGAATAATAATAAATTCCTATTATGGCCATATCCATAATATTTTTCTTGATTTTCAAACCAAATTTAAGCTTAGTTAATAGTTATTTGTTATCTCAAAATTAATAATTTGGCACTTACAGCAATTTTCATCTAAACACCTCAATAGTTGCAGAAACATAATTAAAAACCGATAATAGTAATCTGGATAACATATCAAAAGTGTCACTCCAGAGTGAAGAATCTGCACAAGATTTTATTATTACATTGTATAATAATATCCGACAGTGATCAAGTTTATCCGGAAGCTGCCAGAGGTGCCTGAATCCTTTGTTTGGGCCTACTAAATCAACTGAAAAAGAGCTTTTCTAGGAAGCATTGAATTCCTTTTTAATGTGCATAGCGAGTGAAAGTCGGAAATCAAAATCTAATGTAAAACAATAATGGCTACGATTTTACGAATCTCTTTTAAAAAGGGTTATTAATGCTCGGCCTTTCTTTAAATTCTATGAATTTTGTGGTTTTATGATTATGCTGTCCATCCGTCGTTTAGACATTCATTTAGGATTTTTTACTGTTATCGGTGTATAATGTGCTTTAATCTTCTTAAATCAATAAACAAAATCTTTTAAGCAACCCAAAAAAATTTTCTTGAGTTTTATTTCTTGGCAAAAGTTTCCAGGAACAGAGTCGAAACAACAATAACTTTGCCGGAACCATAAAGAAGTGTTTCATTTTTCAGAAAACGACAGCGATATTCCACTGATATTATATATCTTTATTGAAATCTATTGTTGAAAATTTATTTAAGGTTATGTATAAGGATTGTTCTAACAAGCACTTAAACAACGTCAATAACTAACACACTTCACATGATTTTTAATTCTGAATTTGATTGGTTTGTTATCCCAACCGATTCATCGACCATTAAAACATTATTGAGCATTGCTTGAAATCAACCAATCAAATTTAGAATAAAAAAAGCGGGGATAGTACATGATCAGTTTGTTATTTATCAACGTGTTTTAATAGTTTGTTGGAGCATACCTTATGATATATATGCCATATGTTTTTCAAGTAAGTAAATATTTTGAGCGATAATTAAATAATTATTTTCATGTTTTTTCCCAATAACTTCTTTAATAAATTAAGAACCCAAAAAAGGTTTTAATGGGACCATATTGGGAAAATACTCGACAAGATGCAAAAGATTTCGTTCCAATTGGTCCACCCATCTCGGAGTAATCGGTGGACATACATAGAAAAAAAAAAAAAAAAAAAAGGCACATACGTATCGAATTGAGTAACCTACTCTTTCGAAGTCGGTTAAAAACGAAAATATCCTTTTGTAATTTAGGGCCCACATGCAAAATGTCATTAAATGATAAATTTTTATTTGTTTTAGCACTAGCATCGAAACTATTCTTAGAGGCGTACTAGTACTTTTCGATTTGAATACACCGTGGTGTGGTATGCAATAACCGCCCCTTTCAATCGGTTTTGTTACTAACGACATATGCCCTTGCCGTAAATAATCTAGCATCACCTCGTGGTATAACAAGCGGACCTCTTGACAACGATCTAATCGCTTTTCTAAATTCATAAAACTTCTCTTGGCTATCTCAAATGAATCCCCCAAACGATCGGGATTTCCCTGAAAGGGCAAGGTAACAATATACCTTCCTGATTCTAAACGACGAACCGATGATTTAAAAATTTCTTCACATTCCGTTTCCACGGGTGAAAGCAAAGTCTTTAAATTAGGAACCTCTTCAATCTCCCAAAATCATTGCACCAGGAATGAAAAAATAATAAGAAATACCTCCTAGGAAGTACCTGTATCAGTGTGGTGGATAAAATGGAGTCAGCAATACGTCGTTTGGGAGAGGAAGGAATCGAAACTTTAACTACAGAAGAATTGAGAGCTTTACCTCGATCATTACTTTTGTATCTTTTCGACTATACATTAGAATACATCTGGGACATTCTTCCTGAGGATTGGCAAGAGGACGAGGAATTTATACAGAAGCGAAGACTTTCTTACCTCAATAAATATATTAATTATTAATTGTACTATTATATCTGTAATTTATCCCATGTATTATTTCATATAAAATATGTAAAATAATTTTTTTTTATTTATTTACCTTTATTTTCATTTTTACTTAGGGAAGGGTTCAAGAAATAAAAAGAGTATATACAGAAATATTATTTATTGCATAAATTACAACTCATATGGGTATTTTCTTGAGTTCATTTAATAAATTGTAAAGAGTCTCAGTATTAATATTAAAGTCCATTGATGTAGGTTCCACAGGTTCAGTCAGTTGACCTTTTTTATGTTCCTTATATAGTTCAGCCATTTTGGTTATCAATTCCAATGAGTCATTGATTTTCCCAATGTTTCGACAAAGCTTTGCCGTTTCATTCTTGTTGAAACATGTCGAAGGTGAATCGATCTGAAGGGTTGGCGAACTCTGATTAAACATTGCAAAAGAAATAAAAACCTGTTATATTTTCATAACTCTGTTCCTTCCCTTCTTGGAAAATGTACAGTACACATTTTTACACCTTACTCGTTCTTCAACCTCCACTTTCTTGGACCTGCTTTGCAAAAGAGATAACATCCTTGGAATATGGTTGGCGACGAATTTCCATTCTTCCGTATCCATATAAACTGTAGTTTTCTTGTCGATGACCGCTGCAGTAGGTACCAAATCGCAAAGACCGACTCGCACTACTTTGCTACTGGTGATGGAGTAGTCGGTCACCAGTTCCAATCGACGCGGCACAACCATCTTCCAAGGCTTCAACATTGAGACTAAAATGCTCAAGAGAGGAGGGGAAACATGAAGTTTTTCTATTTTTTTTAATAGAAAAAATTATTTCGTTACATTTTATTTCATATAAATCGATATGGTTTTTAAACCGACTTCGAACGAAAGGAGGTTACTCTATTCGATACGTATGTGACTTTTTTTTTTGTGCTTTTTTTCTTTTTTCTATTTTTTATTTTATTTATTTATTTATTTATTTATTTATTTCGCCCTTCTTTGCCTTTCGGCAACACGGGTGTTGGCAACATTTCAAATGTTGCTAATAGGAATCGTTGGAGGTATACTTCAGTTGATGTTGTTTTGTTTTTTCAGTTCCTTCTTCTTCTTCTTCTTCCTACTTCAGTTTTTCAGCTCCCCAAATCACCTTCTTCCTGGCCTTCTTCTTCATCTCCTCCTTCAGGCGGTCTTCCAGGCAAGGGTCCCTGCCTTTTCAAATTGAAATGGGCAAAGCCAACTGCAGTTTTCCACCCGTACACAAAGGACTTGTAGTACGGGTAGTTTGCCTCAGTTACCAGCTGAGGGAAGTCGTTTTCTGCCACTACGTAGAGTCCAGTTTCCCTCAACAGTTTGGCCCTAAGTGCCTCAAAGAGTGTGCAGTCCACAATGATGTGCTCAGCCGTCTCCGGAACCCTGCATCTAGGGCATAGGGGATCTATGTCCTTTCCAAGACTGTGCAGTTTGGCGCGGAAACCCCCATGCCCCGTGAGAAATTGCGAAACCCAATAATCCGGAATAACCCAAGTCGCCAATAACCGTGATCGGACGGTGGGGAAATATTTCCTCAACGTAGCTCCTTTCGTTGTAGTCACCCACCTCCGGTTCCATTCATCAATTGTGACTTCTCGCATTGTTCTTTTCCATTTTCTTGGGTTTTCAGCAATTCTCGTGCGGATATTTTCCGGTAGAGCTGCTGAGCCTTCCCTTTTAAGGACATCCTTTAAGGAATCTTCACGCAGGAGAAGGTCGAGAGGTACCCCTCCTGCTAGGACCTGCACCGCCTCATGAGAAACACTTCGGTATGATTTTGTGACTCGTAGCAGAGCAGTACGCTGAAGCGACGCCAACCTGCGTATCTGCCGCTTTGAGGGATTCTTGAACCATCCGGGGGACGCGTATCTCAGAATACCCAGTATTAATCCGTTGTAAATGGTCATCGTCGCTGGGAATCTGAGACCCCAGAAGGCGCCCCCTAGACGACTCAGCCCGTTTAAGACTAGGGCCACCCTATTCCTGAGGTAGTCCAAGTGAGGGGTTATGTTAAATCCCCTACCGAATCTCACACCAAGGTAGTTGACTACCTCACTTGGACGTATTCTTGAACCCTCAATCACGAGAGTTATAGGGTGTGCCCTGTCAGTTTTCCCTCTTAGAAGAATGGCCTGAGTTTTCTCAGCTGCCATTTTCAACTTCTTCGCCTCACACCATCTTCCTATCAGGTTGGCGCATCGTTCTGCTTCAGCTTTTAAACCGGCTCTGCTGTTGGATGACACTACAGCCGCCAGGTCATCGACGTAGGCTGTTGCAAGGAACCGCTCTTCCTCAAGCACCCCTAGCAACTCGTCAAATACCAGCTTCCATAGAGCTGGTCCAAGAACCGATCCTTGAGGGCATCCCCTCTCTATGGGAGCTTCTACCTCAAAGGAGCTACCTCGAATCCTTACGAATTTCTTTTTTCTATGTATGTTCACCGATTACTCAGAGATAGATGGACCAATTGGAACGAAACCTTTTGCATCTTGTAGAGTACTTTCCCAAGGTGGTCCCATTTAAACCTTTTCTGGGTTCTTAATTTATTTAAGAAGTTATCGGGAAAAAACATGAAAATAATTATTTAATTATCGCTCAAAATGTTTACTAATAGGAAAAAAAAAAGGCATATGTAACATAAGGTATGCTCCAACAAGCTATTAAAACTAATTGATAACTAATAAATCTCAATATTGTTTTACTGCTGGATGAATCAAATGGGAAAACCAACCAATCAAATTCAGAATCAAAAGAGTGGGGAGAGAACATGAGCAGTCTGTTGGTTATCTATGTGTTTCTTGGAACAAACCTATACATAACCTTAACTAATTTTTCAACAATAGATTTAAATAAAGATATATAATATCACTGTCGTTTTCTGTAGTGATATTAGCATAAATATTAGATAGATATATATATATTCACCGATAACAGTAAAATTTCTTAATTTAGATCTAATCGACGGTTGGCCACCATAATCTTTTTTTTTTTTTTTCTTTTTTTTTTTTTTTTCGTTACCCCTACCTGGCCACCATAATCATAAGACCACCAAATTCGTGGAATTCCAAGAATGACTGAGTATTGATAACCGTTTTAATGCAGAATTTAAGACTTCTTCAAGTTACCGAAGGTTCGTTTAAATGTAAAATCGTAGCCACTCCCTATGCACATTAAAAAGGAATGCAATAATTCCTGGAAAAGCTTATTTTCAGTTGACTTAACAAAGGATTCGGATACCTCTGTCTTCTTCCGGATACACTCGGTCACTGTTGAATATCCTGTAGGAGATCTTGTGCCGATTCTTCTTGGGTGAAACAGGGGGGTCTGTTATGTTATCCGGATTACTATTATCGGTTTTCAATTTTGTTTCTACAACTTTGAGGCTTTTGCGGATGTTCATCCATCAATAAAAAGTGCAAAATAAAACTTGATATCTCCCAGTAAACAACCTCATTGTATGAAAGTCTCCTTAGCAAAAAAATTGGCAGCCATGAAAATGATATTATCAATGCTGCACCACTAGAATTGAAGCAACAGTGTTTAGCAATTTATTTTCTGAATAATATTTTATTACGAAGGATATAATTCATGTGGATATAAATGATTCGGTAATAAATTTAGTCAAAAATTCATCGAAAGGACTTACGAACATAATTGACTCAACCTTTTGAATTAAATCAGTAGTGTAGTATCGAGAATAATAATATCCTTCGTAATAATAAATTAACCATAAAATGAGTCTCAAATCCTGTTGCTTCTATCCTAGCGGGGCAGTCTTTTTGATATCGATCAATTTTATGGCTGCCCCTTCTTTGCTGGGACTTCTATCCAATGATGTTGTTTAATGACTACTTTTCCAACGATCGATTTAAATAAAGCAATATTAACGATCCCTACTGGAGTAGTGTATAATATCGCCATAGTTTTCAGAAGGATACTCAAGCGATAATAATTCCAAAATTATTTTCCAATTAATTATAGGTCATATAATCATCATCATCGATTCTCCATTAATGATATCTTGTCCAAAACCGGCCCAAATCTCGACTGTTTAGTGACGTACCTACTTCATCTTGGAATGGCCGGATTTGTGTATTTATGTATCTTTAACTCAACACATCTCGGAACACTGATGCTCTACGTAAATGACAAGTACTGACGACATTTAGCAAAGGAAAAATATTGTCATTGTTGAAAAACATTTTATGTGTTTAAAAAAGAAAAAATCCATTTATAATCATAAAACGTAGTGTGTTGAAAGTTGTATTATACACGCACCGCTTTCCCACATTTCTGCGTGTATTCATAAAATTTAAAAGGTGACTGTTTATATAGAGAGAGAAACACTTTATTCATCATAAAAGAGATATTGCACAACTACATTGGGTTGCTAATACAACTTCATACTATATGTCTATCTGATACTATTTGTAACAACTTATTGTAATAATATCTAATAGTAAAAAGGCCGGGGAAAGACGAACGTGGTGGAGCGTAAAAAGATTTCGAATTTCTTTTTTAAACCAACCTACAGTTTTCTACATTTGTTATCTTCTCCAACTAAAAAGTATGAAATCAAAAGCATTTTATTAAAAAAAATTAAACCGACTTCGAAACTTAGGAACATGTAAAACTAAATTCACTGAAAAGTATGAAATAATTACCTTCTGATTTTTATAAATTCACAGCAAAATTGAAAATGGTATAAAAAGTGGAAAAATGCAATAAGACGAATAATTTTATTTTGATTTGTACAAATACACACTAATTGTTATTTAAAATTATTAAATTAAAATATTAAATACTATGTTCAATAAACACAATCTTTGCGGAGGCGGCGCAAAATAGAAATGACATGTTACGTCATGACGTCATGAGAAGATTTTCATAATGTCTAGCGTTAAAAATTAAAATTTTGCGCCGCCTCCGAAAAGATTGTGTTGTATTGAACATAGTATTTAATATTTTAATTTAATAATTTTTAACTAAGCTTGTATACCATACAATGAATTCAAATAGGCTTCAATTATCAATGAACTTAAATGAAACAGCTGAGTCATGCACCACTAAACTAATTAAATCACGCACCTGCAGCCACACCCCGGGCACCGCGCACACCTGCCCCCGGGAACAGGTGCCACGCTACAGCACGGCTCAAGCACGCGCTGTTGCCACATCTACTATCCAACGTTGCCATAATGGGCATCTCACATTCGTTGACCCCTTCAAGGTCAAACAAAACCTCATAACACATTTCGAGGACACCCCCCTCACCCTAGAACAACACCCCCCTCTCCCTCACAAGGTCGGTCTATGACCCTCAAGGTCACATATAGCTCTACTACGGCACGCTCAAGGTCATTTCCTTCGCGCTTCTGCTCAACCGGCTAAATATAACTACTATTCTATTTACTCATACTTTATTATTATTCTTTTTTCTATTTTTTTATTCTGTTATAACTTATTATGTAGTTCTTTCCTCATTACAGTTAACCTAAAATGAGGATGATTTTAATTAATGATTTAATGATTTTATTTCTACGCGTACCATCTTGCAACATAACGCGTATTTAATTATATGCATAAAATCAATTAATAGAGTATGCATAAAATCAATTAATATTTGAAAATGGGATTTTGATGAAAATTATAAAGTTTAGACTAGGTCCGGATTGCACTAATAACCAAGCCGAACAGTTCGCCATCCTCAAAGCCCTCGAATACATTAACAACCTAAAAAATACTAACAAAACTATTAATGTGCTGACCGACAGCCAATGTTCGTTACACATGATCGCTAACACGCACTGTCACACACCGATTATCGAGAAAATCCACAAGCTATTAAGAAAACTACAAACTGATGGAAATAATTGGATTTCATGTACTTGGATAAAAGGGCACTCGGATATACCTGAGAATGATTTGGCAGACAAGGCTGCAAAAGCTGCTTCTAAAGATACTTCCCTGCCTGTATCTTAAACACAGATATCGAAACAACACTTAATACACATGCTACACCAACAAGCAGTACAACGATGGCAAGTACGATGGAACTCTTCATACAAAGCACGACCCTTGTACTCATTCATCCCACACTTACAGACTTAATATCTCAATAAAACTGACACATGGACAGATTTCTATACAACACAAGGAGTCACAGGGCACGCAGCTGTGAACAGTTACCTTCATAGGTGTAAAATCAGGGACTCGCCATTGTGTCCCTGTGACTTCACACATGAACAAACCATTCACCACCTAATACATGAATGTAGACTACTTACTGACTACAGATATTCGCTAATAACAAAAACTATACAGAAACTGGGACGATGGCCTGTAGAAAATCACTTATTATTTGAAAAAATATTTGTAGACGTGAAACTATTTTTTAAGAACGCACTAATTAAAATTAAAGAAGTTAATGAAAACTATTTTTGATTGATAACTTCTTTCTGGCTTTCGAAAAAAAAAAAAAAAAAAAAATTGTTCTATTTTGCTGCTGAACGCTTATAATTATTTCTCTACTTTATGTTTTCAAGTTTCATTCATTTATTATTTCCAGTTTGTGGTTACTGTAAGTTTGGTATCTGATTATATGTTCTGTTTAAATGTTCTGTTTATGTTATATGTTTAAATGTAGTTATGAATTTAAGTGCTTATCTATGTTTTTATATTTTAATATGTACATATGTGTTTATATGTTGTTTATATGTGTTTATATGTTTCAGTATATGTAAGTATGAATGTATGTACGTAAGTTCGTCAATATGAACGTAAAAGGTATTTATTGTGTAGTTGCTGAACGCTACTATTTTTCTAATCTTTTTTTTTCTTCACTTAATCATTTGATTCTTATTGTCATGTTTCTTTAGGCTTTGTTTTGTTTTATTGAAGTTTGTTTATTATTTTTTAAAAAATCTTATTATTTGTATAAAACTATAATATAAGTACGTCTCACGTAACATGTGTCGTTGTTGATGCTGCAGAGGTCTATGCACCAGTATCGCTGAAGGCGGACCCCTGGAGTACCACCGGCGACACAACTAACATGTACATTGTATACAGAAATGTATGGTATGTACAGTATACAAAATAAACTCCCTTCTGGCAGGGTTACTGTTAGAAGGAAAATATTAAAAAAATTAATAGAGCTTTTTGTCATATATTATTCATACATAGAAATTTAACAATCAAAAATTTATATCTAATGGAATATAAAATAGAATACAACGCAACAATGAAATACATACATACAAAGCGTAAACATAAATATAAATATAAGGAATGCATACAAATATAAAATACAGCAAACGATAAACATAAAAATATATTTAAATGCATATGATGCATTTATCATATGCATGCATGGATCATATTTCAGAGAAGTCAATCAGGTCCAGAAATGCATCGAATTCTGGAAAATATTTCCCTCTTAGATCCTTCTTTGAAAGCGGCCATTTGTCGACGTTCAATAGTACTGCCGAGACCATAGAGACTGCTAGTTTATGTCTGTACATGTCCAGTTTGGAACAATTTAAAAGTAAGTGATCATAGGTTTGTTCACTTTGTCCATCACAGGTACAGATTTTCTCGTCATTTAGCTTAAACCTGAACGGATAACTTTTGGCTGCACCAGGCCCTGTCAAAAATTGTGTTAGTTTGTATGTTATTTTTTTAAGTTCAGCCCTGTCGTTTAATGTCTGTATGTATTTGTAAGTATATCGACCTTTTGTTGATGTTCTTAAAAGGTGTTTGATTGCGCTGATCGGTGCCTTGTTGAAGATAATCGGTAGAGCTGTGTCCTTTGCCGCACCCTTAGCAGCTTCATCCCCTAGCTCGTTTCCTAATATACCAGCGTGAGCTTTTACCCATTTAAAGGAAATAAGCTTGCCTTGGGTGTAGCAAGAGATCAACAGTCGCCTGATTTCCTCAACAAAGTTTTCATGTATTATGTATTACGTTTTTTAATTTACGTATTGTGGTTTGGCTGCATGTATGAATGCAACTTATTATGTAGTAATTTAACAAACTTCTAATGTAAAATCCTGCTAAATTACAATATCTGTAGTATGCCTTATAAAGGCAGGAGCATGTATGTCAATTAATTAATTGTCTCTCTATGGGGTTACCATAAAGAGAAAACAAGAATATATATATATATATATATATATATATATACATATATATATATATATATATATAGATATAGAATATATATATATATATATAATGGTCTCTTCAAATAAAATGACTATAGACAGATTTTGCCCTAAACAAATTTCTCACCTAAACAAAATCGGTTTTTATAGTCCTTTATCTATCTCTTAAATAGTCCAATATTCCACAGCAATTACCCAATCTTCACAGTTTTTAACAATATTATATTTTATTGTGTAACCTCCAAAAGTTTCAACACCATATGGCCTCGCTTATTTCTACTTATACGATTTAATAATATTATTACAAACGAAAAACAGTGTTTACTGTTTTACATCTCCCCCCCCCCCCCCCCCGAGAAAAGGCAGGAGTTTACTGCTGTGAAAAAAATTCGACTCAGATCGTCGACGACCCCTATCAACTTCATAAATAGTAGAAGAAATTCGCCGCTTTATCCGATAAGGACCTGACCGAATAGGATCCAATTTATTACGATTGAGTCGATTACCCATTTCTACATAAACCAAATCACCATCCTGAAAGTCGTACTCTTTCTTATGGAGATCTACCCTAGCTTTGTTCAGCTGATGATAGTGTTGTGAGTTCTGCAAAGCCTGGATCCTATCTGCTGCTAAGTCTGTCTTTACTTCTAGCTCTTGCGGGATGATTGAGGATTGTTCACCGGTCAGTAGGTACAAAGGGGAAAATTTGGTTACCCCATGAGTTGTCCGATTATATTCTTCTGTACATTCTCTCGCAATTGTAGACCAAGATTTACGCGGTTCTTCACTGATTTTGCATCGAATTCGATTAACCAAAGTCTGGTTTAGGCGTTCGTTAAGACCATTAGAAAATGGGCAGTCTGCCGCAGTGAAAACCATAATGATACCGTGCCGACGCAGAAAAGATTGAAACTGCTTGGACTTGATGCTTGGATATCGATCTGCCAATAATATTTTGATTTTATGCTTTTCAACAATAGGTTGAAGAAAACAAATCAAGTCCTTTGCTTGTTGACCTGTTGATGTGGTAGTAAATGCATATCGACTAAAGTGATCTACCAATAGATGCAGGAAACGCTTAGAAGATCGATTACCTCCAAATCCCCCAATCGTATCTAGAGACATGATTACGAACGGCTCTTTAGCCGGACCTAATTGTGATAAGAGACCGATTTCTCGACTTCGTCGAGATTTGTTTCTCTTACAGGTATCACATCTGTCGCAGTATTCCCGAATAAGGGCATCCATCCTCTTAAAATAGTAGAATGGTCTAATCTTTGCTGCTATATGGCCCACACCAATATGACCATAATGTTTGTGAATCTTATGAATTAGAAATTTACCAAAGTCTACTGATACAAATATCCGCTCTCTATCTCCGAGTTTTTTATAAACAAGATTACCTCTCTTACATATACCCTTGTCAACCGACCATTCTTGATAATTCTTTTCTTGATCACACTGCAGTTCTTCTATTGAAACTAAATTAACGATCCTCAGTACATCATCAGTGTTCTCAAAATATTCTAAAACTGGATTTCTCGAAAGTGTATCTGCTTCTTGATTTGATCCTCCCGGTGAATACCGTAATGTAAAATTATATTGTGTTAAATAATATACCAAATCTCCCAATTCTTCGTCAGTTCTGGCCTTGACTTTTAGACCTTCTAGTGGTTTGTGATCAGAAATAACGTAGAATTTGATCCCTAAAAGCCAATATTGCCAGTAGCGCAATGCTTCTTTTATGGCGAGACACTCCAAATAGATAGCTTTCTTTTTGGCTTGCGAAGGTGTGAACTTCTTAGAGAAGTAAGCAACTGGCCGTAATTCACCATTGTCTTGTGTCTGCTTCAGAACTCCTCCAACACCTAAAGTGCTCGCATCAGTGAAAAGAAATGTTTCACGTTGAGGATCAAATATTGCTAAAATTGGGCTTTGACAAAGATACCCTTTAATTTGGTTAAATGCTTTTTCACATTTTTCCGACCATTGGAAAGTTACATTATTCTTGAGAAGTTTATGAAGTGGGTCCAATAGTCTTGTACTGTCAGGGATGTATTTATAGTAAAAATTAACTTTTCCAAGAAACTGGCGAACGTTCTTCTTATTTTGCGGTCGTGGAAAATCTCGAATAGATTTCAGATTATCGTGGTGCGGTTGAACTGTATTATACCCTATTATGTGGCCTAAATACTTTACTGAATGTTGAGCGAATTTACATTTAGACAGCTTCAAGCGAAACCCTTCAACATGCAGAACTTTCAACAATTGTTCAATATGAAGAAGATGTTCTTCAAAATTAGTTGAAAAGACTAAAATATCATCGATATAGTTCACACAGAAATTCTGGAGACCGTGCCGTCGGATGACATTTGCAAGGACACGTTGAAAAATAGCAGGCGATATTTTAAGACCAAATGGGAGACATTTCCATTGATAATGGCCTGATTGTGTCACGAATGCGGTTTTATACCTGTCCTTTGGCCTAACTGGTATCGACCAAAATGCTGAACAGATATCGAAAACTGAATACCATTTGCAATTTCTCGTTTTCACCACAGTGTCTTCAATTCGAGGGAATGGTTGTGATTCCGGTACCAAAATTTTGTTTAGTTCACGGAAATCAATACATAACCGAGAACGTCTATCATCTTCTTTTTTGTACGCCAAGGTTACTGGAGCTGCAAAAGGAGATCTTGATTCCTCTATTAGTCCCGCCTCCAACAATTGGGTGATTTGATTTTCAATTTCTTGTTGGTCTGGAATTGAACACCTGTATGGTTTCTTTGCAATATATTTATTTTCTAAAAGTTTAATATGCGCTTCATGATGTTGTACTTGACCCACATCATATTTGTTCTTTGCAAATGAAGATAAATTACTTTTTATACTATTAGAAAGCTTCATTTTCTTTTCTTCGTCTAAATGGCGCAGCTTGTCATCAATTTCTGTAGCCATTTCATTATAATATAAGCGAACTACATCACTATTTTCTTCTTTGTGTATTTTTTCTAAATTTCCTCCTTGCACCTTCTGGAAAATATTTAATTCATCATCTTGGAACAGATGAAATTGCTGAATAGCATCTAGTCCCAGTAAAATATCGTAAGAAAAATTGTTGTTTCTTATTACATACGCCTCCATTTCTTTTTCTATTTTATGAATCTTAAAAGGTAATTTAATTTTTTCATAGCATCTCTGTACACCACTAATCGTTTTAAATATTTGTTCATTCTTGAAGATTTTATCTTTAAAATTTTCGAGAATTCTGGAATTAATCAGTGTAATATTTGAGCCACTGTCGTAAATTCCGATTATTTCTTTCTTATTTACTTTTACTTTTAATCTGATTAGTGGTGTGAAACCTCGTTTTTTGATTCTTCCTGTAAATTAACTGCAACTTCATCAGCTTCAGTCAAATTAACATTATTATTATAATTACTATTTCTTCTTTTATTCCTACACAATTCTATCGGGTGGTACCGGCCAGTGTATCCTAGTGATTCACAAATAGAGCACGGCTTCCTATCATTTGATTTTAAACTATTATTTCCCGAGGAGTTACTCCCGAAAGACTTGTGAGCAGTGCTAGTCGTAGCCAGTGATTTAATTTTTGTTTTATTTGTATTCGGATAAGCCTGCGTATACCTACGAAGTTGATTCATAAGTTTTTCAGTTGTTGTTATCTCTTCCTTATCAAGGCGATCTTGAATATAGAAAGGAAGACCAACCACTATATGATTGATGCGCGATATAGCCGTCATGGTCGGCTCAGTTACTAATAATAATCTTTCTTTCGTTAATGCGTAATCAATAAATGAACCATTAATGTACCTAAAAGTATAAGCATAATGTACTGTACGCCAACTCTTATCACCATACGTGTGTAGGAAAGAATCACGCCAGTCTTTCCATGTCCCTTGCAAAGTTAATTTACAGAGAGTTGAGGTGTACCATTCTGTCGAATTTTCCTCCATAAATAACCGTAAAATTTGAATTTTCGATTGATCAGAATGAATGTTTTGACGGGAACATTCCCCTTCAAAAAGTTCAATCCACTTTCTAGCATTTTCTCTTCCCCGAAATTTCTCTAAAACAAATAACATATGAATCTGGGCTAAGTTTACCTCTTTTGGCTTCTCGGACCCAAGCTTAGCTGACAACTTCTCAATTACCTTGAGCAATTCTCCCTGAGTGTCTTTTTCTTCTACTGCTTTCGTTGCATGATTCACGGGATTTGGTTGAGAGATATCTATCTGTTCTTCCAAGTAAATATCCTTAAATCTGCAGTTAAAATCATCATCAAAATATATAGGAGTTATATTTGAGGTTAAGGTTACAGTTAAATTTCGATACTGACCTACCTTACTTAATGATTTACAAGCATTTTTAATCATACTTAGACTAAATAATTCCTCATGATGTTCTTGATCCTCGTATTCAATAGGGAAAATAAAAGTAGTACCTTCCCTAATCAGATGAATAGATTTAACTTTGACCACCAATTCATCTCGCTTGTTCTGTCCATATTCAAAACGTATACGAACTTGAACTGAATTCATTGCTGTTTATGTTCAAAAACCGATTTATAATGGTCTCTTCAAATAAAATGACTATAGACAGATTTTGCCCTAAACAAATTTCTCACCTAAACAAAATCGGTTTTTATAGTCCTTTATCTATCTCTTAAATAGTCCAATATTCCACAGCAATTACCCAATCTTCACAGTTTTTAACAATATTATATTTTATTGTGTAACCTCCAAAAGTTTCAACACCATATGGCCTCGCTTATTTCTACTTATACGATTTAATAATATTATTACAAACGAAAAACAGTGTTTACTGTTTTACATATATATGTATATATATATATATATGTATATATATATATATATATATATATATATATAGAATATATATATATATATATATATATATATAGAATATATATATATATATATAGAATATATATATAGAATATATAAAAATATTGATATTACTTATTATATTAAAACTAGCAGACCCGGCCACGCGTTGCTGTGGCTCAGAAGCTATAATGAGTTGAATTAATTACATCCTAATATTTTTAAATAAATACAGTCAAACCAATATTCACTGATTAAGATGAAAACCTTCCTCTTAATCAAGCTAATCAAAATCCAACGTGATTGAGTAGAACATTACACAATTTAAACGTATTTGGTAAGGAATCTAGGAAAATTAAATTTTTTATTTTTTACATCTCATATTTCAATGTAGGTTGTATTAATGTTTCGTTTGGTAAGTTCTGCTTATCAAAAAATATGACATAACATTTAAATATTTAATTTAAAATATTAGGCAGATAACGTTAACTTACAAATATTTATTTATAATAATTTACTGTTTTTTAACCGACTTCGAAAGAGGAGGTTATTCAATTCGATAGGTATGTGCCATTGTTTTTTACTTTCACTTACCTATATATGAAATATATAGTAAGTGGAAGTATTGCGATCGTGAAAAATTTCGACTTCCGGTTTTCAACGGAAATACACGTTTTGGGGTCCCCTGAGTCGAAATGACCAAGTCCCGCGAAATGGTCTGTGTGTGTGTGTGTCTGTGTGTGTGTGTGTGTGTGTGTGTGAACAGACTAGCTCAAAAACTATAAACCGTGCGATCCTGAAATTGGGTATTTAGTGTAAGTATATGCCCGCGATGTGACAGCATAAATTTCATCAAAATTACTCAAAGGGAGGGGGTACTTTATTTAATAACTTTTTATGTTTTTTTCGATTTTCTCAAAAACGGCTCTAACGATTTTGATTAAACTCAGTATTTGATCTATTTATATGCCCGAGATATGACTGTAAAAATTTCATCAAAATTGATTAACCGGAGGAGGGACTTTACTTAATAAATTTTGTATCATTATCACGTGTTTTTTTTATTTACTCAAAAACGGCTTTAACGATTTTGACAAAACTCAGTATTTGGTGTTGGTATATGCCCGCGATGTAACAGCACAGATTTCATCAAAATTGGTCAAAGGGAGGGGGCACTTTACTTCATAACTTTTTTTCCGATTTTTACCTTTTTTTCGATTATCTCAAAAACGGTTTTAACGATTTTCATCAAATTCGCCATGTTTAATGAAAATTAGGTGTTCTTTAATATCAGGTAAGAAATGAATGTGGAAAAATGTGTAACTTTGAGAAGTGGCATTAACACAACGCATTCATTTCTAATCTAATGTAAGTAAGTGGGTAAGTGAAAGTTGTGTGTTGCGCGCACGCACCAGATTTTTTTTTCTATGTATCTTCACCGATTACTCCGAGATGGGTAGACCAATTGGAACAAAACCTTTTGCATCTTTTAGAGTATTTTCCAAAGGTGGTCCCATTGAAACCTTTTTTGGGTTCTTAATTTATTTAAAAAGTTATTGGGAACAACATGAAAATAATTACTTAATTATCGCTCAAAATATTTACATATTTGAAAAACATATAACATATATATCATAAGACATGCTACAACAAACTATTAAAACACGTTGACAACTAACAAACTGATCATGTACTATCCCTGTTTTTTGTATTCTAAATTTGATTGTTTCATTTTAAGCAATGCTCAATAATGTTTTAATGGTCGATGAATCGGTTGGGAAAACCAACCAATCAAATTCAGAATTAAAAGAGTGGGGGAGAACATGAGCAGTGTGGTAGTTATTGACGTGGTTTAAGTGCTTGTTGGAACAAATATTATACATAACCTTAAATAAATTTTCAACAATAGATTTTAATAAAGATATATAATATCAGTGCAATATCTCTGTCGGCTTCTGAAAAATGAAACACTTCTTTTTGGTTTCGGCAGTTATTGTTTCGACCCTGTTCCTGGAAAATTTTACCAAGAAATAAAACTCAAGAACATTTTTTTGAATGGCTTAAAAGATATTTTTTGTAGATTTAGGAAGATTAAAGCACATTAAACACTGAAAACAGTTAAAAATCCTAAATGTATGTCTAAATGACGGATAGAAAGCATAATTATAAAACCACGAAATTCATAGAATTAAAAGAAAGGCCGAGCATTAATAACCCATTTTAAAAAAGATTCGTAAAATCGTAGCCATTATTGTTTTAAATTAGATTTTGATTTCCAACTTCCACTCGCTATGCACAAGGAATTCAATACTTCCTAGAAAAGCTCATTTTCAGTTAATTTAAAGGGCTTAACAAAGGATTCAGGTACCTCTGTCTGCTTCCGGATACACTCGATCACTTTCGGATATTAATACACAATGTAATCACAAAATCTTGTGTGGATTCTTCACTCTGGAGTGACACTTTTGTTATGTTATCCAGATTACTATTATCGGTTTTTAATTACGTTTCTGCTACTATTGATTTGTTTAGATGAAAATTGCTGTAAGTGCCACTTAATTGATTTTTGATAACACAAAACTATTAACTAAGCTTAAATTTGGTTTGAAAATTAAGAGAAATATTATTGATATGTCCATAATATGTACTTATTATTTCAATCATGATGGGTCGTATTTATGACCCGCTAAAAAATTTCAATATTATTTTCTTCCATCTCCAATTCTGAGATGATGGAAAAAGTCTCAAAATAATGAGAATGATGGTGAAAGTCTCATTTTTTTTCTTAAAGTTACGACAATGTCCATTGCTGGTGGCACTCGATAAGAGAGTCTAGAAACGAAAATCTTAAAGATAGTCATCTATCAAGAATTCTTTCCATTTCGAGGCAGTCATATTCTCAGATACCGAAATAACAAACATATATGTTGTGTACTAAATTTCCAAATAAAACTGGTCGAAAAACGGCCAAAATCTCAACTTTTTAGTGGCTTACCTACGACATGTTGAAGTTACCGGATTCATGTTACAGCGGAGCAAAACTGAACACCTCCTCTCGGAACAGAGATGTATGTATTTAATCAACAAGTACCGAAGACAATGTTCCGAAAAGAAAAAAGATTGTCATTGTGGAAAACTATTAATTAACTACTTTCCTAAATAAGTAGCTTACATCATCTTCGTCTTGTGCAATGATCACCCGGTCATCAGCGAATAATAGATGGTGTAAGTACGTACCATTGATTGGAATACCCATCGGGATACATTTATCTGTCCAATTTTTTAGGCAAGCGTCAATAAATATTTTGAACCATGTCGGAGACATACAACATCCTTGAAGAAGGCCTTTGCTGCTCTCAAAATCTTCGGATAGGGAACTTCCTACTTTTATTTGGCATTTATTATTTTTGTAAATTTCCTTTATTAAGCTTATGGTATCTTTACTTATGCCAGCTGATTCCAAGGATTTCCAAAGTAGTTTCCGAGGAACACTATCATAGGCTTTTTCCAGGTCTACCATATAAATACCATGTCAACTCTTTTAGCTTTCGCTGTTCGCCTAAGCGTAAAAATGTGGTCAATGCTGGATTTTCCCTCTGTAAACCCACATTGCTCCTCTGATTGAAGAAATTGGGCTTCTAATTTATTCTCTTTAATTCTGCCAAGTAGCTTCATTATAGGATTTGTCACTCAGATGCCTCTGTAATTGATTGCCACAATCTTTTCTATCTCCGTTTTTTATATAGGTGTGAGGTATCCCAATTTCATTTCTTGCGGTATATCGCCTCCTTCGAGTATATGATTGATAAGATCGCTAAGCAGCATAATTACTTCCCCACCTCCATACTTGAGCAGTTCGGCACATACACCCCCTGGGCCAGCGGCTTTTCGATTTTTTAATTTTTTAATTTCTGACTCCAAATCCTCTTCGGTGATTCGTAGCGACGTACCTTTATAGGGACCCATTTCTTCTTCAGCAAATTCTGGCCTATTCTCTTTCAGCAGGCTAGTGAAATGGGCAGTCCAATCACTCATTTGTATTAAAGTCAGTCTGGCATCCTGTTTTTCACCTTTCCTCATTCCTTTTAGTACTGACCATGCTTCCGCTGCCCTTCCAAAACCCAGTTTACAGTTTATTCTCGCACATACCTTTTCCCAGCTTTCATTTTTCGCACTTCTTTCTGCTTTATGCAGCTCTCTCCTTTCTAGCACATAAATTTCCCTGTCTTCGTCTTTTTTCGAGCTAAGCCATTTGACATATACCTGTTTTTTTCTCTCGTCCTTTCTTATTATATCTTCTGTTAGCCATTGTTTTGTCCTTATATTTGTCTTTTTTTCACCAAGAACTTCTGAAGCAGTCTTCCTTAAAACACTCGTTAAAACATCATAAATTTTCTTGGCACAGTTACCTTTGAATTCTTTAATCGATTCTTTAACACGCTGCTGAAATAATAGCTTTAAGCTATCTTCTTGCAGTAATTCAACTTGGAACTGCACTACTTTTAATTGTTTGTATCCTCCATCCGGTTTTCAAACCACAATATTGTTTTTCTTAGCCCATGGAAATATGCATACAGCTTTCAGTAAATAATGGTCCGATCCACATTCGGCACCCCTATGTACACTAACATCTTCAACTTTAATTGTACTGCATTGTCTAATGACAGCATAATCGATTATGGATTTCAGCTGCCTTCTTTCATTATGCCATGTGAATTTGTGCTCAAAAAATGTATTTATAATTTTAAGGTCCAGCTGGTCGCAAAGTTGGAGGAATCTGTCTCCGTTGTCATTTCGTTCTGCTTCTCCGAAATTGCCAATTACCTTACTGTTCCTATCTCTTCCAACTCTGGCATTAACATCACTAAGCTGGAAAATTTCTTTTCGCTTGGGGATTTTTTCCATCGCCCCCCTTATAAATCTCAAAATTTATCTTTGATCTCGTCATTTTGGTCATTAGTTGGTCCATAAATACCAATAATCACAATTTCCCTCGCAAGTAATGTAATATCGAGCCTGATTATACGGTCATTTATCATTTCCCAACCTCTGATATTCTTTTTATATTTTTTCTCTAGTAAGATAAATACACCGGACTTGGCTCTTTCGTGTTTTTCGACGCCTAACCAAAAGTGAATAAAATTGTCCAATTCCTCAGTTCCTTTCCCTTATATATAATATATATAATTATAAAGTTATTTGGTAAATTTATTTAGTAATATATTTAAATATGTATTATATATCTAAATATTTACATAGATAGAATATATATATTGGCTAGTATCTAATAAGTTGGTTTCTTTTAAAGTTTCTATTGCATTTTCATTGACACATTGAAAAATATTTAAATTTTCATCTTGTAATAAACTAAATTTCTGATTAGTACCCAAACCCAATAATACATCGTATGAAAATTGTCATTCCTAATTACGTAAGCTTCTATTTTTAACCGACTTCGAAAGAGGAGGTTACTCAATTCGATACGTATGTGCCTTTTTTTTTTTTTTATAAAAATAAATTTTTTTTCTATTTTTTTTTTTTTTTTTTTTGTTCGGTACCCCTACCTGGCCATGTGTGGCATATGGGGGGTTACTCTACAGGTGTAACCATCCTATCCTAACCATGGTGGGTAGGTCGAGATTTATTCCGTGGGGCCTCCACGAAATAAAAGTCAACCATCCCAGGGCGGATTCGAACCGCCACCGTTCGGCTCGAGCGTGTTAAAGCGGGCCGCGCTCCAACACGCTCGGCTATCCCCGGCCCTGCCCTCAATTTTTTTTCTATGTATGCCCAACGGTTACTCATTGATGGGTGGACCAATTGGAACGAAACCTTTTGATCTTGTAGAGTATTTTCCCAATGTGGTCCCATTAAAACCTTTTTTGGGTTCTTGATTTATTAAAGAAGTTATTGGGAAAATACACGAAAAAAATTATTTAATTATCGCTCAAAATATTTACTTATTTGAAAAACATATGGCATATACATCATAAGGTATGCTCCAACAAGCTATTAAAACACGTTGATAAATAACAAACTGATCATGTACTATCCCCGCTTTTTTTATTCTAAAATTGATTGATTCATTTCAAGCAATGCTCAATAATGTTTTAATGGTCAATGAATCGGTTGGGAAAACAAACTGATCAAATTCAGAATTAAAAGAGTGGGGAGAACATGTGAAGTGTGTTAGTTATTGAGGTGGTTTAAGTGCTTGTTGGAACAAACCTTATACATAACCTTAAATAAATTTTCATTTTAATAAAGATTTATAATATCAGTGGAAAATCGCTGTCGTTTTCTGAATAATGAAACACTTTATGGTTCTGGCAAAGTTATTGTTGTTTCAACCCTGTTCCTGGAAAAATTTTCCAAGAAATAAAACTCAAGAAAATTTTTTTGGGTTGCTTAAAAGATTTTTTTTATAGATTTAAGAAGATTAAAGCGCATTAATCACCGATAACAGTAAATAATCCTAAATGAATGTCTAAACGACGGATGGACAGCACAATCATAACACCACAAAATTCATAGAATTTAAAGAAAGGTCGAGCATTAATAACCCTTTTTAAAAGAGATTCGTAAAATCGTAGCCATTATTGTATTAAATTAAATTTTGATTTCCATTTTGATTCCGCTCGCTATGCACATTAAAAAGAAATTCAATACTTCCTGGAAAAGCTCTTTTTCAGTTGATTTAGAGGCCTTAACAAAAGATTCAGGCACCTCTGTCAGCTTCCGGATACACTCGATCATTGTCGGATATTAATATACTATGTAATCATAAAATCTTGTGCGGATTCTTCATTCTGGAGTGACACTTTTGTTATGTTATCCAGATTACTATTATCGGTTTTTAATTATTTTTCTGCAACTATTGAGATGTTTAGATGAAAATTGCTGTAAGTGCCAAATTATTGATTTTGAGATAACAAATAACTATTAACTAAGCTTAAATTTGGTTTGAAAGTTAAGAAAAATATTATGGATATGACCATAATATGGACTTATTATTATTCCAGTCATGAAATAAATACGTCCCGCTAAAAAATTTTAATATTATTTTCTTCCATCTCCAATTCCATCTATGATGGTGAATTATCTAATTTTGTTTCTGTAAGTTACGATAGCGTCCATAGGGTCGCACTCAATAAGAGTGTCTAGACACGAAAATCTTAAAGATAGTCATTTGTGAAGAATTGTTTTCATTTCGAAGCAGTCATATACTCAGATACCGAAATAACAAACGTATATGTTAGAACTAGATCCATTTTGTCTGTAGGGAAGAATTTAGCTGTGTCGAGGAACTTATTTCGTGGTAGGTTTTTCGATAATTTATCTAGGCTAGATGCCATGAACCTAAATGTATCCACGAATCTAACCGTTAGCGGTCCAACCTGTTTACTAAAGGAAATATATTTTTTTCACTGTTGGGTATGACGTTAATACGACTGTTATCATATCCCAATTCTCGAACTATAAAATGTGAATCGTAACCACTTAGAATGTGGAGGAAGACGGGGAGAAATCGGGGAGTCCGGTATGGAATATTACAGTGCGAGTGAGCTGCACCACGATAAACACCAGTGATGTGGTCATGGTCTGCCACTTTTTTGTCGGAGGAAACAAAAGGCTTGGAGCAAAGATAGCAATGCTTGGATTTTGAAAATTCTTTTAGTTGAGATGGTGTAAGGGGTAGCTTTGGCTGTTTCATCGAGTACACGTTTGGAACCTTTCTAGCTACGGACTTTATGTATTTAATGAACTCCTCTGCTGCATCCTCGCCTGTATAAATGTAGGGCTCCATAGGAAAGTCGGCGGGTAGGGAGTGACGAGGAATGTCTTCTGCAACCTTAATATAGGTACAGAAGCTCATAGGGATGTGGCGTTGGTAGGCAGTTGTATTCGAATATATGGTATTGTTACTATCTATTTTCTTTAACACACATGCATAGATGACGATAGGAATCCTCATCTGATTTTGTACTTTCGTAAAGGAAACAGTTGGTTGTTTCCCGTCCTCACTAGGTTCAGGCAATACTATTCGCGTCGGTCTGTTCTCTCCACAGTACTCCATGTGTTTTTTTATCTATTCGGCAGCACCTTCTCGATTGGATGAAAAATGCTGGAAGCATCGCTTACATACTTGTACGAGCCTTCCTTCTATGTTTGGTAATTTGAGCGAACACGAGTCTATTAAAATCTTTTATATATGCGTAGTGACTACGATCATCATCAGTTGTCAATAATAGTAGGTCTCTATGATATTTCTTCTCCTGCCTAACGACTTTTAGGAGATAAACTTCCTCCTTCTCTCCAAGACCAAAGACATTAATACTTATATTATTACGTTGTTCAAAATTTTTCACTTCATGGAGAGGAGTGGGGAAAGAAATGCAACTAAAGTCATACCTGTGCTTAAGATTTTTATATTTGCTCACTCTTTGTCCATCGTCATCAATAAATCGTGATAATACGGCGTACATGAAGCATCGTTCATCGTAGTTATTTACATTAATTATGGCTTTCCTATTTGCTATAACTGGTGGTAAAGGGATAAAACTAGAACCTCCTATCGGCTTAAACCGGTTAATACGTAGTAGGACGACGTCAATGTTTTTAAGAGTCCAACCGCTTCCCTTTAAAGCAGATTCCTCCATCTCAGTTTTTAACTTGTTGTAGCTTGAAGTCAAGTTCCGATCAAGCTATCCGAAAAGGATGAGTCTTCATATAATATGATGTTCTTGGTCTTAAATCCTCTATCGCAAGTTTCACCTACAATATTTTGGAACGTTGCCTCCATGACCAAATTGTACTTTACAGGGGAAATAGATTCTTTCATATAATCTTTAAGCAAGCGGTATAAAGTTTCCGTTTGGGAATTCAGGAATTCAACTGCGTCTGTATTTTTAGTGGGTGGAAGGAAAAACGTTTTAAGGATCCCCCGGTGGGAAGTTTCCACCTCGTAGAGATGCCCCCTAGCAGCATCGATTCGGGACCTCTTTGCCATGGTGGATATTTTATAACCGCAGCGACGGATATGGGCAATTAGAGTCTTTTATGATGTAAACATTTCACCGCAATTTGAGCATTTACGCTGTTTCTCACGTGCCTCTACCATTAATGTCACGTTCTCGACTGAATGCTTTTCCACAAATTCGCATTCCATGATTAAAAAAATATTCTTAAACTTACGAAATAAATTAAATTAAATTATTATTACGATTATTAAATTAAATTAAATTAATTAAAAAATTCATTTATTGTTATGTGTTTATGTGATTGGTCAAAGACGCTAGGAGCTAAGCTAAAGGTCAGAAAAACAAAACACGCTTCATCGAGCAGTCAGTTGTTGATTCTCGCCAGCCGAGTACACATCACTCATTCTTGAACATTCTTTCAAAACACTTGCAGTTTACGTAACATTTTCGTACACCCAGAGTGTTCATTTGCGCAGAGTAATCAATCACATACCTATGTGATCACACAGATATTTTTCTGATTCAAGAGGAATTCTTAATTAACAAAGTAATTTATTGTCAGGACATTAGGATTAATTACGAACATAATTGACTCAACCTTTGGAATTAAGTCAGTAGTCTAATACGGAGAATAATAATATCCTTCGTAATAATAAATTAACCATATGTGAGTCCCAAACCCTGTTGCTTCTATCCTAGCGGGGCAGTCTTTTTGATATCGATAAATATTATGGTTGCCCCTTTTTTGCTGGGACTTCTATCCAATGATGTAATCCAATGAAGTCGTATATAATATCACCATAGTTTTCGGAAGGATATACAAGCAATCAAAATTTAAAAATTACTTTCAAATTTACTATAGGTCATATTAGCATCCTCATCGATTCTAAATTAACGATATCTTGTCTAAAACCGGCCAAAATCTCGACTGTTCAGTGACGTATCTACTTCATCTTGGAATGGCAGGATTTATGTATTTATGTATATTTAACTCAACACATCTCGGAACACTGATGCTCTACGTAAATGACAAGTACTGACGACATTTAGCAAAGGAAAAATATTGTCATTGTTGAAAAACATTTTATGTGTTCCCTGCACAATTGAACATTGATCTTTTTTAAAAAAGAAAAAATCCATTTATAATCATAAAACGTAGTATGTTGAAAGTTGTATAATACACGCACCGCTTTCCCACTTTTCTGTGTGTATTCATATAATTTAAAAGGTGACTGTTTATATAATTATTGTATAATAAAAAGGCCTAGGAAAGACAAACATGGTACAGCGTAAAAAGATTTCGAAATTTTTAAACCAACGTTTATTTTATCAACGACCAATTACCAACGAAATTTTTAAACCAACGTACGGTTTACTACATGTTTTATCTTCTCCAACTAAAAAATGTGAAATAAAAAACATTTTATAAAAAAAATATTAAACCGACTTCGAAACCACGGAACCAGTAAAAATAAATTCACTGAAAAGTATGAAATAATTACCTTCTGATTTTTATGAATACACAGCAAAATTGAAAATGGTATAAAAAGTGGGAAAATGCAATAAGACGAATAATTTTATTTTGATTTGTAGAGATACACACTAACTGTTAATAAAAATTATTAAATTTAAATATTAAATACTATGTTCAATACAACACAATCTTTTCGGAGGCGGCGCAAAATTTAAAATTTTTTACACTTGACATTATGAAAATCTTCTAAATGGATCTTCCCTTCCCATCTATTGATTTCAATGCCTACTGATGGAATTGTATCATTAACATGTTATTTCTACTTTGCGCCGCCTCCGAAAAGATTGTGTTGTATTGAACATAGTATTTAATATTTAAATTTAATAATTTTTATTAACAATTAGTGTTTATTTGTACAAATCAAAATAAAATTATTCGTCTTATTGCATTTTCCCACTTTTTATACCATTTTCAATTTTGCTGTGTATTCATAAAAATCAGAAGGTAATTATTTCATACTTTTCAGTGAATTTATTTTTACTGGTTCCTTGGTTTCGAAGTCGGTTTAATATTTTTTTTATAAAATGTTTTTTGTATTACTTTCCATGTCTAATATATTGGTTTTTCAAAATTAAATTTGCGTTGTTGTTTGATACTATGGAATGCTTGTGCTGATGTGTTGATGTTTTTTTTTACAATTTGATATATGCTGCTTTAATCTGGTCTTTAGTTTTTTGGAAATTTCACCAATGTATACTTTTTCACGATCCATGCAATCTATTTTGTAAAAGACATTTTGTTTTTCATAATTATCTATTCTATCTTCCATATTACTTAAATACTTATTAATTTTGTTGCTATTATATAATCCCAATTTTATATTTTCCAGGTCATATTCTTTTAGAGTATTTTTTTACTATCTGTTAATCGGGATGAATGACATTTTATAATATTGCCTATATTGATATCCACATTTCTTTTTATTTGAAATTGTATTATTCTCATTGTCATCACTCCTAGTTTTACTTAGGTTAATCGAGTTTTGATCGTGATTATTATTTCCATAGGTCTTTATATTTTCATTAACAAATTTTGTAATCAGTTGTTGTTTATTTTTATTTTTTAATATTGTTTTTAATTTTCTATTATTTTCTTGGATTTTTTATTTGTTCTATGCTCCACTTCTGTTTGTTTTTTATTGCTTATGCTGTACCACAATTTATTAATTAATTTTATCGGATAAAAGTTTTCTTTTAATATATCATATACCTCTGTTTTTATTTTGTTCTTGAAATCTTCATCTGTCAACTTTACTATCTGGATTTACGGATCTGAATATTAAGTTTTTAGCTGTATTGATTATTTGTATTTTGGGATGGTTAGAGATATAATTTAGTATTCTATTACTACATGTTTCTTTTTTAGTCCATTTCGTGATTAATTTGTTGTTTTTCATGTGTACCTCTATATCCAGGAATCTGATTCTATTGTTAATAGCTCTTTCCATTGTAAATTTGAGTCTACTATTATAATCATTAAATATTTTCATTATTTCTTCACCTTGGTTCTTCTTTACAATTAAAAACAAATCATCTATGTATTTTTTAATTATTACAGGCTGATAAGTTATTTTATTCATTTGTGATGATATCAATTTGTTTAAATATATTCCACTCATGTTAACAGATAGTGTCGATCCCATTCCTAGTCCCCACAATTGTTTATAAATATTGTTTTTATATTTGAAATAATTAAATTTAGTAAATAAACTAATTCCCTCAAACATTTTTTTTTTATCTTTAATTGGGGTACTATTTTTTACAATTTCCCAATTATCCTCGATAATCTTTAAACATTCTTCTACAGGGATGTTAGTATATAATGATTGAGCATCCAGTCTAATCATTTCGTGTCCTTAAATTTTCCTTTATTTCAAATGCATTTTTAACGTCATAATTATTGTTATTGTTTAATTCATTTAATGATAGGTTCAAAAATTATGCCATTTCCTCACATGGGCCATTTATGCTGTTTTTAATCGGTCTCAAGCTGTATTCTTTTTTGTGCAGTTTTATTAGCCCATATATTCTAGGTATTGTGCAATCAGTGGCTAGTATTTTGTTTTTTTGTATGTTTATCTTTATATCCCACTTTATGTAGTTATTGTGCATATTTGTTAATTTTTTCTGTAAGTTCTATAATTGGGTTATTTCTCATTATTCTGTACGTGTTTTCATCATCTAATAATGTTCGCATCTTTTCATCATATTCTGTCTTGTACATAATTGCTAATTTTTTTGTTTTATCTGATTTGATAATTATAATATTCTTATTATCCTTTAAAAACTGTTTCAATAATTTAACGTCTTTATTGATTTGTATGTTTATGGGGGAATTTATTATTTTTTTTTTCTTATCTGACACATAGTTATTTATTAATGAACATATTCTGTTTCTAGTAGCATTCCTATGGTTATCTGAGATTTCTACATTTTCCAATATATTTTCCACATCTATAATCACTTTAATTATGTCTTTATCTTTATTATGCACATTTAAACTAAAATTATCTCCCAGGGATAACAGGTTGATTATGTTTACTGGAATTACAAGGTTGGTTTGGTTTTCTACCATATTATTTATTTTATGTAGATTGTTATATTGTTTAAGTATGTTATTTGAATGTTCATTATTTGGTTGATTGTTCGTTAACTTATCGTTATCAATATTATTAGCAGGTATGGAAGTTACCTGATTATTAATGTTATTTCGGATTATATGTGGTATAATTAATTTAATCATAAGGGCATCCATAAAATAACCTATGAGGCCTATGGTGGAAGAGGAGGAAGCAGTGTTATAGACTACTTCATATATACCAAAGACATAAGACGATTCTTCACCGACATAAAAGCAATCAGGGGCGCTGAATTGAATACGGACCATCGCTTAGTGGTTGCTGACACCAAAAATCTGGTACAAGTGGGCAAGAAAAATCAGAAGAGATACGAAAGACTCGCTGTGGAAATGCTCCAGATGAACGATAAGAGAGAGCTATACGAAGAGATATTAAGAAAGGAACTTGAGGAAATTAATATAGACCAAGATCTTAATAAGATATGGATCTGCATTAAAAACAGTATTCTGGATGCAGGTGAGAAAGTATGCGGAAAGAAAAAGATTATCCCAACTACCAAGAAAACCAGATGGTGGAATGCGGAGGTTGCTAGGATAGTGAAGGAGAAAAAGATTGCTTGGAAGGAATATATGAAGAGGAAGGATGCCGAAGCCTGGAATGAATATGTGAGAAAAAGGAACGAGTCCAGTAGGATTGTGAAGGAGGCTAAAATTAGATCTTGGGAAGATTTTGGAGCCGAGATCCAAAAGAATTTTGAACAGAATATTAGGAAATTCTGGAATACGGTCAAAAGCATTAGAGGTAAGAAAGGCAAGCAGGTGCGATCCATAAAGAGTATCGACGGTCAGCTGATAAGCAACAACAAAGAAGTGTTGGAGGTTTGGAGAAAGCATTACCAGTCCAAGTTCTCTTGCGAGGAACCAGAAGACATTGCTGATGATGGCAGGAGGCCTAGAGCTGAGGATACGGTACCACCAAACATGGAAGATGCTATCTCTGAGGAGGAGGTCGAAATGGCTATCGAAAGAATTAAGTTAGGGAAGGCTGCTGGAATTGATGGAATTCCACCTGAACTGATCAAGTATGGAGGAATGGAACTAATTAAGGCCCTGCAGAACCTTTTTCAGTTGGTGTGGAATGAGAAGAAGATCCCGGCCGAGTGGGAAGAAAACATAATAATTCCTATTTACAAGAAGGGACCTCAGACCTCCTGCGAGAACTATCGGCCGATATGCCTCTCTTCCGTAGTGTATAAGGTATACACAAGGATACTCGAACAACGTTTAAGAACCTATGTTGATAAGGATTTAGAGGAAGAACAGGCGGCTTTTCAACCAGGTAGACAAACGCAAGACCACATATTCTCCCTAAGAATGGTTGTAGAGAAAACGTGGGATCGGGGTCGCAACGTGTATCTCGGATTTTTAGATCTGAAAGCAGCATTTGATACAATTCCCCGCAAGGAAATATGGAGGGCGCTTAAGCAAAAGCGGGTACCTCAAAACTTAATAAATGCCATCAAAGCTGTATATGAGGATCCTAAAGGAATAGTGCGCCTGAATGGAATGAAATCTTCTCCCTTTAAAATGCGCAGGGGTGTCAAGCAGGGGGATAGCCTGAGCCCACTACTTTTCAATATAGTTATGGATGAGGTATGGAAGATCTGTAAAAGGAGAACTCCACGGACTACAGTGGGGTATTGGAATCTCATCCCTGTTCTCGTCCAGAGCTTCATTTATGCGGATGATATTGTGATAGTAGCTGATAGCCCTGATCGACTGCAAACAGCTGTAGAGGAGTGGTATGAGGAGCTGAGAAGGAAAGGTCTACAGATCAACCCAGCTAAGAGCAAGGTAATGCACATTGGAAGAGATGCACAAGAACTAAATATATTATGCTGTGGTGAAAAGCTGGAGACAGTGGAAAGCTACGAATACCTAGGGACTGTCATTAGCAATAATGGGAGAATCGACCAGGAGGTGCTGAACAGGATAAGGAAAGCCAATGGTGTATTCTACCAGATATCCAACACTCTAATAGGGAAGCAAGAGTTGAGCCGAAAAGCCAAAATGAGGCTCTTCAAGACAGTGTTCCTTCCAGTTTTACTTTACGGGTCAGAAAGTTGGACAGCTCTTGAAAGGCATGTTGGTAAGATCACGGGGGCAGAAATGAGGTTCCTGAGAAGAGCTGCTGGTAAAACCAAACGAGACCGAGTGAGAAACGAAACTATCCGGGAAAACTTGGGAGTGAGACCCCTAAGAGATGTCCTCATTGAGCGTCAACTCAAGTGGTTCGGCCATGTTTGCAGAATGGGTGATGACCGGAGAGCGAGGTGGCTATTGGAAGCAAGACCACGGGGGCAGCGACCAGTTGGCAGACCGAGGCTTACATATAATGGATATGTAGAGAGACTTGGGAGTGAGAGGGGCTGCTCAATGGTGGAAATGAGGAGAATGGTCCAGGACAGGGGAAGATATAGGAAGTGGTGTGAGGAGGCTACTCCACGCCTTAGGGCACAAAGGAGATAGATAAAGAAAAAAAAAAAAAAAATAATTAATTTATTAATCTTAGGGGACTTTATGATCCTATTTAATTTTCTGTCCATCTCATTTTTCTTTATGTCAGCCATTTTATTATTAAATTCTATTATACATTTATGAATTGAAATTTTTAGTTCCTCGCATGTAATATTATAATCATAATTTATGCTATATATGATCTGGTTTATATTTTTATATAATTTATTAATTAACCAATGAGTTTGTTTAATTTCTAAGTCTATTATTTTTGTGCTGATCTTATTGAAAAAATATGTCAAATTATTATTCACAAGGAATTGGTTGCAGAACAGGTTATCCAGATTTTTTAAGTTATAATATATCATTTTGTATGCTTAAATTAACAATTCTTTAATCTTAGTTCAATTTAAAATTTTCAACTTATATCTCAGCCAATGGTCATTTGAATAACGCTTATTTTGTGTATAATAGAAAGGTTGTATAATAGATAGATTTATTTATTGTTTTGAAGGCACATACCTTATAATAAGGAATTAACAGCAACATACTGCTATGTATTAGATTAGATAGATAGTAGATAGTAGAAGTATTAGATATTAGATAGAAGAGGTAGTCAAAATAGTCATATATCATTGTCATAGCTGATGATAGAGCCACTTACTAATTAGAAAACTTAAGAAGTAATCAAATAAAATAGATCTTGTTGGATATCAATTTTTTTCATTTTTAATAAGGAATCTAAATTTAAAATCAGCTGATCAATATTTTAATTAATAACTAAATTAGTAGAAGGACTAGGTGAGGGAAACTTAATACCCTTCTAAGTTCCTTTTTAGGGAGATAATGTGCTAAATTCAAGACATCCTGTTTTTGTTTACCAGATAGAGTCGCTTTGACCTTTGAAATAAAGTCCGTTAAAATAGAATATAGTCCACACGATATCTATTTTTTATTAATTACTATCTTAATAACAAGAACCATGCAAATTAAAGTTTACAGGTGTTTTCTCTGGTAGAGAACCTAATAAGGTGATAATAAATTTGTCAAGCCAAGCCTTGCCTCCAAGCCTTTTTCATCATTTGTCGCTTTGGCTAATTAATCTATCAAAGGTTGAAATAGTGGAGAGAGATGTCATAGATCCCGGGAGTATCTAGATGAGTACTCAATGTGTATATGTTTGATGATTTTTAATATAGCACATTCAAGACATCCTGTTTTTGTTTACCAGAGAATAGCCGTTTCGACCGCTAACATAAAAGCCGTTAAAATAGAATATAGTCCCCACGCTATCTGTTTTTCATTAATTACTATCTTAATAACATGAACAATGCAAATTAAAGTTTACAGGTGTTTTCCCAGTAAGAGAACCTACAAATATATCATTTAAATGCCTTTCTAATAAATTGGTCAGTGGAGGAATATTTCCCCCTCCATTCTTTAGGTGAGGCAAGGGATGTTCCAGTGGAGGACTTTTGAATGTGACTCCGTACTGTTAACATGGACTCTTGATGTGACTTCGTACGGTCAACATGTAGTTTTGGTAATAACTTTGACAGTGATGGTAGGGAGTGATAGGGTGTCTCTTCAGGACCTAGAAAGTATCATTAGTGATTCTTTAATTAACATGGTAATCCATAGTGAGCTTGAAAGAGTATTTGATAATTTTTAAAAAAAGTGTTTCAAGTTAGTGTTGTAAAGATGAGTGTCAAGTTGACGAGACTTAAAATCATCATTTGGCGCTATTGGTAAATTAATCTATCAGAGGTTGCAATAGTGGGAGAACTGAGATCCTGGGAGTATCTAGATGAGTACCCAAAATGTATATATGTTTGATTATTTTGTAATATACTAGTTTTAGTATATTGATGTATTTGGTCTAATCATATTTGTTTTTTTTGTCTAAAATATGTTTTTGTAATGGTTGTAAGCTATGACAGTGTTAATCATCAATTTCATTAAAATCTCATTTAATTCTTTTAAAGATGCATAATACATATATAAAATGTTTGTTAATTTGCTTTAATATCAATAAACAAATAGTTAATACATTTTTTTTATTATTAATAGTAATATTACCATTAATACATATGCAGTTTTTTATCTATTTTAATCATATATATACTTATTTGTATTATAAGCATGCAACATTATATTGCCCCACATATGCCTTTGAGAGAGGAATCCAATTATTGAAATTCTATTATCTTTTGATTCATAAAAGGGGAATGATATTTTTATTTTATTATCAAAAGGAGAAGTTATTGTATGTAATCAGGGGAAGTAATTATTTTATTAGTTTGGGCATTTCCTAGAAAATGCTCTGGCATCCCATTAAATTATTAAGCACTTCTTAATTAAAAACAATAATAAATTCACCTCCATTACATTGCAATACAGTACAAGAAATTACAATTTAAAACAAAATAAAACAAGTACACAAAACTCATAATAAAGATACGAAAAAGCAGAATAAAGAAAAATATAATTTCAATAATAAACTAAAACGATGCTGTATATTAAGAAATGAAACAAAAATAAACTATAAAAGTACTTTACTATTTTAATTACTTTACTATACTATTAACTTTACTTTGCTTTACTATTAAATTACTTTACTATACTATTAAAGTACTTTATTACTTAACTATTAATTATCATTGGCAATTAATATTATTATTGAGTTAATTAGTTCCAATTTTTATTAGTGATATAAATTCATTTTATTGCTAAAGTTGTTTGTTTAATATAAATGATCTTATTTTGAGTTCTTGTTTAACGTAACAATATGAATTTATAATTCTGTCGGGCAAGGACAGTAAGCTGACAACATCATTACACTGGGGCAAGCAATATTTGGCATCTCAGCTTCTAAATTTTCTTTATTTTTTTAAGTTACAAATAGAACAAATTACTTGCGGATTGATGCGATAAGTTATGCCGAAAATTGTGAGTTTCATTACATATAAATTGCTTGCTCTTAGCTGCGAGAAAATTTTAATGATATGTATAGGTGTTTTGTCACCGATGAGTTCTTTGCTATGTGGGCTTTTTATGAATATTTCTTTGCATATTTGACTGTAGCGGGAATTAATCAGAGTGGCTTCATCTCTTTCCTTTATCCAATCGTAGAAACCGATTCGAATTGCTCCAACACACTTTGCAATTGTGTATCCCAACTCAGTTGCTAATTCAGCCCGAGAAGAGGCGTCTTTTGTCGCTTTAGAGAAAAGCCCTGAACTGCTGAATAATATTCCCAGCTATCTATATTCTGAAACTATTTATATAGGTTGCAGTTCAAACGTAACTAGTTTGTACTTTTGGGTCTGTCACGAAATACTTCTAACATATTTTTCTTCTCAAGATTTACCTCTAATTTGTTTAGTTGGCAATATTTGCCTAAAATATTTATTTTTACTTGCAAATCTGTCGCGGAGTCCCTGCTACGTAACTACTAAGTCGTCTGCGTACACAAGAAAGAATAGTTCTATATTTTTATTTATAGGTATTCCTACAGCGACTTATATCGCAGACAAACGTTGCAAACAGGATAGGACTTAACGAGTCACCTTCTAGCATGTCTTCTGTTACTGGGGTAAAATTAGTTTTTGATTTCTGGAGTTTTATTCTAATGCATGCGTTTTCATATATATTTTTTATTAACCGAATGAATTTTACTTTATATATTATATTATACTTCTATCGAAAAGCTTGGCCCAAAGCAGAGCATGTTTTACTGAGTCGAATACCCTTTTGAAATCAACAAAAATTAAAAAATAATTATTTTTAGAGTTGAGAGTAAAAATATTATCCATACAGCTACTACCACTGCGAAACCCGATTATGATTCTGGTAAAATATTTGACTCCACGAACCATAACAACAGCCGATTGTTCAGAATAAAAGTAAATAACTTTAACAAACAGTTGATTAAGGCTATGCGTCGATAGTTATTTGGATCTGATGGAGAACCTTTCTTATGAAGCATAATCGCATTCGCTTTTGATAAAATTTTCGGAATTCGTTCCTCATCCATTATTCGATTAAAGAATATTTGTAATTATAAGATCCAGTTATAGGGGAGAGTTCTAATAAATTTGCAAGATATTGTGTCTGGCCCCGGAGCTTTATTTTTCTTGGATTTATTTATCCCTAAACCGGGCGCGCTGGTTGACTTTGGATACCAATTCTCATTAAAGGTCATTCCTGCAGATAGCAATTTGAATTACCCCTTCCCACCCTAGTACCTTTCCCTGGACTCCTCCTCCCTAGATAAGTCTCATATTGGCTTTTGTTCGAGTGACCAGTTATTGCGTGTTTATCATTGAAAACACTGATTTTTGTTTATGTTAAATAACTTATTCTCTTTAAAGGACAATATTATAAAATATGAAAACATTCCAAGGATTTTAAGAGAGTTGTATGATATGGAGAAAGAAGGGATCTTCTAGGAATAGGAGTCGGATTTTTCTGATGGGGAAGGTAAAGCCATAAATTATTCTAACCAAGAGCATGACAGTGACTCAGAACAAGAAGGCGGTCCGGTCCGGATGATAAATATGAGTCGGATGATGATGATAGGGAATTTGTTTTTGGAAAGGACCGTGAAACAATGTGGTCAGCGAAAGATTTTTCGAAACCTAATTCTAGAACAAAGTCGGAAAATATTTTAAACACATTTCTTTGCCCTTAGGGGGATGCAAGACATGCTTTTTCAGAAATTAAATGTTTTAGTCAAATAATTGATGTAAATATTATAGATCAAATAGTTTTTAATAGTTTTAAATAGTTATTTTTAGATTTTTCGAAATATTTAATTTTTTTTAAATATTCAAATTGATTATCATTATTGTTTTCTTGTTTTATCTGTAGGAAAATCATAATAATACAACATTTATAAATAAGTTTAAATTATTCATACACCTATACTTAATTTTAAGTAAATAAAAGTAATGGTGCCCAAAGTCAACCACGCGCCCGGTAGTGTAAAAACATTTGGCGCGCCTGGTATAGGATTATTGCAGTTTCTATTTCAATTTGTGAAATAGAGGAGTCTAATAAAAGGGTGGATAATGTCAATGAAATGGATATCGATTGATATTCCAAGAGGATAATTATTTCTTAAAAACTGCTCCCAATCATTACTATTGATTAAGTTTAGTGAGTTAGTCTTTTTTCTGCGTTTATTTCTTATCTTCGAGAAATCTTAGGAATTTTTCGTTCTTGTCAGTAATTCATTTCATCTTCTATAAATGATTTTTTTCTCCGTATAAATCAATTTACGATAATCTTTTTTGATCCAGACAAATTGTGATCTCTAAGACTAACGGAGATCAGTAGGTACAAACAGCGGATAGTAAAATTGTAAACTAGGTCACGCTGTCTGCCCAGGGCGAGGGGGGTGTATATTGAGGGTGAGGGGGGGCGTCCTTGAGTGGTTGGTTGCACAATCCGGCAACGTTGCATGGAATGTGTTAGATGTGGCAACATCGGTTTGTTTACATTTGAGCTGTAGTACGAGAGTAATAACCTTGTGACGTCCGAACATCGGTTTGTTTACATTTGAGCCATAGTACGTGAGTAATGATCTTGTGACGTCAGCCGTGACGCCTTCACCTGTTGCACTACCCACTTTTTAAGTTGAGAAGGATATCTGTTTTTCTCATCTTTGGCGCTCCCCAGTACGAATATATTAAAATTGTTTTTTTAATTTTTCATTAATCCTGGCAACGTCTGGCTCTTGTTACTACATTTTTTTGTAATGTACTTACATCTCATACGACCGCTGGGACCTTGACAGATCTTAGCCCATTGATGACGGAGTAACCTCATCGCCTGACGCCTGTGTTCGTCGTTGAAGGCCAAGGTTAGGCTGTGTTGAATAGAATAGAATAATTATTTATTTTCTTCAAAATATAAAAAAAAATATAAAATAACGATAGCATGGACATAGTCCGTTTGCTAGAGTTGCCTTACAGATAAAATATACAAAATTTTACCAATAAACAAAATTTTTAAACATATATACATATTAACTTCTGATCAAAAACAAAATGCATATTTTAATAACAAACTAAAATACACTAATACTAACTTATACCTAATACAATAATCAACATTTAACAAAATAAAGTACACGCTTAAATCTGTACTACTGTACTGATAAATTTATTGCAAAACAAACTAAACACTTTAGCAAGAATACACTGTATTCTAAAACACATTAAAACCAAAAAACAAAAATTTAGAAATTAAATTCATTTATTAAATATGTTCTGCAATTAGTTGCCCTTTTAACATAATCATAGTGGGAATTCCAGTTTTCACCATTCAACATCTGTATGAATTCCTGGTGTGACAACTTACTTTTTCCCATGTATAGTTTTCTAAATTCTGTTAGAATTGGACAAACTGCTATAAAGTGATAAGTATCCTCTATTTCATTTGAATTACACAATGAACATATCCACTGTCTTTCCTCTCTATTGAAAGCATAATTAAGTTTAAGCATTTCCCCCCTAGCTTTTAGAATCGTAGACATAAAATGTATATTATTCTGATCTGTTACATATTTTTTAACTCCTAAATCGGAATCTAATTGCTTATAAATTACATGGAATGTAGCCTTTTCTTTTTTACAGATTAAGTCCTGCTTAAACCAATTATGATATTTATCATTAAAATCCTTTATTATTTTATTTATATTATCAGACGTTAGATTGTTTTGAATATCTATTTGAAACTTAGTACTAATGTTTAACAATTCCTTGTACCATGATATTTTGTTTTTTATTATAGATTTAGCTAAAATATTAGGTAAACGATCTGATGACATCATCAATACCTTTTTAATATATTTTAAGTGCATTCCTAAAGTAAAAGGAAATAATGGTTTTAGGTCCGTTTCCAAGTATAAAATATAATCCGGGCAATTACTAGGTAGATTAAATAGTCTTTTCATAAAGAATTTATTTAACAATTCTATTTCCTCTATAAACTGGTAACCCCAATATTGTGCCCCATAACACAATATTGCCCTGCATACTGAGTTAAACACCTGGTATTTTGAGGATAAGTGTATATTTGTATTTTTAAAGACATCTTTCCATATACTATTAATACTAAACTTAGCTGCCGTTAATTTTTTTTGAAAATGTTTTTTTAGTGAAAGATTCGGCGTAATACCTATACCTAAATATGTATAATAATTTACTGTTTCTATTAATGTATTATTGTAGAACCATTTTTCTAACCTAGATAATTTACCCCCTTTTTTAAAAATCATAATTTTAGATTTATCTAAATTTAGTTGCATATTCCATAATTCACAGTACTCATGAAGCCTATTTATCATATCCTGTAAAATTGATGGTTCACTCGCGAGTAAAACTATATCATCCGCAAATAATAAACATCGTATTTTAATTCCTTCAATTTGTATCCCACCCCCTAAATATTCCGACAAATCGTTAATAAAAAGAATAAACAATAACGGAGATATGACACAGCCTTGTTTAAGACCCGTATTGGTTTTAAAACTATCAGTAATTCCCTTCTTTGTCAATATCGATACCTCATTATTATCATAATATTTTTTCAGTATTTCGATAAATTTAGACGATATTCCCATATTATGCATCTTATAAAATAATGAATTTCTGTCCAGACAATCGAATGCCGCTTTCAGGTCGACGAAAAAGCAGAATATTTTTGTTCTTTTTGCAGCTGTTTTTATTCTAATAATGTTGGTTAAATTGAATATTTGATCTACTGTCGAATAACCTGCACGAAAGCCTGCCTGGAATTCGTTAATTACATTATTTACCTCAATCCAATCTTTTAACCGGTTCACTAACATACTCATAAATATTTTGGAAATGTTGTCTAAAAATGAAATCCCTCTATAATTCGTAACCGCGTTTTTGTCACCTTTTTTATATAACGGAAATATAAATGATTTACTAAATGTATGCGGTATATCTCCTTTGTTGTAAATAGTATTAAATAGAAACAGTAATTTTTCTATATAACTATCTGGAATGTTCTTGTAAAATTCAATTGGAATTCCATCTGGCCCAGTTGTTTTATGTTTAGCCATTCTATTCATAACAGACTTTAATTCATTTATTTGTAGATCACGATCAAAGAATTCGTTTATAATGAGTGGTGCAGCATATATTACAGGTGGGGATATTATTTCTGGATTTAGAAGCTTGCTAAAATGAATGAACCAATCTCTTTCACTAATATTGTTACCCGTGTTCATATTTTTATTTTTAAATCTGTTTACGATTTTCCAAAATTCCCCAGCGTCTCTAACATTTGACAAGTTTTCATACATTTTTTTCTGATAGATTTTCTGTTTTGACCTGCACATTGTTTTATATTCAGCGTTTGTTTCTTTATACATAATTTTTACCCATTCCAAATCTGTTTTCCGGAATAACATCAATAAAGTAAAGGAACGTTTTCTCAATTTTTTACAATCGTTATCAAACCAGGGTTTATTACCATAGGCAGGTAACCTTGTTCCTTTCGTGGCATTCCAAGAAGAGTTTATTATCATTTTTTTTAGCATTTCCCACATATCCGTAGGACTTTCTGTGTTACAATATCCATTTTTAACCAGATTATCTAGTTTATTTTTAAAAAATAACTCGTCTTTGGTTGTCCATTTTAATCTAATTGGCACAGAATTAGTTACCACGCCTCCCTGTTCCACTTTTATTTTTATCGACAGTAATATTGGCATGTGATCCGAAAATGTTTTCGGTACAACTTTAAAATCTTCAACAATTGTTAATAGATCAGTTGTTACACAACATATATCGTTAACCGAACTGCCGTTGTAACTTATAAACGTAAATTCTCCCATTTTATCTCCTTCTGTTCTACCGTTCATTACAACTAAATTATTATCGTCACAAAAATTGATAAGTTTTTTCCCTCTATTATTTATTTCTTTATCTTTAGAGAAACGTTGCTTTTTTATTTTTTCTAGCATAAGCTCCTTTGGTAATTTTTGTAAGTCTCCTATCCTTACATTAGCGTCACCAATTAACACGTAATTATATCCTGCATTTTCACGGACTAAATTACCCAAACTAATAAAATCTTCCCCCCACGAGTTTCCGTTTATATACATTGGTACAATAAAAAATTCTAATTGGTTCTCAACTTTACATTTTATTAAAAAATATTCTCCGTAAAAAATATGTGTATAAAATTCAATGTGTACAAATTACTATCTCTGTTTTCCTTAATCCCCGACAGAAACCCGCCCATTGCTCTACCCAGTTTATTTATTCATTTCGCACTGATCCATTTTAATTTATAACTTTGAAAATATCTCTCAAAAAATGAAAAATCTTTTTCTTCAATAAAAGTTTCTATTAAAATAAAAATAACATACTCATGTAAAAAGTTAACAAAATTACTATCCTTTACCTTGTTTCTCATTCCATTTACATTATAACTAATAATATTTATTAGCTGCTAGTCTAAGGTTTCTTGGCCCCTTTTTCTTGCTTCAATTGATGGTGAAGAGACTGATCTCTGCCTAAATGCATACTGCTCCAGTTTCTGCCTGGCACCTGTGTCCACTTCTTCTTTCGGTTTTCTTTTTGCCTTTTGATCCAATTCTACCTGTTTTTCTAGCATCTCTTTAATCTCCTCTAATGAATAACCTTTTTTATCCAGCCAAATAATTCCTTCCCTGTATCTCGGTGCTTTCCCTATCTGCCTTAATGCCTGTAGATATGGATATGTTATTTTATACTTCTCTCTGTCTTCTTTGGGCCTATCGTGTGTAATTCTGTACCCTTTGTCCATGATAGCTGATCTTGCGTTCATAATCCTGGTTTTTTCCATAGTTGAGGTTAATTTCAACAATACAGGCCTCTTGCTCCCTGTTCGACCTAATCTGTAGCAATCATCAATGGCCTGATTATTGACAGCTATTCCAGCCTCATTAAATGCCTCCTTTAAGTTTTCCATTAATTGTTCTTTACTGTTTTCTTCTTTTTCCTGTAAGTTGAATAAAATTAAATCTTTTTTTCTTAGATAGTTTATTTCTTGTTCCTGGCGTAAAACTTTTTTTTCCAGAGCTGTCACTTTATTCTTATATATTTTTAATTCCGACAGAGTAGCCTCTATAGAACCTACTAATGTAGATAGATTTTTATTTATGGATGTTATTTCTTTCCTGTTTTCAAGTATTTCCAATTTAAATTCTTGGAAATCTGCATTAAGTTTATTAATGTTTGCATTTATTTCATCCATAATGTATGTTATTAGATTGGTTATAATGAAGTATTAGACTCAACCTATACCTTGTGGTGGGGGATTTCCTTTCCAATCCTGCCTTTGCTCTCTGGTTCCAACACCGTTTACAATTCTTTAATTTTCAACTTACCAATTGATATTTCCACTTGAAATTTCACACACAGTTTATCGAACACTATATCCAAGCCTTACACAATTTTCACTAAAATCCGACTTGTTTTACTAAAACAATCACAGTTTTTCACGGAGCTAATGTTCACAGCACGGCAGCCAAAGGCCAACTCCTAGGCTGTGTTGATAACTAGTTTGGTTTGCTTTCATTCATAAGTGGCCGGGAACCTGTTATTAATGTGAATCGAGAGTAAAATGTTGCAGTCAGTATTAAAATTAGCAAAGAAGCGAGATGATCAGACAAAAATAAGAAAAGTAAGTTTTTCTCACGGATGTAAGGTTGACATTGAACTTTAGCTGACGACCAGACAAAAATAAGAAAAGTAAGTTTTTCTCACGGATGTAAGGTTGACATTGAACTTTAGCTGACGACCAGACAAAAATAAGAAAAGTAAGTTTTTCTCACGGATGTAAGGTTGACATTGAATTTTAGCTGACGACCAGACAAAAATAAGAAAAGTAAGTATTTGTCAAGGATGTTGAAGCTTGCACTGTATTATAAAAAATGGTGCATGCTATTAATCTCAGCAAAATTACCGTCCGCTAACAAGTTGTTGTCATCGGTTGGTAATATATCTGCGTAATATAATTTTTTAAAATTATAAATGCATTAGCATCGACTCGATCGAGAAAATTTAAAATAAAATACAAAAAATCCTATTCCCTCTCCCCACGGCTTCTCTCTTCTGGATATAAAGCCCCCTGACTTAGCAACGATGCTTCAACATTCAGTACCTGGACCGTCGCTAGTCGCTGCCTAAACGTAAGTTGTTATAACTACTTGGTTAACTAATCTTTGCACGATAACATTAATCTAATTGTTTTAAACATTACAGATGTCTTTTTTAAATAGATTAAATGCCCTTACAACCTATAAAACCATAAGAGAGTTGCAAGAGGGAGCAACTTATTTAATATTAGAGTTAAAGTTAAAAACAACAGAACACGGCCTAGGATTACAGGCAATTCTAGAGGGGGAAGGAGGAGAACGCATCCGAACCTTTCTTCCTAAGAGATATTGCGAATGTTTTACCGAAGAGGAGATACAACAGTATAATGGTTCGTTTTCATAATATTATTAATTCCTAATTAATATAATGTTAATACTTAATTGTTAAAATAAAAAAAGTAAGATTTTTTTATTGTTATTTTAGGATCATTGAAGATGACTTATAAAGGAAAACATAGAAATTTATATATTATTAAATTTAATTTATAAATATATTACCTGTAAATAATGGTCGTTGGAAAATATCAACATTAAAAAGGTATGGATGTTTTGTGTTCAAAATGTGGGCTGTTATTGAAAACATTTTTTTTTTTTTTTTTTTTTTTTTTTTTCAGTTGGCTCACAGACCTTGGAGATCTTTAGCCGCCTCAACTAGCCTATTCCACCTCTGTCTATCTTGGGCGATGGCTTTCCAGTTCACCACTCGATGTTCAGTGGCTTCCTTCTTGATTATGTCAGCCCATCTCGTTTTGGGTCTCCCTCGCGGTCGGGTACCGTTCATCGTGATGTTGAGGGAGCCTGATGGGTTGCTTCTTGCCACGTGTCCCGCCCATTTTAACCTCTTAGCTTTCATATCATGCGCTATCGATTGTCGGGTTTCCCCTATAATCTCTTCTTTAGTCTTTCTTCTCCAGAGCCCCAGTTCATTATCCCACTTCGGGCCTACAATTGTCCTTAGCACCTTCCTTTCGAATCTTTCGATTCTTGCTTGTAAGGTTCTGGTCAGTGTTCAAGTTTCGCACCCATACATTAGCACGGGTTTGATTATTGTGTTGTAGACCCTGATTTTCAGTGGGCGGTAGATTTTCTTAGATCTTTGGACTCGAGAGACCGAGAAGAACGCACGATTGGCACTGGCTATTCGTTGATCGACCTCTGTTAGTTGGTCGTTTATTGAGGTTACTGTAGATCCGAGGTATTTGAAGTTATCTACTTTAGGGAAGGTATATCTTCCTACACTTATATCGTCGATTACATGTAGGTTCCGGCTTACTATCATGTACTTCGTCTTATTTTGATTAACTTGTAAGCCGATGTCTCTCGCTGAATTGATCAGGGAACCGGCGAGTGACTGGATGTCTTCTTTCTTACTTCCTAGCACAGTCACATCATCCGCATAGGCGAGGAACTTATGCATTTTCCCCACGTGCACTCCCCCGCTTGCCTTGGTACATTCTCGTATAACTTTTTCCAAGGCCAGGTTGAACAGCATCGGGGATAGGCAGTCGCCTTGTCTTAATCCTGACTTCACGTCGAAGCTTTCAGTCATTTCTCCTTGTGCCATCCCGGCATCGGGATCCATTAATACACGCCCGTGTCAATCGTACCAATTTTCCTGGGAAACCCAGTTCCGTCAGTATTTTCCAAAGACAGCTCCTGTCGACCGAGTCGTAGGCTGCTTTGAAGTCGACGAATAAGGCGTGCACATCTTGATTTATTTCCCAACGTTTCTCGAGTATCTGTTTAAGGATGAAGATCTGATCGGACGTGCTTCTTCCTCTTCTGAACCCTGCTTGGTAGTCGCCAAGGGACTTTTCATAGTATGGGTTCATTCTGTTTAGAATTATGTAGGTCAGGATTTTGTATGTGACAGGGAGCAGTGCTATTCCTCTATAGTTTTCGTACTCGTACATGGACCCCTTTTTCAGAATTGGGCATATGAGACCTGTGTTCCGGGATCTTTTCCTCTCTCCATATTTTCAGGATGAGCTGGTGTAGATGGCTCGTCAGTGACTCACCCCCTTCCTTGAATAGCTCACCAGGTAAGCTATCTATTCCAGGGGCTTTTCGCCGCTTCACCTTCTCAATTCTGTACATCCAGCAAATCCGGCTCCTCTACCACATCGCTGGGATGGTCCTCAGCGTGGTCCATGTCCTCATCCTCTGAGGGATCCTCACTGTTCAGCAGCTGCTCAAAGTAATCCTTCCAGATTCCGAGCACTTCGTCTTTGACTGCTGTCAGTTTGCCTTGTTTGCTTTTCATTTGAGTGCTCCTACCCTTGTATCCGGTTCTTTCTTTCCTGATGTCAGCATAGAATTCACATATTTTACCGCCCTGCCAGTTATCTTCTATCTCCTTGAGCTTTTGAGACAAGAATTCTCTCTTTGCCTTTCTCAGTGTCTTGTTTACTGTTTTCTGAGCAGCTTCGTATCTATCTCGGGTTTCTTTGTCTCTTTTGCCTATGCTGAGGATCTTCAGTGCCCTTTTGTCTTCCACAGCCTTACGGCATTCCTCCGTGTACCATTTCTTTGGTTGACGCTTAGCCTGGACTCCTATCACCTTGTTCGCTGTCTCCTTCAAGACCTTTTCAATTTCCGCCCAGTGGCTCTCAATTGGCGTACTCTCTAGGTCGAGAAGTTCGAATTTATTGGACAGCTCTATTTAGAATCGTGATTGGGTCTCCGGATCCTTTAGTCTTTGGATTTCATATCTTATTCGTTTCAAGTCGCTATCTGTCTTCTGGATTCGTCTAAGCCTTTGGTTAAACTTGACTACCACCAAGGCATGGTCCGAACCACAGTCGGCTCCCCTAAAGCTCCTCACATCTTGAATGGAGCTTTGGTGTCGCTTGTCGATCAGCACGTGGTCGATCTGGTTCCTCCACCTGTCCCCAGGACTTGTCCATGTATACTTATGAATCTCCTTATGCGGGAACTTGGTGCTGCTGACTACCAGATTCTTAGCAGCTGCGAAACTTATACATCTTACTCCATTTTCGCTGCTCGTTTCATGCAGACTGTGCGATCCAATTGTTGGCCGAAACTGACGCTCCCTTCCGATCTTGGCATTGAAATCCCCAATGACTAATTTTACGTCATACCGTTGAATACCGTCGTACACTTGCTCAAGTTGCTCATAGAAATCATCTTTCATATCATCGTCCTTGTCTTCGGTTGGTGCGTAAACGTTTATGATGGAGATGTTAAACCATCTTCCTTTGAATCTAAGCACACTTATCTGATCGCTAATAGGGACGAAGCTTAGGATTAATTTCCGAGCCTTGGGGCTTACTATAAAGGCAGTTCCTCCGGTAAAGTTTTGCTTGTTCCTTCCACTGTAGAATATCGTGTACCCATCGATAGTGAGTTCACCATCCTCGGGCCACCTAACTTCTTGTACGGCTATTATGTCAGTAGCGTACCTTTTAGCTTCCTCCACTACTGTTTGGGCGGCTCCAGGTCTGTATAAGCTCCGAACATTCCACGAGGCAAGACGGAGTCCTTTATACAAAGCCGGGGTCGTTACCAGTTTTAGACTATCAGTTCCGAGGCTAGTTTTTGGTTTCGTAATCCGTTAGATTTTTACATGGTCGGGTGATTGACCCAATACATAACCCCCGTTGACCTTGGAGGACCTGTAATGAGACGTCTCCAGTAGACTGACGGGCCTCATCACGCCCGGGGGGAGGGGGGAGTTTGGACTTTGTGGCTTTCATCGGCGGGTGGTCACCCAACTGGGGCGGTCACCCATCCAAGTACTAAACACGCTCGACGTTGCTTAACTTTAATTACCTATTGCAACTGTCTTTGTCCACTCGGCCATCCCGGCCCCATTGAAAACATTAAACGCTCATAATTGTAAATGGAAATTTCATGAGTGCACATATTGTGGACGTGAATTTCATTCAAAATACAGCTGTACACGACATATAATTACGTGTAAAAAAAAAGGGCGCATCAGTTCCCTTCAAGCATTCGACGGTAATAGTAGTCAATCGATAAAAATGCAAAATTACCAAACTCCGGCCGGTTCATCTTTAAAACAGTCAGTTTCCAGTTCCCAATCACAATTACCATTCAAAAAACGGATGCATTTGACCACACCACCTTTCTCCAGCACTAATATTGCAGAAAAAGGAATTAGTTCCCCCAAAAAATATAAAATTATAATAAGGATCAACTTGATAGGTTAAATACATATGCACAAGGAATTAAAAAGGCTGCATTTAACAATTCAGTGATAGACTTTTATTTTGAAAATCATAATATTAAAACTACTCCAAAAAAGTTTTTAGAAATCAATAAAGAAAAACTTAGTGAGATTTTAACTTTATATTTAGCTCAATGGAACACATTTAAAAGTAATTTAAAATTAGATTGTACATACAAAAAATTAAATCATAACAACGAGGAAAAGTCTGATATGAATTTTAAGACTAGTCAGAACGTCATAGATTCATCAACTGATTTAAACATTTATATTAAAGAGTCATATGAAAAATTAATTATGGAATTAGATTCCTTTGAAGCAAAAGGTTCTGGTTGGACCTTTGTTACTTGTAACTTTCTATGTTTGCATTTTACCAAATATATTATTAATGTATAAAACGTAAACAACGATTGCTTTCGTTTAGCGATACTGAGCAAAATAGTCGGTTCGAACGAGCCTACATTGTATGAAAATTTAGAAACCAATTACATTTTTACATCAGTTTGATTGTATTTCATATCCTACTTCATTTAAAGATATTAAAAAATTCGAGGATGTAAACAATGTTTTAATTAATGTGTACGGTTTGGATAAAAAAAAACAATATATATCCTCTAAGAATAAGCAAGAGAGAAACATATAATGAGAGATTTGACCTTTTGTTTTTACAAAATGAAAGAGACTCGCACTATTGTTACATCACAAATTTAAGCCGGCTAGTTAGCAGTCAAATATCTAATGACAAATCTGCTAAAGAAATTTGCCCCAGATGTTTAATATCTATTTCCCGTAAATACAAAACAAAAAGTGGAAAAAACGCAGAGGAACGATTAAAGGAACATTTATTATTTTGCGGTGCACATAAACCAGTTAAAACAGATTTTCCCGCAGATGATAAAATTAAATTTAAAAAATTCGAATCCACGCAAAAAATTAAAATTGTTGCTTATGCGGACTTTGAATCGGATTTGGAACCAATTGAGGGTCCTTCACAAATTCCATCAATTTCTTGGACCAAATCTGTTCAAAACCATAAAATATTTTATGCATCTCTTAAGGTCAAAGCGGATATTCCACAATTTGAACTATAAAACCATTAATCTTCACCGGTGAAAAATGTATGATAATGTTCATGGAAGGACTGCATGATTTGGCTAAAAAAGCTGATAAAAAATGGTAAAGTTGAACCTATGTCTGAAATGACGGAGGAAGAAAAGTTAATTTATCAGGCTACCGATTTATGTGTTATCTGCCAGAAAACTTTAAATAATGATGAAAAGGTACGCCATCACGATCATGTAACATCTAAGTTCATTGGAGCGGCTCATTCCAATTGCAACTTACAAGCAAAAACACCAAATTTCATTCCGGTATTTATGCACAACTTTCAGGATTATGACTCACACTTTATTGTTCCATTTTTAGCAGATCATGAAGGAGATGTTACCGTAATTCCGAGTATACAGAAAAATACATAAGTTTTACTAAAACATTTAGAGACTGCAAAATTAAAATAAGATTTGTAGACAGTTATAAATTTTTAGCTGCTAGCCTAGATACCCTTGTGCAAAACATGAAAAAAGGTTCTGCGAGTCTTTCAATTACATTCCCTCATTTGCATCAGTTGATCCCAGACGAAACCAAAGTTGAATTGCTAACGAGAAAGGGAATTTACCCTTACTCTTACATAGATTCATTATCGCGGTTAGAAGAAACTCAGTTGCCTGCAATAGATAAATTTTACAACAACTTAACTTCAGAAAATATTTCTGAATCTGATTATGAGCACGCGCAAGCCATTTGGAAAACATTTAATGTAAATAACTTAAAAGAATATACCGAATTGTATATACAAACAGACGTTATTTTACTATGTGAAATATTTGAAAAATTTCGTAATCTCTCTATAGACATATATTCATTAGATCCTGCTCATTTTATGTCTCTTCCGGGCCTCAGTTATGAAGCAATGTTAAAAACCACAAATGTTGAATTGGACATTATTAAAGACGTGGATATGGTATTATTTATCGAAAAAGGCATTCGAGGAGGTATTACACAAGTTGTCAAGCGCTATGCCAAATCAAATAATTATTGTCTAGATGATTATGATCCCAATCAGCCCATTAGCTACTTAATTTATGCAGATGTAAATAATTTATATGGTTACGCAATGAACTGTTTCCTTCCAAATTGCGACTTTGAATGGTACAATGAAGATTTAGATGTTTTAAAAGTTCCTGACGACTCTGAAGTTGGTTATATACTTGATGTAGACATTGATTACCCTGAAGCCATACATGATTTGCACTGCCAACTACCTTTATTACCTGATAAATTAAAACCGCCTGGCGTTAAAACTACAGAAAAGTTACTTACTACACTCACACCAAAAACTCGTTATATTGTTCATTATGTCAATTGAATTTGAAACAAGCACTTAATCTTGGCATTAAATTAACCAAAATTCATAGAATTTTAAAATATAAGCAAAAAAATTGGTTGTCGCCATACATAAATTTAAATACCAGACATAGAGCTAAGTCTACCAATCAATTTGAATCAGATTTTTCTAAACTCATGAACAACTCCTGTTTAGGTAAATTTATGGAAAACGTTAGGAAACGAATAGATTTAATAATTGTAACAAATAAAAAATCATTGGACAAACTAGTTAAAAAGCCAAATTTTAAAGAGAATAATTTTCACTGAAAATGTAGTGTCCGTTCAGTTAGAGAAGAATAAAATTGTACTCGATAAGCCTCTTTATGTGGGTTTTAGCATACTGGAACTATCAAAAGTTTTAATGTACGAATTACATTATAACGTATTTTTAAAAAAATATAAACCTCTGTTATATAGATACCGATTCGCTTTTATACCTAATTAATACAACAGATATATACGAAGATATAAATTATGATTTAAAAGACTATTTTGACACTTTATGAACACATTACGACATTATGAACACAACAGAACATCGCTGTTATTCTGATGAAAACAAAAAAATAGTAGGAATGCTTAAAGATGAAACTGCTGGCGATCCAATTGTTGAATATGTTGGCCTAAGACCAAAAATGTACTCATTTATAACCAAAAGTGGTTTATTAATAAAACGATCCAAGGGGATTAAACAATGCGCAGTTCGAGAATTCAAGTTTCAAAATTACTTAGATACTATAAGAAATTATGAGTCGAAGTACAGTCAATTTCAGATCATTCAATCAAAAAGACATCAAGTACAAACAGTTTTAATTAATAAAAAGTCTCTCTGCCCATATGATGATAAACGTCATACCTTATAGAACAAAAGAGATACTCTTCCTTACGGCCATTATGCATTGCTGCAGCATAATTAAATCAAATGATAAGAAATATAATGGTATTGTTTATTTTATTAATTAATTATATTTTAGGTTAAAAAACAAAACATGAACAGTAGTAAAAAAAAAAAAAATTGTTTGAAATATGATAACAAGTATGTAATAAAAACTTAATGTATAATTTTATCAATGTTGTATATAAAAGTTTGTGTAATAAAGTTACAAATAAATTTTCATTGTAAGAGTTTATTAATATTTTCAGGTCACTATGCAATATCTTTCTTGTCAATCCAGCTGCTTTCTTTCAGCCCCCACTATTTCACATACAGCTTATTTCCTTTCCTTTTCAAAATCTTCTCGATGAGATAAACATCTGGATGTTTTACTTTTTGAAGCTCTTCAGCGTAAAAGGATCCGCTAACAGGTTGACCTTTTAGATCTTTAAGTAAATATGTATATGGATCCGTCTTCTGAATCTTGATTACTTTAAATATTTCGCTTGACCAATTCGGTTTGTAGCTTTTTGAAAATGCTGTTTTTTGTTTAGATATCCTCACAAAATCATCCTCTTCAAACTTCTGCTTTCGCACTTTAGTCGGAACAGTAGAATACACATTGTTTAGCAAGTGTTTTTCTGATTTTTTATTACAAGCATCAATTGGTCTCATACCAATCGTCTTATGAAATGATGAGTTATATTCTTGTAGAACCTGAGGTAAAATATTTAAAAACTTGTAATTTCCTCGTAAGCTAAATGCTTTCCACATTTCCCCCTTTAACGTTCTATTAAACCTTTCTACAATGGAAGCTTTCATACTAGAAAAAGTGGAATAATGATTAATAGAGTATTTGTTCATTAGTGATTTAAACTTGGAATTATAGAATTCTTTTCCTTGATCGCTTTGAATATTTCTTGGTGTTTGTTTACTCAAACGAAACACGCTCTCCATCGCCTTAGTTACATCATCCCCAGATTTCTTCTTCACTGGTACAGCCCATGCATATTTAGTAAAGCAATCTATAACTGTTAGTATATATTTGTGACCTCGATTCATTCGAGTATAAGGAAGCATCTCCACGAGATCTATCTGCCATAAGTCGTTTATCCCTTTCAAAACAGTCTTTCTTCTAGGGCATATCTTGCGAGCTGGCTTATGCAATTCATTTACAATAGTTTTCTTAATTGATGAATCCATCTATAATTTTCTTTTAAGTATTTTGTTGAGATAGCCGAGCGTGACTACATCAGATTCCTTCACGGGCTCACCAACGTTTGTTATTTTCTTGCCGAAAGCGTCAAACATATTGTCAACTAAAGTCAGAGCAACTCTGTTGAAGAATTCTTTTGTGACAATATCATAGTTATTTATAGGTGGAGCGAAATTGACAAGTCGTTTTCTTTTCCCATCTATATAGCTACCAGGCCAATTCTTTAAATCAGTGTAAGTCACTGCTAGTGTATCACAATATATTTTATTTACAGCGTCGCGAGCTGCAGCCGGGTTTCCAACATTAATTATTCGTAAATTACGTGCGTCGATATCCTTTTCAGATTTTAATAACTAAATGGAAAGTAATGTTTCTTATACTTGGAATGCTTTGTTGTGATGTGAGATCCAAACTTGTTTATCGTCATTTTTACACTGAACCATTTACAATATGCACGTTAATATATTATATTTTCTTCTCGTAGCTCTTCGATTATTGATTCGATTTCGTTTTGGTGTCCTTCATGTCCAGCATGAGTCGATGACATGAAGAGCCTCAGCCGATCAACAAGTTCGTTAGGATCATTCCAATATTCATACAGGGGTTTATTGGATATCATGAAACCCGTGCCTCTTTTGTAAGAGTGAGAACGTAGGCTCCTGGTCGAGGCTGAGGAATGAGGGCGGGGTTTTAAGGTTTGTGATGGAAATAACTTCATTATTATATTTTTGTACTTCTCAGATCTGGTGCCCATCATCCCTTGTTCTTCGCTATAACCTCGCTTGTGTGCATTGGTTGAGAGTAAAATATTCTTATAATTAACCAAGTCGGACTCGGTATAATCTTGGGGGTTTTTCAAATAGAGTAACTGTATCCCGGTGTCCTTTCATACACATCACCGTTAATGGATATATCGTCGCTGTTTGCAAACAGCTGGACATCGGTCGAGTCTCATATTGCCAACTCTCCAGAAGGCATGACTCTAATTCCATAACGATCGTCGTGCGCTTTATCGCCTTTCAACAACTTATCTAAGTATTTCCTTTGCAGGTTTCCAAACACAGTGAGGTGTGCCTTAACTTCAGCCTCTCCTTGCGGTGTTTTAGCGTATTCTTTGACTTGTTCTGATAGCGGATCATCTGTCTCATAATCTCCCTCCTCTACATCTGGTGACATGAACTCATGAATGGGATTCTTTAAGTGAGATAATGGTGTCAGCGCGGTACTAGTTTTCGCTTCGTCCGATAAAATTTGTGAAGATTTTTTGTAAAGAGGCGTTGTTTTTGTTGTCGGTAATAATGTTGATCTACTGTAAATACTAACAGACTCGAGCGGCGATTCAAGTGTAGATTCCTTTTTTATCTTTGTGGGTGTCAATGGAGGCCCCCTTCTTGATAGTACTGAATGTTTAATATCCTTAAGGGGTTGAAGCACGGGTGTGAAGAATTCTTGTCGACCTTTTTCGATATCCTGCAGACTACGCTTCAATGAACGATATTGGTTTTTCAAAATCTCGCTTGTTTTTATAATCTCACGAGTGACTTTTGGGTCCATGACTGCTAATGATAACTATCCTCACGAATGTTCTTTATATATCTACTATGAATGTATCGATTCCTTTTCTAAAACGACCATCGTTTGTGTCTCTAGTCTTGTCAATGATGAGATAGTCAAACGGATCTTTCCAACATAGCGAACATATGTCTTTAAAATGTGTAAAACTTAAATCTGGAGTGCTTACATGTCCATCGTAAATGTGTTTCAAATTCAACTCGTCTTGAGGAAATACTATTAAAAAGTTAAAGTTACACCAGATGAGGTGTCTGGGGATACAAACATAACTCTGTGTTAAGTAAAAGCAATCGAGATGCATGTGACGGCCATAACTAAAGTATCGTTTTATTATATCTTGATCTTCCATAGTCACATCATCGAATATACAGACCGAATCGGATTCAACTTCTCGAGGCAATTCTTTCCCGTCTTCAAATTCATATAATTTTATTTCAGGAACAAGATCTATGACACTTTTCAAATACTGATACTTCGCTTGATGTAAAGTTTTTCCAAAAAGATACACATTTTTAAATTTTAAACCGTTAGGATTAATTAAAAGTCCAATCATAACATTGGTCTTTCCGCATCCGCTCGGTCCACAAATTGATGCCCGTATGGCGTTTGGTAATAGCGTACTATGTCTCTGCTCTGAATCCTCCTTAGTAGGTGAAAAGTCGGTGATGTGAAAACGTTGTACTTGTTTAACTAATTTCATTATGAATACAAACAACTACACTGATTCTCAGTATATATATACCTCAGTTTTTCATTACCCGACCACAGTATGATACGTAGGTCTCGCAAAGGAAGGGGCTTAGTGAACAGTCTTATAGACAGGTTGCCAGTTGAATTACATCTTCCAGGATATCAGTATTGTGGACCTGGCACGAGATTAGAAAAGCGCCTGGTTGCAGGTGATAGCGGAATAAACGAGCTTGATAGAGATTGTAAAGAACACGATAGAAAAAATAAGGACATGGGTAGTCGCAAGCAGGCAGATAGGATCCTAGCCGATAAAGCTTGGAAACGAGTTAAAGCTTCAGATTCTTCATGGGGAGAAAGAGCTGCGGCTTGGTTAGTTACAAATGCCCTGAAAGCTAAAGGGAAGATTGGATCAGGATTAAAAAATAAGAGATAAAAGAAGATTAGTTTTCTTGATTTAGTTAAATTAAATTTAGTTCCGCTGTGGGTTCTTTGGCAGGAGGAGCCGCTAGTGTAGCGAAAGCTATAAATGAGGCTAAAGAAGCAAAGCTAAAATTGGATAAGCAAAAGAGACATAATTTGGTTATGGAAGGGCAGAAAGTCGGTAATGGGCTTTATTTGAAACCGTATAAGAATGGTTATGGTCTGTTTATAACTCAACAAAAAAAGTATAAACAAATATGACTACCTAATAAACCATTATCCGATATCGAATTAAATCATTTAGCAAAAGATTTAAATGTTCCAAATTTTCGCGGAGTGTTTATGATTGATAATCTTCCTGAATATCCCAAAAAACATGAGTCAGCTATTGTAAATTTAAATATAAGTCTAGAACCCGGTTCTCATTGGGTCTTTTATGTCAAAAAAGATAATGTCGTAAATACCACAACTAATCGACTATTTCAAAGGTTTTAAAATAACCTACAATAGACGACCTTATCAAAAATGGAATACTCCGATTTGTGGGCATCACTGCTTGAAGTATTTAGCCTAGGTTTCTCGTAAATTTTGATCATTAGTAATCATGAGCTATACAGTAACGTTTACGGGCAATTCTAGCGTTCTTCATGCAAACTTCCTACCTCCTCTAGAATTAGGATCGGATCATACAGTCGGGCAATTATCTTTTGACACATAAAATACTATTCCTAATATAAAGAAAGATGTTAACGATAAGTTTTATTTTGGAACTTTAACGGTCCAGATACCAGAAGGATCGTATGATATCGAAGCTCTGGATTCTTTTCTTCGTGGAGAAATCTCTCATCATGATCCGGCAGTGGGTTTGGCACTGCGTGGAAACCAGAGTACGTTAAAGGCAGAACTTAAAACAACTAAGCCAGTTTACTTCAACTTCCCCGATAAGCCACATTCCATTGGTCCGTTATTGGGGCTTACTCGTCCCAATTCAGTTATTAACCCATCACCTCAATATATTCAATCGGATGAAATTGTGAAAATTCTTGGTGTAAACACGATTTCGGTTCATTGTAACATAGCATCGGGCTCTTTCGTGAATGGTGATCCTGACCACAGCATACATCAATTCTTTCCGGCCGTTGAACCGGGATATAAAATAATAGAAACCCCGAATCCTGTCATTTACTTTCCTACTAACGTGAGGACTGTTGACAATATTACCGTTAAGTTAGTGGATCAGAACGGTGAGCTTATTGACTTTAGAGGAGAAACTGTTACTTTGAGAATACATTTAAAGAAGAATGGGGATTGATTTTAGTGCGAAGAGTTTTGACAATCGCCAAACCAAACAATCGCTATAAAAGGAGGTGTCAAACCATGCAAAGAATTAGTAAACCTAAATCTCTAAGACGGTTAACAACAGCAAACGCCGACTTTTTAAAACAGTGTGGGTTTCGGTTAAAAATAAGAACAGCATGAATAACATACTAAACATTTTATCCGACGTAAAATTCGATGAATCGCTTACGCAATTTCAATATCATTCGCATCAACCGTATGCCGGAAACACGTTCAACACGTCTGACGAGATCAGGATACCGATTCATCAGCAAGATGTCTATACGTTTCCTTCTTTAAGTTATATTTATCTTGAAGGCCGAATTTTACAAAAGGATGGTACCCCCGGCACTACTTCAAAATTGACTAATAACGCGTTTGCCTTTTTATTTGATGAGATTAGATATGAATTGAATGGTATCGAAGTTGATAGAGTGAGAAACCCTGGAATAACTACGACGCTTAAAGGACTTGTTTCGTTTTCATCGAATCAAGTCAAAGGACTAGAAAATGCGGGATGGACGATCCCTAGTGTCGATAAAACACTTTCAATAGATAAAAACGGTTTTTTCAGCGCTTGCCTGCCGCTAGATATTCTCTTGGGCATATGTGAGGACTATAGAAAAATTTTAATTAATCTTAAACAAGAACTCGTTTTAATTCGATCAAGTACGGATTTGAATTGTGTAAAGGGCACCGATGATGTACAAATAAAATTAGATAAAGTAGTATGGAGAATGCCTCATGTTCGTGTTTTCGATCAAGAACATTTGAGATTGTTGAAAATGGTTGGGACAAACCAAAAACAAAGTAATTTCTATTCCATTCCGATCTTGGGATCTTTACGAATATCCTAATTTGCCTGCATCACAGCAAGAGAATTGGACTGTAAAAACGTCAACAAATTTAGAAAAACCGCGCTATGTTATTCTCGCATTCCAGACTGATCGAACGAGAAACGCAACCAAAGATAGCAGTCAGTTTGATAGTTGCAAATTGAAAAAATTGAGACTCTATCTGAACAGCGAGCAATATCCTAATGACGATTTGAATTTAGATTTTGCACAAGGAAAAGCTCTCCTCTACGAGATGTATAACGAATTTCAAATGAGTTATTATGGTAATAGACATTCTCAACCTCTGCTCTCGCGATCTGACTTTGAGACACTTGCACCTATAGCAGTTATAGATTGTTCAAAACAATCTGAAGCAATAAAAAGTACAACTATTGATATTCGCATACTTCTGGAGGCGAGTGAGAACTTTCCGACAAATACAAAAGCATACTGTCTCATTCTTCATGATAATATAGTAGAATATGAAGTGGGAACCGGTTTGGTCCGTAAAATGTACTGAAACGCGTATATATAGCCACGCTATTGACTAAAATAATATCTGTTTGCCGTTGGTCATAGACTATAAACTTAAGATGCGTTCAGCGGTCATCGATTTTTGGGGTTATCGCACGGCTTTTAACTCATTAATTGTTAAAGAATTATCTGTAGTCTCTATTAGTCGGGGTTCATCGTGGCATTGGTTTTTCAAACCACCTCAAGATGTTGAAGAAGTGGGGCAGTCAAAGACGAACCTTTGGGTTAAGAAACATATTCACGGATTGGAATGGGACTACAGCGATGTGCAATATGAAGATCTGAAGTATTTATTACAATATGCTACTGAGAACTTTGACATATTATGGGGAAAAGGTCTGGAAAAGTGCAGGTTTATAGAAGAACTTATTAATAAACCAGTCTATGACCTACATGATTTCGGTTGTCCAAACTTCAAACAATTAGAAAATGACAAGATTGCATGTCGTTTTCATTTCAACTCATCTTTCGTCTGTTCATTAAATCAAGCATACCGTTTGGCTACATGGATCAGCAAAAATTCTGAAGCAGTCAACTTGAAAAAAGAAGATGTTCGTAAGCAAACATTAAGAAGTATCGATTCATCTCATCATCTGTTGTCATTCGCAGGTTTTATAAGGAGGGTGAAGAATATGGTAAAATGTGTATACTGTGGACTGCCTCATGACATAAAAACCCTAATCAACCCTCTCAAGTACCATAAAGCAAATAGTCCTCAATGTTTATGTTTTAAGGAAGAAGAGTACTTTTTACACTAGAGGAATTACATGACATCAGTATAATAATGGACAGAATGGAGGCAGTGATACGTCGCTTAGGCGAGGAAGGCATTGAAGCCTTAAGCACTGAAAAATTAAGTGTTTTACCTCGATCTTTGCTTTTGTACCTTTTCGATTACGCATTGGACTACATCTGTGACAACTTACCTGAAGAATGGCAAGAGGACGAGGAATTTATCCGGAAAAGAAGACTTTCCTATCTCAATGAATATATTAATTATTAATTATAATTTTATACTCAAATTTTTGTCAATCTTTGTTTTTCAAATGAACCAAATATTTCTATTATAGGTTTGTTTTATTGTTTTTTTCCTTTTAACCTTTTTTATTAGGGGTAAAGGTTCAGTAAAAAAAAGGCAAGGACATAAAATATAAAAATTATTTATTGATAATAGCTCAAATTACAATTCACATCGGTATTATTACATATTTTCTGAGTTCATTCAAGTTATAAAAAAGAGTATTAGTATTTATATTCAAGTCTAATGGATTAGTGTTAACACTCAAATCTATTGGCGCAGATTCCACTGCTTCAGTCTGCTGACTTTCTTCATGTTTCTTGTAGAGTTCCGCCATCTTGGTTATCAAGCTGATTGAATCGTTGATTTTTTCAATACTTTTACAAAGCTTCGCTGTATCGCTTCTGTTAAAACATGGTGAAGGTGAATCGAACTGAAGGGTTGGAGAACTCTGATTAAACATTGCAAAACAAATAATAACCTGTTCAATTTTCATAACTCTGTTCCTTCCCCTCTTGGATAATGTACAATATGGTACACGTTTTTGCATCTTACTCGGTCTTCGACCTCCACTTTCTTAGGTCTGCCATGTAAAAGAGACAACATCCTTGGAACCTGATCGGCGATGAATTTCCATTCTTCTGTATCCATGTACACTGTAGTTTTCTTGTCAATGATTGCGACAGTGGGCATAAAATCGCAGAGACCGACACGGAATAGTTTGCTACTAGTGATGGGGTAATCAGTCACTAGTTCCAATCGTCGTGGTCCAACCATCGCGCAAGGCTTCAATGTTGGCACTGAAAATTTTAACAGAGCGGGGGAGAAAGATGAAGTTTTTTTAGATTTTTTATAAGTTCATTCACCTCATTCCTTTTTATTTCATACAATGCAATAAGGTTTTTCAATTCGTCAAGGTGATGAAGGAATATTCTCAGTCTCGCAGATGGATTAACAACACCCATATCTTTTTTCCTTATTTTCTTCTTCAAAATCAACCTCATCCTCTACAGATGTTTTCATAGGCAGGCTCTCCAACCGATCCAAGTACTCAATAAATGGACACTTTCCAGTCCATTTTCTGTGATCTTCTAATGGTTCGTCATAGTATTCCCATTTATGCAAAATTATTCCACAAAATGCTCACCTTGTCAGGTCAGAGATCTTCAAGTATTAAAATCCTGCAGCCGCTAGCTTCACAGCACTCACTGGTGACGTCCAGCCGACAAATGTCGAAAGACGGTCTTTTTCATACCTCAAGTTCTTGCTCCTCCGTTCCTTACTCATCACCCGTCCCTGGAGCAGCTGTAAACTAAAGCTATAAACTGGAGAGAAAAAGGGAAAAGATGAGAAAGAGGTGGAAGGGAAAGCATTGCTCCCATGTAAACAAGCCATTGTGATTACACTCATTGCCCCCGTGTAAACAAAGCACCATGGCATCAACAGATTAAGGCCTCACATGTAAGCATAACCACCTCAGATGATGTAAGCATATTAAAGTCAAGTTTCATGTAAAAAAAAAACCCCAACTTCATTCATAATTGTTCATAACACCAAAACAAACAAGGTGTGTAACAGATCAACGCATCCCCAGAGGGTCCCGCAGCAAAAAGTAAAAAAATTAAATAAACCCGTGTACACGCCGAAGATAACGTAAACCCCAGGTGACGTCACAAGGTTATTACTCTCGTACTACAGCTCAAATGTAAACAAAAACAGTCCTCATGTCACAAGCACATTGACCCCCGGTGACGTCACAAGGTTATTACTCTGGTACTACAGCTTAAATGTAAACAAAAACAGTCCTCATGTCACAAGCACATTGCCCCCGGTGACGTCACAAGGTTATTACTCTCGTACTACAGCTCAAATGCAAACAAAAACAGTCCTCATGTCACAAGCACATTGACCCCCGGTGACGTCACAAGGTTATTACTCTCGTACTACAGCTCAAATGTAAACAAACCGATGTTGCCACATCTAACACATTCCATGCAACGTTGCCGGATTGTGCAACCAACCGCTCAAGGACGCCCCTCCTCCGTGACCTAGTTTACAATTTTACTATCCGCTGTTTGTACCTAGTGAGATCATTGTTTTTACATAGTTTTAATTTATTTTTTAAAACATTTTTCATTACTTGACAATCATTATCAAAATCTGAATGAACTGTGAATGAACTATTTGAATCTAAAATAGTGAATGAACTATTTCACTAAGTTTATTACGTTCTATTGATTATATGACTTTTTTAATTGACTTAACAAAATTTGAATATATAAGATTACTGTCTGCTGACAGGGAATCAGGGAGCGTAGAGCTCCGTCAAAGATTCGGAACGCCTTTTTGTAGTTATCGTTTCATCGGATAGGTTTCTATTGTTTAAATATTTTTCTTTTTTGTATGAATGTTTCTATTGAAAAGGTAGTCGTTATTTTGACCGGGAAATGATCAGAGGAGGTGCATATTTGTTCCTCTATCAGATCTTGAATAAAATTCAGACCAACTGTTCTGGTACAAACCATATCAATTGTAGACGAGACCTGCCTGCCACAGCAAGTATAATGTCCCTTTTGGTCACTAAAGGTTCTCCCAATTAAGATTACTTGAGAATGATTTTCCAAAAAATTTATGAGGTGCTTACCTCTTGAGTTATAAAAGTTGTCCACGGTTCCCTTTTCAAAGCTTAAATTGGTTCCCTCAAAGATATCGCGGCTACCTTGATCTACATTAGAGAACCTCCCAATCTCCCCCCTGAACTAACGGCAGGTTATTCTAGGTTTCATTAATAAACAGCAAGGTAGTTTCTAACAATTCTAAAACTCCTGTATCTAAACGTTGGGCCTTATATAAATTACACCTATGATAAAAAAGAAATGTTTTGTTACAATCTTGCAAAAAATATTCATTTTTTTCAATTAAATCTACTTATAAGTGTGAGCGGGATATATGACAGCGAGACCACCGGCTTCCTGACCTTTACTTTTCTGTTAAACAGCATTAGACAAGATGATTTATTACGATAGGCCTAGCGGGAGGTCTCGCTCTGATATATCAACAGGCCTGTGGGTTTCACATACACATGATATGCATGCACTATTAATATGGTCCATAATATAAAAAATGTTTTTGACCCATACCTATTCCAAAAAATTAAACATGTATGCTTATTATTATCGTAAAGATTTAAATATCCACAACCCGCTGCTATTGAGTTTGTTAACGAAGACCGGTGGGTATTAGGCTGTTGTAATACCTCTGTGGGTTCCTCAGTGTTATTTGTTTTCATTAGCCAGGCAGGTGTATTGTTCTGAAGAGATTTGCTTCGCGGCTGCCGTTATTCGGATGAATTCCCACTATACTTTTTTGGTTTTCTTCTACATATATGAGGAGACTGGTGTGAATTGAATCTCTTTATTAGTGTTCAATTTTCACCAATTAAAATGATCACCCGCCGGCGCCTATGCACGGCCTATTTAATTTGCCTGCCAGAGCCAGGAGGCATACTGTTGATTTGGAGAGTAAGAAAGCCCACGAAATTAATGGAGGAAGCTCCGGCAGTTAGAGAAGGAGTTTTTGGTTTTGTTTATGTGCTACAGGTTTTTTTACAGTTACAGTACAGGTTTTTTTTTTTTTTTTTTTTTTTTTTTTTTTTGTGCTATTCAATAAGTGCTATTCAATTCAATACTTTAGCATGAGCTAAATTAGTTAGCGGAGAGCCGGAGAAGACGAGGAGAGAATATGGGTTGGCCACCCCCGTCGAAATCAAGAAACACAGCAAGAAATAAGTTATACAATAACGCATGCACCTAAATCATGTAGCCGACACATCAGACTTACCCTTTTCTTTGTCAATAATTTATTAACAATAAGGTACTTTCAAATAAATATATTGTTATGCAGTAAACATATATTATTTTTCAACCAATAAATACAGTCCACTCATTTCATTTCATTTAAAAATTATAATCAGGAATATCCCAATTTTATTAAGCAGGGAATCCCGATTATAAGCAATTAGCGTTCATATCAGTTGTTGCTACATTCAAATCTAATAGATTCAGCTTTAGCTTCTGTAATTTTGATTTAATTATAAAACTTTTTTTATCCATATATCGAAAAAATATTATGTTTATTTTGTTCAGAAAAAGGTCATGTTCAGTTCTTATCCCATAAATATCATCCAGCAATAATCTTTGTAAGGGAAATCTATTTTCTCGCAAATATTTTTGAATATTTCCATTTTCGTTGTGTGGAATGCCTGTTGTGAATCGTGTTGAATACTCGAAATAGTCGAAATTTTTCCCTTACTATATATTTCAAGGTAACGCTATTATATATATATATATATATATATATATATATATATTTTTTTATTAAGGATTTCTTCATGTTTGAAGTTTCCTTCAACCGAACTCTTCTTCCAGTCTCATCTTCCACACCTTCCTGTCTTTCGTTTCCTCTTCCCTCAATCCATGACCGGCCATAGCTTCCTTTACTTTATTTATCCACTGTATGCGTGGTCTTCCTCCTTTTCTTCTTCCTTCTGCCTCCCATTCAAATATCATTCTTGGTATTCTATTTGAACCCATTCATTTTAAGTGGCCATTCCATTTTAGTTTTCTTTTTTCTATTGCTTCAAGTATATTTCTTTGAAGATTCATTTTTGCTCTGATCTGGCTGTTTTTTATATGGTGTATCCTTGAAACCCTGGCTGACCTCCTCCAAAAATCCATTTCTACTGCCAAGAGTCTTTTTTCCAGTGCTCTATTAAGAGTCCAAGTCTCGGAGCCATACAGCATGATACTCTCGACCAGTGCACTATATATTAATTTTTTGGTTTTGCCAAGAATATTGCTGCTCCAGATAAGAGAATTCAGCATACCAATCACTTTTCGGCCACTGATTATTCTTTTACTCAATTCCGAGTCAGTAGAGCCATTACTCTCTAATATAGATCCAAGGTATTTCAAGTGTTCCACTCTTTTTAGATTTGATATAACAGAGTCGTTCGCTTCACCCAGATCTGTACACATGTATTTTGTCTTCTTCTCATTCACTTTCAATCCCCATTCTTTGTAAATAAGTAACTTACATCATCTTCATCTTGTGAAATGATCACCTGGTTATCAGCGAATAATAGATGGTGTAAGTACGTGCCATTGATTGGAATACCCATAGGGCTACATTTATCTGTCCAATTTTTCAGGCAAGCGTCAATAAATATTTTGAACAATGTCGGAGACATACAACATCCTTGAAGAAGGCCTTTGCTACTCTTCGGATAGGGAACTTCCTACTTTTATTTGGCATTTATTATTTTTGTAAATTTCTTTTATTAAGTTTATTGTATCTTTACTTATGCCAGCTAATTCCAAGGACTTCCAAAGTAGTTTCCTAGGAACACTATCATAGGCTTTTTCCAGGTCTATAAATACCATGTAAACTCTTTTAGCTTTCGCTGCTTGTTTTTCTAGAAATTGCCTAAGCGTAAAATTGTGGTCAATGCAGGATTTTCCTGCTGTAAACCCACATTGCTTCTCTGATTGAAGAAATCGGGCTTCTAATTTATTCTTTTTAATTCTGCCAAGTAGCTTCATGATAGGATTTGTCACACAGATGCCTCTGTAATTGCCACAATCTTTTCTATCTCCGTTTTTGAATATAGGTGTGAGATATCCCAATTTCATTTCTTGCGGTATATCGCCTCCTTCGAGTATATGATTGATAAGGTCGGTAAGAAGCATAGTTACTTCCCCACCTCCATACTTAAACATTTCGGCACATACACCCCCTGGGCCAGTGGCTTTTCCATTTTTAATTTATTAATTTCTGACTCCAAATCCTCTTTGGTGAATCGTAGCGACATACCTGTATAGGGATCCGTTTCTTCTTCAGCAAATTCCGGCCTATTCTCTTTCAGCATGCTACTGAAATGGGCAGTCCAATCACTCATTTGTTTTATAGTCAGTCTGGCATCCTGTTTTTCACCTTTCCTCATTTCTTTTAGTACTGACCATGCTTCCGCTGCCCTTCGAAAACCCAGTTTACAGTTTATTCTCGCACATACCTTTTCCCAGCTATCATTTTTCGCCCTTCTTACTGCTTTATGCAGCTCTCTCCTTCCTAGCACATAAATATCCCTGTCTTCGTCCTTTTTTGGGCTATAATTATTTAAATATAATATAATTATATTTATATTTATAATATAAGCCATTTGACATATGCCTGTTTTTTCCTCTCTGCCTTTCTTCTTATATCTTCTGTTAGCCAATGCTTTGTCTTTATATTCGTCTTTTTTTCACCAAGAACTTCTGAAGCAGTTGTAACAGCACTTCAACCTCATGTCAACAAAGAGGAGGTTACACCAAGCAGTGTTGCCCGGCCATAGGAGGTTAACCAGTGTTGCCCAGGTATATTAATTAAACATTACATAACGATATGCATGGCAGTAATTAGGGTAACCTAACATTACCTTGTTATAGTCGTTAAAGCTGGTGGTGAATCTTGTTTTTTGTGCCGTGATTAAATTCAGTTGTGCGGACAAGCTAAAAACCTTTTCTTTCTTTTTAAAGTGACTTTTTATTTAATATTTTCACAAGCCAGAAGATACTTCTATTTTTGTTTCAGTATTATTTTTTTTTTAATTACTTTGAAGTTAAAATATAGTATTTTCTTTTCAATTTGTTTTTATTCTTTTATTTTTTCCCACAAACACTAAACAGTCTTCCTTAGGACCCTCGTTAAAACATCGTAAATTTCCTTGGCACAGTTAACTTTGAATTCTTTAATCGATTCTTTAACACGCTGCTGAAATAATAGCTTCAAGCTATCTTCTTGCAGTAATTCAACTTGAAACTGTACTTGTTTTAATTGATTGTATCCTCCATCCGGTTTCCAAACCACATTATTTTTTTTCTTAACCCATGGAAATATGCACACAGCTTTCAGTAATAAATGGTCCGATCCACATTCGGCACCCCTATGTTCTCTAACATCTTTAACTTTAATTGTACTGCATTGTCTAATGACAGAATAATCGATTAGGGATTTCAGCTGCCTTTTTTCATTATGCCATATGAATTTGTGAATGTCTTTGTGCTCAAAAAATGTATTTATAATTTTAAGGTCCAGCTGGTCGCAGAGTTGTCATTTCGTTCTGCTTCTCCGAAATTGCCAATTATCTTACTGTTCCTATCTCTTCCAGCTCTGGCATTAACATCACCAAGTAGGAAAATTTCTTTTCGCTTGAGGATTTTTTCCATCGTCTCTCTTAATACATCCCAAAATTTATCTTTGACCTCGTCATTTTGGTCTTTAGTTGGTCCATAGATACCAATAATCACAATTTCCCTCGCAAATAATGTAATATCGAGCCTGATTATGCGGTCATTTATCATTTCCCAACCTCTGATATTCTTTTTATATTTTTTCTCTACTAAGATAGATACACCGGACTTGGCTCTTTCGTGTTTTTCGATGCCTGACCAAAGGTGAATAAAATTGTCCAGTTCCTCAGTTCCTTTCCCTTTTTTCTTGGTTTCTGAGAGAACTATAATATCCATATCGAATTTCCTAATTTCAGTTGCAGAATGGGTAGCTTGATCGCCATACCTTGAACGTCCCAATAATCCAATATTAATTGTCCTTTTCCGCGCATTATGTCGTTTCCGTTGTTGACTGTCTTTTTTCCGAGGCTTATTGTTTGGTTTTTTAGCATTTAAGATTTTTTATGATGAGTGAGGAGCTAGCCCACAGCATCACCCTTAACCTGGAGGACCAGGGAGCTTGAAATCGGGGACTCCTACCCCTAGACGGGTTGCCTTCACCACGGCTTAGGGTCCCATCTACCCTCAGAGTGCCATTTCCTGCACTCTGTTATGGTTATACCGCCATGACTCGGTACCGCTTCCGTTGGCCTACCGATATATGATAAGCGTTTCCCAAGGGGTGTGGGAGGAAGTCGGATTTCACCCCTCAATTTGTATATATATGATTAAAATAAAATATAAAAAATAAAAAAACAACAGCATGATTGTATTTATGGTAATATTATTATTAATAAAAATAATAAACCGGCTTAAACTTACGTCCGGAAGATTTTAGGCCAATAACTTGTCTAAATGGCTTTTATAAGATCCTTACTTCTATTCTGACTAGAAAGATATATGAGCACTTGGAATCTAACAATATGACACCAATAGAGCAGCTAGGTTGCAAAAAAATGGCTAGAGGCTGCAAAGAACTCATTGACTACTTTATTTCAGGACAAACTTCAAAAAGCCGGCGGAACCTTTCTATGACTTGAATAGATTACAAGAAAGCTTTTGATTCTGTACCTCAAAGTTGGCTGCTAAAAGTAATTGACATATACAAGGTTGAACCTAAAGTAAGAAGTCTACTTTCAAGTTTAATGGAAGGAACCACGCTAAAAATTGGAGCAACTAGCATCAGCAACCAAATCAAAATCCTTAGAGGAATTTAACAGGGTGACTGTCTTATCCCCTTATGGTTTTGTATGGCGCTGTTTCCTTTGAGCCGGATACTCCTTAGGAATAAGGTGGGCTATAAGCTCAACATTAAGGAAGAAGCATGCATGATAAGTCACAGTTGGTATATGGATGACCTCAAATTGTATGCAAAGAATAACCAACAACTACAAGTGTTAAGGCCAAGCATTCAATATATTAAATTCCTACACTCACCAATCCTATTACCTATCTTTCTACACAAATTTAGAATTGTATATTGTATTTTTATGTTTTATCAACTTTAACCAACTTCGTGAAGAACAAAGATAACTTCACTGGACCTCCTTGGAGTGATAAGGGGAAGGTTACTGCACTGTCTCCTGCTGGATAGTTATCATCTCATGTTCAGCATATCTTTCACCAATTTTCACCGCTTAATTATCATCATTTTCTCACCGTTTAACACCACTTCTTCATTACAATTTTGTACTCTGTTATTTGTTATTCATGACACTATCAATTCCACCAGTTATAGATGTCCAACTGTTTACTTACAATTAGGAGTAGTTATGGTAGAAACTTTAGTAGACTCTGGAAGTCAAGTCACAGAGAAGAGAATAGAAGAAGGGATTTATGAGGAGAATATGTGGCCATATTCCGGACTGAACTTTGTGTGTCAGTGTTGTGACTAACCTCTTTGGTATTATGCTCTTGTGAACATTTATATTTATTCATATTTTCTGTTAGAAATAATATCAACTATGCAAGAACTATTTTATTATATTTTTATTTTATTAAATTAGCAATGTAACAATTACTAGTTATTATAACCCATAAATATTATGTTTGATATTATAACCACTGGTTAGGGACTGTTGTGAAAAGAGTCTGTGCCGCCATTACCGCTTGGGTTGTTTACAAGCTTGGTGCTCCAGTGGCGTCCTTTTACATTTCTTCTGTTGATTTACAATATATAGTGTTCTTGTTTCTAATTTGTGCTATTATTGAACCTCAAGACTTAAACACATTCCATTAGAAAGAATATTGGTGACTTCCCGACGGCAGAAGCTGAGGACTTTTATACCAACACAAGCTTACTACAACCTTAGAACTGTAAGTTTCTTTATAATTTTTACTGCTAAAACTCACCATGTCAAACGATAGTGCAGATGAAAATGAACAACTAATTAAACAAACTTCTACTGATGTGGAAATTAATAAAGTGTCTATGAAAATCCCGCCATTTTCCAGAAACAAGCCAAAAATTAGGTTTTGGCAGCTTGAATCACAGTTTATCAACTGCAATATTAGATCTGAGACTACAAAATACCATTATGTTGTGGGCTCTCTGGATGCAGATGTGGCTGAGCAGATCTCAGATTTTATGGAAAAAAAATTATCTGCTACTCCATACACAGACCTAAAGAAACGGCTCATGGCAGAGTTTGAAGAAACACAGGGACATAAGGCCAAGAAACTGTTAAATGAACTACAGTTGGGAGACAAAAAACCATCTCACTTGCTCCGAGAAATGAGATCACTGGCAGGTAATAGTGTGAAAGATGAATTTCTGCCCTCATTATTTCTTGAGAGGCTTCCACAAGCAGCACAGTCAATTCTCGCAGCCAGCAACTATGATAATTTAGATGAGTTAGCTACCATGGCTGATAAAATTCTGGAGGTGACATCAAGCAGTTCTGTCTATGCATGCAATACCTACCCACCTACTACCACAGAGTCCCCTCTGGACCAACGCATAACAAGGGTAGAAGAGTCATTAGTAAATTTAACCAAACAAATTGCACAACTTTCTACTCGAAATAGATCAAACTCACCCCACCCGCGCAGACGTTCCCGCTCAAAAAGTTCCAGTTCTCGTATGCCCCTCTGCTGGTACCACTACAAATTTAGAGAAAAAACAAACAATTGTGTGCAGCCATGCAGTTTTAATCAACACAAGCCTGCGGAAAACTCCAGCCCTTCACACTGAATGCGGCAGAGTGTGATGGGAGCTCCAGGCGCCGCTTATTTGTTAGAGACCTTACTTCAAGTTTACTATTTTTAATTGATACTGGTGCAGATATTTCAGTTATCCCCCCATCAATCAATGAAAAATCAAACCCAACTAACAACCATTTGTATGCGGCGAATGGATCATTAATTAAAACATATGGGAAGAAAATTTTAAAATTAAACCTTGGACTACGCAGAGACTTCCCCAGGATTTTTACGATTGCCAATGTAACCCAACCTATTATTGGAGCTGATTTATTGGAACATTATGGACTAATAATCGATTTAAAAAGAAAAGGTCTGATCGACCAGGTAACTTCATTGGTAGTTTCAGGTAAAAGCTCAAATTCATTCCAATCTTCTGTCCTGCTAGTATCCCCGAGACAAAAGTATGCAGACCTACTTAAAAAATATCCAGAACTCCTTCAAGAGAAACCATCATTTCACAATAACGTCAAGAGCCATGATGTCACTCACACTATTGAGACTTCAGGACCACCCTCGTCAGCTCGACCTAGAGGACTTCCACCTGATAAGTTAGCACAGGCCAAATTTGAATTTGAACAAATGTGCGCCATGGGGATTTGTCGACCATCTAAGAGCAGTTGGGCCAGCCCACTCCATATGGTACCGAAGAAAGATGGATCTTGGAGGCCTTGTGGTGATTATAGAAGGTTAAATTCAGTAACCAAGCCTGACCGATACCCTGTACCTCACCTCCATGATTTTAATTCTGAATTATTTGGAAAAAGCGTATTCAGTAAAATAGACTTAGTACGTGCTTTCCATCATATACCTGTGGCTCCTGAAGACATCCATAAAACTGGTGTAACAACACCCTTTGGACTATTTGAATTTTTATTACTTCCATTTGGACTTAGGAATGCTGCAGAATCCTTTCACCGTTACATTCATTATGTTTTAAATGGCCTCACTTTTGTTTATGCCTATTTAGATGACCTGCTTGTTGCATCAAAAAATGAAGAAGAACATCACCAGCACTTAGAAATTCTTTTTCAAAGATTATCTCAATTTGGTATCAATATTAATATTTCAAAATGTATTTTTGCCAGTCCTGAAATTGACTTTTTGGGATATCGTGTTAATTCTTATGGCATTGCACCACTCCCAGAACGTGTAAAAGTTATTCAAGAATATCCACTTCCTGTTTCAGTCAATGATCTACGGCGATTCCTTGGAGTTGTAAACTTTTACAGGAGAGCACTCCCCAATACAGCTGCAACTCAACAACCTCTCTTTGATCTATGTGGAGCTGTTAAGAAACGAGACCACCGAAAGATTCAGTGGACTCCTGAAGCTGAAGCATCCTTCAACAAGCTTAAGCAAGAACTTGCCAATGCTACCTTGCTTGCTCATCCGTCCTCTGATGCCCAGCTTATCCTCACGGTTGATGCATCTGACTTCGCTATGGGAGCAGCCCTACATCAGCTAATTAATAATGAATCCCAACCTCTTGGATTCTTTTCAAAGAAACTTAGCAATGCTCAGAAGAAATATAGCACATATGACCGTGAACTACTTGCAGCATATTCTGCTGTAAAATATTTTCGGCATATCTTAGAAGCACAAAATTTCATAATTTATACCGATCACAAACCTTTAACTTATGCTCTTTTACAGAATGCAAACAAAGCTTCTCCTCGCCAACTCAGACATCTGGACTACATTGGACAATTTACCACTGATATCCGCTATCTACCTGGTAAACTAAACATCTCTGCTGATGCTTGTTCTCGCATATACTCCATCCAGATACCAACTGCTATAAATTTAGAAGATGTTGCTACAGCGCAAGCTGAAGATGAAGAATTACAGCATCTACAAACCTCAGAGAAGTGTTCCCTGAAGTTCCAGGTGATTACCTTACCTAACGATTCTGAACTTGTCTGTGATGTTTCTACAGGTAAACTTCGACCATTCATACCCTCTCATTTCGGAGATTGATATTTGATTCATTACACAATTTACACCATCCTGGCATCAAAGGTTTACTAGATCTAGTGCAATCCAGATATGTTTGGCCATCTCTAAAAAAAAGATGTAACTCTCTGGGCCCGTACTTGTGTTCCATGTCAACGTACAAAAGTATGGAAGCATACAACTACTCAACTCGGAACCTACAATCCAGTCGCAATCAGGAACAATCCAGTCGCTGCAAGATTTTCCCATATTAACATTGACTTGGTTGGTCCCCTACCACCATCTCGTGGGTTTCAATATCTATTAACCATAATAGATAGATTCTCACGTTAGACCGAAGCCGTTCCTCTCCCAGATATGACAGCTGAAACAGTTTCTACTGCCCTACTATTCCATTGGTGTGCACGTTAAGGTATTCCTGACAGAATTACTACTGACAGAGGCGGTCAATTTGAATCTCAGCTTTTCTCAGAGCTGACTAAATCTTTGGGTGTAGATCACATAAAAACAACCTCATATCATCCCCAGTCAAATGGGAAGATAGAAAGGTGGCATCGCTGCTTAAAAACATCATTGAAAGCCCATTTAACTGGCGATTGGGTCTCTATTTTACCACTAGTGCTCATGGGACTCAGATCATACATTATTCCGGAAGTAAATGCATCCTCAGCTGAACTTGTTTTTGGAACACCAATTAAATTACCAGCTGATTTTTTCCAAGAGATTCAAAATAATGTGAACACCCACAACATGTTATTAAGACTCCGAGAACACTCCAGGTTGCTTCGCCCAGTTCCATCAAGTCATCGAAACTCATCTCACATATTTGTGCACCCTGAACTTTCTTCAGCTACACATGTTTTCATAAGAAATGACGCTATTCGAAAACCATTGCAAGCAACTTATAATGGACCCTTTGAAGTGTTATCTCGTTCCGAAAAATTCTTCAAGATAGCCTTACCAAGTGGACCACAGAATGTATCAGTAGATAGACTCAAACCGGCATTCCTTCTTGGCAGTTATCATGAAAACACTGAAGAACATCCCACTTCTTCCACAAGCTGTTCACCTCAAATTCCACCAGCTGCCGATCTTCCAACAACAATGTCTGAAGAGCATCATACTGCACCTGCTGAAGACCTATCCTTCAAGCCTCGCCACACTCGTTCTGGCCGTACTGTCCACTTTCCTACACGTTTTCTCAGCGCTATCACTGGGGAGGGAGTATGTGGCCATATTCCGGACTGAACTTTGTGTGTCAGTGTTGTGACTAACCTCTTTGGTATTATGCTCTTGTGAACATTTATATTTATTCATATTTTCTGTTAAAAATAATATCAACTATGCAAGAACTATTTTATTATATTTTTATTTTATTAAATTAGCAATGTAACAATTACTAGTTATTATAACCCATAAATATTATGTTTGATATTATAACCACTGGTTAGGGACTGTTGTGAAAAGAGTCTGCGCCGCCATTACTGCTTGGGTTGTTTACAAGCTTGGTGCTCCAGTGGCGTCCTTTTACATTTCTTCAGTTGATTTACAATATATAGTGTTCTTGTTTCTAATTTGTGCTATTATTGAACCTCAAGACTTAAACACATTCCATTAGAAAGAATAAATATAAATATAGAAAGATAAAAAGATAAATTTGAACATGATATTTTACCTCTAATCTAACTTGAAAATCACTACAGCGGTAAGAAGGAAATCAACCTATGTTAAGAAACAAATTATAGCAACAGCAGAATGGCAACATTTCGTTTTTCAATTAAATTTTCTGATAGTTTCAAACTTAAGCCAAATGTGTATCCTAGGATATGATTTTATTAAAAACAATGTGAAAGTGATCAATATTCAAGAAAATTTCCTTTTAGTGGAAGCAGATTATGGTAGTTATCGAAATATCCTTCGAAAACCCTGACAGTGAAATGGTATACCAGGTGTGTAAATATGAAACCGGAATTTCGCAAATAGCAAATAAGAGTTGATTATGTAAAAATGATACATACTTTTTTATTCAAAGTACTGTCCTTCGCTATCTATGCATTTTTCCTATCATTCAGGCAATTTGTGGATTCCCCGCCAAAATAATGCTTCCTCTTCTGAGTCAAACCAATCACTTAACATTTCGTACATTTTCATAAGAAGTGAAACGCTGCTCAGCTAGTGCGTGTCCCATCGATGCAAATAGGTGGTAATCGGATTGGGCCAAATTTGGTGAATAAGCCGCATGCGGAAGAATTTACCAACCAAACACTTGGATCGTTTCCTTGGTCCGTTTAGCCGAATGTGTTGGGGCATTGTCATGGAGCAAGATCACTTTTTGTGTCCTTTCTTGATATTTGGGACTTTTTGGCGCGAATCTTTATTCAAATTTATCATCTGTTGTAGGTAGCGTTCCGGATCAACAGTTTCCCCAGGTTTCAGCAGCTCATAGTAGGTAACATCCATCTGATCAAACCAGACACAGAGCATTTTCTTCCTCCCCAAGCGATGCTGATGGTTCACCAGGAGTTACCCAGGATTTTTTACGCTTAGGATTCTCGAAGTAAATTCACTTTTCATCACCAGTCACAATTTGATGAAGAAATTACTTTTTTTCTGTACCTGGCGAGCAGCTTTGCCATGAGGTTTTTCGAGCTTCCTGCTGCCTGTCATTCAGTTATGAGGTACCCATTTTCCGATATTCTGGATCTTTTCCATGCCTTTCAAACAAATGGAGAAGGTGTCACATGTAATAATTGTCCAACAAACGCTTCCAAATCAGCGTTTTCAAAGTTTTTTTTTTTGTGGTTTTCCACGGTCATTATTTCTTTTATCGAAATCCATCTTTAAATTTTTTGAACCAATCGAAACATTGAGATTTGCCTAGGGAATGCTCCCCGTAAGCTTCAGCAAGCATCCTATGTGATAATGCTCCAATTTTTTTCTGAAGGAAACGGAAAATAAATGCTGTCCGCAAATCTTGATTTGTTGGCACAAAAGTCGACCTGTTCAACGCCACTAAAAACACGGTTATAGAATGAAACTGATGTTGTTATCAATTGGATCTCTTTACTACATGTAGGCAAAAGCAGATAACACCACTGACGGATTACTTAGAAGATTATATTGACTGCTAACTCCTACCATTGGCGAATTCCGGTTTCATATTTACACACCTGGTATATATCCAGCCAATATGCTAGTTTAATAAAAAAACCGAGAAGTCTGTTAAGCTAAGTCTACCATAACCGATGAAATAAATGAACTAGGATCAAGTAATGCACACGTACCTCAGTGCAGATTTCCTAGGCCCTTTGGAAACTGGTATAGGAGGAGTGAAATATGTATTTGTAATGGTGGATAATTTTAGTAAGGTGGTACACCTTGCGAAATTGCATGCAGGAACTACGAAAGCCGCATTAAGAGGCGTCGATCAGTTTTGTAAAAAATACGGAATACACTAGAAAATCTTAACTGAACATGGTATCCAGTTTAAAAGTAAAGTTTGGAAGGGAACGTTGAAGGAAAAAGGAATAAAAAGGATTTTTTGCTCAATTAGACACCTTCAGGCAAATGCTAATGAAAAGATCAATAGAGATTTAGGAAACTATTACGAGTTTTGGTTGGAGATAGCCATATGAGTTGGCCAAGATACAAAGAGATCATGAATAATGTAATTACCAATGCCTACCAAACAACTGTAGGCGCAGTACCAATAGAAGTACATAGTGGAATTAGGAGAAAAACTCCAATGGACAATTTGATTAATAAATATCTACCAGAGAACAGAGACATAAAAGAAGACAAAGAAATGAGAAGTCTAAGAGGGGAGGTGAAAAAGAGATTAGAGGAATCAGGTGAAAGAATCCGGAAACGATATAATGCAAGTCATAGGACAAATACATTTAATATTGGAGATAGTTTATTAATCCGAACATTACAAACAGTATCAGACCCAACAATTCAAAGTAGCAAATTTATCAAATTGTATGAAGGACCGTATGGAGGGGAGTGGAAATATGGGGAGACAACTTATCTTGTAGTAGGTACACAGAAATATCGTTCGTGGAAAGAAATGAGTCACGAAGAACTTCGAAAAATATGTCGAGGTGTTTTCCATAGTAGTTTATTGAAACCATTTTTTGAATAAATCACTCATTTGTTTACATAATCCATTTGTTATCAGATAGTTGAAACGATTGGGTATGAGTAAGAAAAAACTTAAGTGACGAAGTGGAAGGAGTAACGAATAAATCTAATGTAGCATTGTGCTAAATCAGTGGATTATTTCATCGGTTATAGTGGACTTAACTTCACTGACTTCTTGGTTTTTTATTAAACTAGCATATTGGCTGAATAAATATATATATATATATATATATATATATATATATATATATATATATATATATATATATATACATATATTTATATATATATATATATATATTTTAATATAGTCTGGGAGGCCCTAAGAGTACGTATTTTTTTAAAGTAAAACTGTAAATAGTAGTTTGATTCTAACAAAGAAGTTAATTTTTTTTTTAGTGATAATATAGTATCACAATATCTTGTTATCTTTGAATATTAGGCCCTAAGAGTATTTTTAAGTAAAACTGTAAATAGTACTTGTATACGTTTGATTCTAACAAAGAAGTTTATTTTTTTATAAGTGATAATATAGTATCACAATATCTTGTTATATTTGAATATTAATTCAGTTAGGTAAACCTTTTTATTGGAATAATGTTATTATTTGTTTATTTTATAATCTCATTACTTTCATTTATTTGTTTAAATGTTTGAAACCGTGTCTTATTATAACACCGTACGCGTTTGTTATTTACATGGTTCAAGACCAAATAATCCATGTAATAGTCATATAGTAAAATGATCAAAGTGATAGGCTTAATAGGCGAATCCCTAAAATAAATATTTGCTTCAAACCTGTCATGAAAATTTCGGCATTTTAACGGGGATTTCCCCATAAACATACTTAATGAGTTTAAGTGATCTCCTGGAGGCGGCTTATTAGGGTTTAATAATTTTATAAATTCTAGAAGGCTTAATACCTTTTCTTTATTTTCTATCGCCATAGGTCGGTTCTTCTTTTCATCTCCAACCTTTTCATGGGACCTATCAACTTCTTCACGTACTTGGCAAGATTCAAGAGTTTCTACCTGAGCTTGAGGGATTGGTAAATTCTCTTGAATAGTTTCTTCTTGAAGATTCTTCCTTTCATCTTCAAGTTTAAAGAGAACCTTATTTTGCCCGTCGGAATTAGTCTCTATGTTACCACTTTCAGATTGAACATTATAAAAGGGTTCTTCCCTTGGAGATTCGTCGCTAATAATTTCTGTATACTTAAGAGCAGTCATCTCGTACGGTCCAGGTTTCACAGAATTGGTGACAGGAGGTTTATCAATACAATTTTCCACTGATATATTGGGCATATCTTCATCACTCTCATTCATATCCTCACTTTCAGCTAGGGGTGGTTTCTGTGTTTCCTCATCAGGTTTAGTGAAACGTTTTGCAGATGCTTCCAACTTCAGATTTGTTGTGTGAAAAGCTTCATTTATTTCCTGTAGGTTTTTATTATGCTCTTCTATTATTCCCTTTAGCTCTTTATGTCTATCTTCTTGATTTTTCTGCATCTCTTTTATTAGCTGCCATATTAACATTACTTCTGGGCTGAGGCAATTTTCTTCTGTTTTCTCCCTGGTCTGTGGCTGAGTTGCTTCTGGATGTGGGATCGCTATTCCTTCAGCCAACCCCGTATTCGGCTGTGGTAGTTTCTCGTTTTCTACCCTCAAAGCCATATCAAAATGTCGTGCGCGTATATTATCCCTTTAATATCTATTGAAACCTCCGCGGTAGGGTTAAACGCAAGCACTGATTAAATATAACACAAAAAAGAAGCCACTTATTATAAGACCGTACAAAAAGAAGTATAAGGACACACATCACTACTTTAACACTAAGGCAAGAGAACACGAGAAAACGAAGCAAAGATTTAAAGCGAAATTCTGGAGAATTTGTAGTCAAATTAAAGAAATTACCAAACCTTATATATATTCACCCTTCGGCCACTTTGTATAATTTAATAAGAAATTTCAGCTAATGATATGAACGAATTGGTAAGTACGTCCCCACAAGGGATGCCATTTTGATTGCTACGTTTCTGGTCTCCCGCTTTTCTAAGGCGGGTGGGGGTTACCAGAAACGGCATATATCCAATTGATATTGTAATTAATGTACTTAATACGCCTTAATGTAAATTGGATACTTTTCCAAAGGTGACGTGTTTACCAATTCTATTTTATTTTAATAAACCTGTGGCATAGGGTAAATGATAATAAATAAACAAATCTAAATTGAACTATATCTTTAATTTTACTGACTAATAATATAAATCATTAATACCCCCTTTAATATATCATATGAAGATATTTTACTGACGCTAATTAATTAATGGATGCTGACTGGAAATTTAACATTATTTAAATAAATACTGACCACACAATATTACAACTAGTACTGTATATGTTGTATTAACCTTATCTGGTGGGCACTCTCTGGTGTTGTCTCTGGCCTATCTGCTGGATCAGTCCCTGCCATCTCTGACGCTCTCTCAGACTCAGCACAGCATCCCATCTCGGTCTCTCTCGGAAATCTGGACTCTGCCGCTCCTGCCTATCTGGTCCTCTGCCCTTCTCGTTCCACTCTCGCCCTCTTGGCACACTCCCCCGACCTCTGCCCACCTCCGAACTCACTCTCCACCCGAACTCCCCGAGCCTCCTTCTTCACCGTATAAGTCCTCTTTCCCCCACTCTCTTCAGACTTCTTCTGATTGGCTGGCTGGTTGGTTCCAGACTTCGTCTGATTGGCTGGCTGCCTAAAATTTCCCTTCCTTTCCATATTCAACGTGTTTCCCAGCGGCCTCTTTGCCGGGGAAAAACCAGGGTTTATGGCCACAAATTTCTCTAACAATCTTCTTAGGTATTTCCCTGGATGTTTGTCGGCAGCATTGCCGGTCCTAAGCTTTGCTTATTTTGAATCTCTAACAGAAGGTTTATGGCCCCAATAACTTACAAGGAGGTATTTCCAAGACCTAGCCGCCTTCAGGTAAAACTGACCACCGGGTTGACCATATACAGTACTTTACAAATTTTGATATTAAATTATTAATTCAATTTACTTTTCCTATCATGGCAGCATCCACAATACATAGCATGATTGAAAAACAGATGTGAAAGAAAATATAACCTATTGTAATCAGCTGTGAGCCACACCATTAAACCATTATTAAACCAACCTATCTATCAATCTTACAAATTAAATTATCTTTAATTAATCTTACAAGAAAGGAAATATGGATGAAGCTAGATTATTCGTCCACATAGTAAAAAGAAGTGAAGCGGAGTACGTGCTTTTTGGACTGTCTGAAGATAAAGAGTTCTGGTTTGTAGTACCTGAAGAGTACAGAAACATGGCAATACATAAGGTACTCTTGTCTAAATCAACTATTAAAGCAGCTCTATCAGCTATCCAACCTATAGATGGCTACCGTAAAATGGGAATAAAACTAGATGAAATAATTAAGCATGAATACTTCGATGAGGATGGTAATCTAAGTTTTAGGTCCATCCCCCTCGAAAAAAGCCAACCAATATCTGAGTCTAGCAATCAATTGAGAGAAAAAAATTTAATTAAAAAGATAAATTGGTTAGAAAATAAATTAAAAGGTAATGAATTAGAATTATATGAAGTAGAAAAATAATTTCTTATCGATAAATTTGATAAAACATATGATCCGAATCAGTGGTTAGGTAGGTTTAAAAAAGAATGTGCAAGACACTGTATAAATTCCGTTGAAAAGAGGATCCAAATTCTTAGGATTTTTGTGACTGGCTCATCGAAGGATTGGTATGAGGCGAACTTAAGGAAGATAGGTTTAAATGACTGGTTTTCTTTGTGTCTTTCCTTCCTAAATGTATTTGTTGATAAGGGTTGGTCTAAAGTGAGAAAAGCTTACAGCTACAGATTTTTAGGAGGTTCCTTGGTTGACTACGCCCTAGTCAAGGAACGATTATGTTTAGAGGTCGAAAGTCAATCAACTGTTATATCTAAAATCAATATGACAGTTATGGGGCTTCCTGTTCAGGTACAAGATGAATTGGATAGGGAAAAAATAATTACAATCGATAAACTCTATAAAGAATTAAGGAAACTTGATGGAACATTCGGCAAAATTAAAAATAATAATAAACATTTTCAAGTTAATAAAAACTCTGAAAAAAAAACAGAGAAGAAACCATGTTCCATGTGTGAAGCATTTGGATGGCCTAACCGATATTACCCTGTTAGCCACTGTAGGAATAAGAACTTGTACAAAACCAAAAGAGAAGTAAATTTTAGTGAACCAATTACTACTTGTCAGGCAGTTGATGATTGAATTGAACGATAAATGTTTAAACTAGAAAGCCCGGGGAAATTTAGTCCTTGATTAAAATAAATGTTATTATAGATAATAAGTCACGAGTGAAAGCCGTATATGATTGTGGATCAAACGTCAGCTTAATAAATCAGAGAATTGTGGAAATTTTGAGATCAAAATTAATAAATAATATTACTGCATTTAAAACAATCAATGGATTAAATTTCCTTACTGCCCGGACAAATATCATTCTAAAAATTGGTAAAATTAAAGAAAATCTGAGTACCTGTGTAGTGAAGAACAACAACTTTTCTTATGATCCCCTACTTGGTCTTGATGCTATAAAGAAATTTAGGTTAATTCAAGATGAAAATTTAAATATTTTTCAATGGAATGGTCATGAAGTTGTAGACTTGAAAGGAATAGAGGAAAAGAATAAGATGATTAGAAGTAATGATAAAATTAATGAATTAAATTTAGATGAAACTTTAGATGTCACAAAAAAAAAATTATAAATTGTAGATCATATACAAGATGAGAGTAAGAGGAACCAAATGTTAATATTATTGAACAAATTTGGCCATCTGTTCGCTAAAAATAAATATGATGCGTGCAGGGTAAAATCAAGAGAAGCTGAAATAAGATTACTTAAGAATGAACATGTTACTTCAAGGCCTTATAAATGTTCAATTTTAGGTGAAAAAGAGAAAAAAACACAAATTAAGAAACAGTTAGAAGCAAACCTAATTCAAGAATCAGACTCGCCGTTCGCATCCCCGGTAACTCTTGCTTACAAAAAAGAATATGGCCGCAAAACACGACTTTGCATCGATTTTAGGAATCTGAACAAGCTGGTTGTACCAGAATGTTATCCATTTCCGACTATAAATGATGTAATAAATAAGGTCGCAAATTGTAAATATTTAAAGTTATTGATATAAATTCTGCGGTCTGGCGTATACCTGTAAAGGAGCAACATCGCGAGAAAACGTCATTTATAACTAAATTCGGTAAATTTATGTTTAATGTTCTACCTTTTGGTCTAAAGAATGCTCCGCCTATTTTTCGACGATCTTTATCAAGCTTGCTAAGGAGAATTAATATTGATGACTTTTGCATTATTATATAGACGATATCCTTCCTTTTCCTAAAATATGGGATGAGCACTTAGAACTCATTGAAAAACTTTTAAAAGCCATTGGACAGGAAGGATTCAAGATTAAATTAGAGAAATGTACCTTTGCCGCTAACTGTGTGAAATATCGTGGTCTAAGAAAATAAAGTGTCGCCGGCACAAGAAAGTTTGGTCGCGATCCAGAATCTTAAAAGGTCATCGGACAAATCAGGTGTTCACAGTACATTGGGGTCTATTTATTTCTATTTAAAATACATCGAAAATAGCGCAGAGAAATTCGAACCACTTCAGAGGTTGTTGAGAAAGAATGCCGAGTTTAAATGGAACGAAGAATGTGAGAATAGTTTTAATTTAATAAAGCAATACTTGTGCTCTTCTCCAATTTCGGCAATTTATGACTTCGGAAAATAAATATATAAATATTGAAGTGGATGCCAGCTTTAAAGGCTTGGGCCCGACGTTGAAACAGCCGCAGGATGATGGAATTTTGCACCCCGTGGCCTATTTCTCAAGAAAACTGTATCGAAATGAAAAAACAATGGATATCATTCATCTTGAATGTAAGGCTATTAAAGAAGCTATTAATTATTGGCAGTATTATCTGATCGGTCGTTAATTTATAATCTGCAGTGATAATAAACCTCTGGAGAATCTGAAGACTAAAGCGAGAACTGATGAAGTTCTAGGAGATTTGGTGAAGTATTTATCACAATTTAACTTTAAAATTATTTATAAAAGAGGGAAAGATAATGTACTTGCATACTTATTATCTAGAGAACCAATTCTTGAATATTTTGAAAATGAAGACGTCTTTCCAGTGATTAACTTAGTCCAAATTATTGAAATATTTGATGACCAGAAGAATAATGCTATTCTACTAAATTTAGACAATCATATTGAAAAACAGAATAAGATTATATTCAAGAAGTTGAGAGGTAGATCTAGGATATATGTATCTGTTGATTTCTGAATACGACTTATTGATCAAGTTCATAACTACTATGGGCATATTGGGGTAGCTCAGATGAAAGAAATAATAAGGCCATACTATTATTTGAAAAATCTGGATCTTTTAGTGGAATCCTTTTGTAAAAGTTGTTCAACTTGCATGGAAAATAAAGTTCGCAGACATAGACTCCTTGGTTTAATGTCGAATTTGGGGCCACCAAAGGAACCTTTTGAGATCATGTCCATTGATTCGGTTGGTGGGTTCGGAAACAACAGATCTCCAAAAAAGTACATGCATATACTAGTTGAACACTTCACTCGCAACGTTTGGATTTCGACCACAACAGATCAATGCACTAAAGACTTCATTAAATTAATTGATCCAATTGCTAAGAACCATAAAATTAATATAATTTTAGCTGATCAATATTCTGGCTTCAGATCAGGAGAATTGAAGCGATACCTCAGTAAGATGGATATTACTCTAGTCTTCACGGCCATAGATTGTCCTCAATCTAATGGACTTAATGAGAGATTAAACCAGACTCTAGTCAATCGGATTAGATGCAAACTCAACAGTAGCAGTAATAAACGTGCTTGGCCAAGCGTTGCTCAAAAGTGTGTCCAAGATTACAACAAAACAATATACGGTGAAACCAAGTTTGAACCTGAATATTTACTTCTGGGAAAGAAGTCATCAATTTCTTCAGTACCCGTTCACAATCAAGGAGATCTGGAAGAGGACAGAAGGACAGCTTTTCTTAACTCAATGAACAGCTTCTATGTCAACAAGTACAGAGTAGATAGAAACAGAACTGAATTTGATTTCAAGATTGGAGACCTTGTCTACATTGAAAACGGCAATAAACTAAACAGACGAAAAATGGATAAAGTGAGAATCGGGCCATTTCCGATTATAAGCAGACTATCACAGTCTATGGATGAAGTCGGATGCGGTAAGCGGAAGAAAACATGCAATTATTTCCATAGCAGCAAGTTGTCACTTTATAGGGATAATAAAGTAACCAGGTAGGGGAAGGTGTAAAGTTCCTCTCTACTTGTAACATACCTATTTCTTACGAACCCTCAATTTAAACTATTTATGTTTGTTGAGCCCATCCGTTATAACCTACCTTTCTACTTTTCCATTAGGGAAAATATCTTATGTAATTTCATTATTCTTTTCAGGTATGTTTATTGTTTCTATTTATATGTAATGTGTTTAAAACATCTCTAACACTTGTTTTACTATTTGTTAATTCTTTTCAGAATAATGAAATCTGTTATTAACCCAACCTATCTATCAATCCTACATATATATATATAAGACAACATACTCTTGGTCATTGACCATCAGAGGTTGAGATAGCGACTAATTTTAAACACAAATTGGTTTGTAAACATATTTTGTACTCACAATCGTATGCATCAATTGATATAAGCATAAACAACAACAATATCCCCTCGGTACAATAGCCTTCATGCTCAATAACAATATAGATACATTCAGCTAAACTGCCAAATTTGTTACAAAAATCTGTATTCAGCTGTTTTTTTGGCATCAAGATTTGTTCTCAAATCCTATTTCGCCATAAGTATTCAGCTGTTGTTCATCATCAAAAACATCAATTAAATATATAAATACAAAATAAATTTATTACAAATAATTCAATTTAAGAAATACACAATTATCGATTGGTAACAATAAATTAAATAATTTCACGAATCAATAATTTTAACAATCTCAGTATTCAATAATTAAATTAACAAATATAAATATTTAATAATAAATATCTAAAAAAACAAAAAAAAAAAAAACATAAAATTAACCGTTATACTCGCTAATTAATTCGTATCTATATTTCCTATATCTCCTATATCTTAAAGGAAATGTATTTTTGTAATTTTGTTCAATAAAAAGGCATTAAATAAAAAAATAAAATATATATATATATAGATATTATATTTAGTGCATAGTATATAAGAATGTTATATAATAATAGAGAGGGATATTAAAATCGGTCACCTGTAGTTTATTTTTTGTGTATTTACCAATATAGCCATTTTTAATTAGTTTCGTTACATATATATTTATTTTATCCACCAAGTCACTAAAAGGTTCGTTTCTCATACTTCTATATGTTGTTTTGTCATTCCATATATCTTCCATTTTTTTATTATATTCATTTGTGTATTATATGGCTAGCTTATTTGTTTTGTCTGATCTTATAATGATTATATCTTTATGTTTATTCATAAATCTTTTAAATTCCTATACATTAAAGGATTGACAGGAGAAATAAAAGAACCTTCAAAAACTATGATCATGATGATATAAGAATGGGTATCTACAATAATAATAAAATGAATCAAAATCTTATAAATAGGAAGGATGACATAAAGAAAGTAGATTTTAAAAATGTCATTTACAAAATGGAATGTAAAGACTGCAACAAAATATACATAGGCGAAACGTTTAAAAAATTAAAAACAAGATTATCACAACACAAAAATGATTGTAAAAATAACAAAAATATAAACAAAATAGCACTGGCCCTACACAGCATAAAAAAGAACCATATATTTAATTTTGATGAAGTAAAAATAATAGAAAAGAAAAAAATAACCTAAAATAGAAAAATATTAGAAGCCATCCACATAACAAAAAATCTAAATAAAACAATAAATTTCAAAACGGATACTAAAAATCTAAGTACACATTACACAGATATTATAAGCAAATTAAATATAATTTGTAAAAAATTATAGATGTGAGGAGAGCAATGAAAGAATTAAATCAGCCTAAACACATCAATACACTGATCCCTATAGGGCAAATGATCAGTTTGTGACAGAGAGATGACCAAAAGGCTTAAAATAATTGTTAATTTTAAATTGATTATAATTTATATATACGTGAGGTGTATATATATATGTGTATGTGTGTATAGATATGTACATAAATGTTATGCAATTGATAACAGGCAGTAAAGCATGGAAAATAAGGTAATTAATAGTAAATTATATAATGAAAAAAAAACTGTTTCAAGAAGAAAACTAATGATGCAATATGGATATTCTATAATTAATTTGAATTATCGTGAATGATGTATATAAATGTTTTTAGTTGTTTCCTGAAGATGGGGCGTGTGCCCCAAAACGTTGAAAAATGAAAAAAAATACAAAATAAGTATTGGAAGTGTTATTTTTCATTAAACTTGAATTAAAAATAATAATTAATAACTTCCGGAAAAACAATTAAAAATGTGAAACTTATTAAATTTGGTTAAAGGCAGGGGTCGAAAATATAAATATTATAAACTTTTAAACTTAAAACTTTTATTTTTAAAAAGTTGAAGTTTAACTTATATATTTTTTACTTTCACTTACCTACATATTAAATACATAGTAAGTGGAAGTATTGCGATCGTAAAAATTTCGACTTCCGTCGTTCAACGGAAATACATGTTTTGGGGTCCCCTGAGTCCAAATAACCAAGTCCCGCGAAATGGTCTGTGTCTATGTGTGTGTGAACAGACTAGCTCAAAAACTATAAACCGTGCGAACCTGAAATTGGATATTTAGTGTAGATATATGCCCGCGATGTGACAGCAAAACTTTCATCAAAATTGCTCAAAGGGAGGGGGTACTTTATTTAATAACTTTTTACGTTTTTTTCGATTTTCTAAAAACGGCTCTAACGATTTTGATTAAACTGAGTATTTGATGTATTAATATGCCTCAGATATGACTGTAAAAATTTCATCAAAATTGATTAACCGGAGGGGGGACTTTACTTAATAAATTTTGTATCATTTTCACATGTTTTTTTTTATTTACTCAAAATCGGCTTTAAAGATTTTGATCAAACTGCTTATTTGATGTATGTATATGCCCGATATATTACTGTAAAAATTTCATCAAAATTGATTAACCGGAGGGGGGACTTTACTTAATAAATTTCGTATCATTTTCACGTGTTTTTTTTTATTTACTCAAAAAAGGCTTTAACGATATTGATTAACTGGGTATATGTGTATATACCAAAGATGTGATAGCCAACATTTCATCAAAATTGGTCAAAGGGAGGGGGCACTTTATTTCATATTTTTTTTTCCAATTTTTACTTTTTTCGATGATCTCAAAAACGGCTTTAACAATTTTTATCAAAGTCGTCAATAATGATAAGCTTTATCATTATTAAAGTGTTCTGAGGGGGCATAAATGGGAAAGGGGCATTTTTGGTTTTCTTATAAGGTACCTTTATTTTTGTTTACATGAAGAAATTATCTGTCTCTCGTTTTACCTGAATGTATGAAATGGCTAAATAAGAGATATGATAAAAATAAAGAAAACATATAGGGGAGAAAAAAATAAAAATATTCAGTCAACTCATAAAACTCGTTGAGCCCACGCATGCAGAGTACGCCTTTAATGATAGACCATTGTTCATAATTAAAGCCGTTCTGATCATTTGAGAAGTGGCAATTAACAAAACGCATTAATTTCTAATCTAAGTTACCTAGTTGGTAGGTGAAAGTTGTGTGTTGCGAGCACGCACCAGATTTTTTTACCTTACATGAAGTTTTTAATGAAAATTAACTTTTTCATTACGAAAATTTTTTTATTAAGTTATCTTAAAACTTTTATCCAAATTACTTTTTGCATAAACGTTCATTTCAACAAGTTATTCAGAAACTTATTCATAAAAAGATTTTAGTCAAGAAAATATTTTCAAAATACAAAAATTTATTTTAATAGATTACAATCTATAGAATTTAAGATGAAATTCTGTTTGTTTGTTCTTTATAGAAATCCATACCGTTTGTTTTAAATTCTCCAAACTTCTGTTTATGGTTCTTTCATACCAGGTGCGAACACCTGTCCATATTAAAATTTCATAACTTTAGCCGATCTTCAGCTGATATTCTTTATTGCTATAAAAATCGTAATGATCTCGCTTTTACAATGGTTTTTCACAGAATTGACCGTTTTATTAGAAAAATGAAATTCCCCGGGTGAAACCGGGATATATAGCTATAATCTATGCAAATAAAGAGGAAATTCTGTCTGTTTTAATAGAAATCCATACCGTTTGTCCTAAATTCTCCAAACTTCGGACTATGGTTCTTTCATACCAGGTGCGAACACCTGTCCATATTAAAATTTCATAACTTCAGCCGATTTTTAGCTGATATTCTTTATTCTCCAAATTTCGCTCAGTGGTTCTTTCAGACCAGGTGCGAACACCTGTTCATATTAAAATTGCATAACTTCTGCCGATCTTCAGCTGATATTCTTTATTGTTATAAAAATCATAATGATCTCACTTTACAATGTTTTTTTACGAAAGGCCCGACGAGTGCGCGTCTCCCCGCTACTTGCTCCTCGCTTTTATATCGCTACTCAATATAAAGATATTTAGATTATTATTCAACAATAATCATTTAATTTAATTTAACCTGTAATCATCAAGAATAAATTTCAAAGTAGCCCCCATTTTATACTGCGTCCTAATAACATTTCTTTGCATATTACTTTCAATTACCTGTATTTTTATGTTTATTTCCTCCCTCCCATGCCTCAAGGGCAATACGGGTATTAGCAGTAGTGGGGTGTTACGCATAACTACGCAACAACACACTACTGCTAGTAAGCCATTTAATTTATTTTCTTTCTTCTTCAGCTGGAAGGTCCCAAGAGCTGGAAGGTCCTGAAAGGCCGCTTCAATTTCTAAGGTGTTCTTCTTGGTCCAGGCCCTCTTCTCCGGGCTCCCATGTTGAAGTGGGCTGGACCCAACACCGTTTTCCAACCTTCAATGAGCTCCTTGAACCGCGGGAAATTCTCTTTGCTCACCAGCTGAGGGAACTCTTGTTCACTCTCTTTCTCTTGCTCTTGTGGACGAAAAGTTCCGTGGTTCTCAGCATCCTGGCCCTTTTTCCATCGAATGCAGTGCAGCTCGTGACCACGTTCTCAACAGTCTCTGGGACACCACAGGTCGAGCAGACCCAGCCAATAGCTGGGATTTTAGAGTAGGAAAGTAGTTCCTGAGGGTGCTCCGTTTCTGGGAGATTGCCCACCTTGATTCCACTTCTCAATGGTATCCTCCTGGATTATCTGCTTCCACTTGTTTGGGTTTTCAACAATCCTCGCCCTTCAAGTGTCCGAAATTCCTGCTGAGCCTTCCTTTTTGTATACATAGTTAGTCAATTCTTCCTGCTGGAGGAGGTCGATAGGAACCACACCAGCTAGCACCTGCACTGCGTCATGCGAAGTTGTCTTTTAAGCTCTAGTGACGCGAAGCAGAGTCGTCCTCTGAGTTAATGCCAGCCTATTCCTCTGTCTCTGGTTGAGGTTCCGATACCAGAAGGGGGAGGCATACCTTAGGATACCCTCAACCACTCCTTTATAGATAGTTATCGTTGCCGGGTACCTAAGGCCCTATAATGCTCCCACTCTACTAAGATTGTTCTAAGTTTGGGCCACCCTACCAGCCATATATTCCAAATGAGGCGTCACATTTAAGCTTACACCTAACCTAACGCCTAGGTAGGTTACCAATTCATTTGGACCACCACCACCACAGCTGCTAGGTCATCTACATATGCGGTAGCAGTGATCCGCTGACCCTCTAACACTCCCAGCAACTCATCGAAGACAAGCTTCCATAGAACCGGACCGAGTACGGATCCTTGGGGTCATCATCTTTTTATGGAAGCTTCTACCTCGTGTTAATTTCCCCTGATCCTCACAATCCTGTCTTGCAGGTAACTTCTACAAGAGAGTATAAGTTGCTGGGAGCATCCCAGCGTCTGATATAACCGCCGGGCCTTGTAGAGTTCCCCCTTTAGGGCATTTAAGGCCGACGTCCACCATGGGGCTGATCGTGCTCTTGTCCCTGATGTCTCAGGGAAATTTCTGCTGTGTCACGGATTATGTTAGTATCCGCTCCACTTTATAGTCTAGATCTTCAAATGCAGTCATCTCAGCCTCTTCCCATTCTTCATCAGCTATATACCCTCCAAGTAGCACTTAAAGACACTCTAGACTTTTATCCGGGTGACAAAACCATTGTCGAAACCGTGGGAACTTCCTGGCTCGTCTACCAGGCTATTTGTAATTAAGAGTGGTCGGAACTCGTGTCACACCTGAGGGTCCAATCAGAAATGTACCTTGTAAGAACTGCCATAGCGATCGTAACATCGTTCCAATTCTGCCCCATGACCCAAGAGAATGTAGGGGTGGCTGAAGTTCGTTTATTACGACCAATTGATTTCTTACTATGAAATGGCCCATTTTTGCGCCTCACCTATCAGTTCTATTGGACCCCTAGACCGTGTTCCAGGAGTTTGTGTCTGAGCATACAATCACATTCCTCATGCTCCTAATGATGCCTTCCATGGCGGAAATGCTTTCACCTAGATCACCCTCTTGGAGTAGGTTTGCAGAAACCAATGTGAAGGCGATATTGCCCCACTTAATATAGCATGAAGCATCATCCACCGTGGTGTGCTGACTCAGATCCATCACGTTGAGGTTTGGATTATTGATCACGAGAGCATCCTGGCCCTCCTCTCTCCAATGCCCCCCTAGACCCCCCTCGATAACCCTCGACGTAAGGCCAAACCCCGTTACCTTGTTTCCACGGCAGCTAGGCTCTTGGATCGTCATTATATCATAACGTCGCGTCATAGCCCGAATTTTGTCGGCAACAATGCGCCGACGGCCCATGTTCAGTTGAACGATATTTATTCAAGTCATAATATGTCCTTCGAACTATGTCTTGGGTCTTTGCTAAATGCACAGGGCAGTCCCAACTCTCTGCCTGGTGCTTAGCAAGGACACCTTCCCTCACGTAACACAAGTTGGGGCGGTCAGCTTTCCTTTCACTGGACAGTTTTTAGCGATGTGTCCGATTTCTGCGCACCATCTGCAAACCACTCCATTCGCTTCAGAGGTCGCCCTTGTGTGGCTGTTTCCCTGGCACCGAAGGCAAGGAGAAGCGTCAGGATAATCGATAACTGTAAGGCACCCACAATCCACAGCAATAACCTTTTTCAGTAAATTATTTCTTGCAATTTCTTCTGCACTTCTAGCACCCAATTGCTAGAAATCCGCTTTTTGGCTATCGAGTGAAACAACAGTGGCTTTATATAACTAGTTTTGTTTTCCGGAATCGGGACTGATTTTGTAGTTAGCTTGTCCCACAGTATCCTTTTTAAGTTGTCAGCAGTCCAGGAAAGGGGGACTCCTCTGACCTCCACCTTTGGCTTCCTTTTTAATGCAAGCTTTCCTCCATTCCATTATCTTTTAATCTCTGAGATTCAAGAATTCTCTTCACGTGTACATCTTCCTCAACACAAACTAAAACTGAGCATGCTTGCGAGCATAGTTGCGCGGACAATTCCTGCCTTGACTCCAAGTTCAGTAGGAGAAGGGGGGTCGTTGATGATATTAACTGCACTCTTACCTTCAGCTGCTATGGTAACATATGTCGGCTTTGACGGAAGGTTTTGACAACATCCGCCATCGTCTTCTTCTTCACGGGAGCAACTTTATCCCTAACCACAGGCATGGATTTATCAGGATCACCCTTCTTTTCCAGTTTCGGGGCTTTTTTATTTCTTCTCCTTTTCTTAACCATTTGGAAGGTGTGAGAGCTTCTAGTAGTCTCTACGATGGTGTTGATGGATTTGTGCTGTTCCCTATCACTTCCACCTCTTGGGAAATATTAGGTTCTTGAACCAGTTTTCGTTGATTATGGTTTTCCGACCTGATTCCCTCTAACACCATTGGTACGGTCTTTTCTACTATTGAATTTAGTGGAATCTCATGAACCGTAGGAGATGTCAATGTCTCCCTGACAACTCGCTGTATGAGGGCCCGTTGTTCCCCATTTTCATCATGCATCATCTCCATAATATCTATAAGTTGCTGTACCTTGCTATTGATGTGCTTTTGAACCTTAACACTTACGTTCCTATCAATAGCACTTATATAGACACGGATATTTTCCTGAATTTTCCGAGCATCTTGCAAGAGGCTATCTTCTGGCCGTTCATTATCTAAAACTTCTTTGGAGTCAGGAAATCCTTTCCTTTGCCTCTTAGCTGTAGGCCTTGGGCGTTGTAGAAACTAATCTTCCGCTACACTCTCCTCCAAGACTGTTATTCCGGTATCAGTCATGACCAAACAAGTTAGCTAAATATAATTTATAATACATAAACTTTGTGTAACGAAAAATAAATAAACAAAAAAAATTTTTTTTTTTTATTTAATGAAACTCAATAAGTAATAATCGAAGAGGGCTTAATATATTTTTGTATATAATTAAAATATGTGTTGTTTTAAAAGCTTTGTATTAGTTTTTTATTGATATAATATTTTTTTATTTAGCTATAAAAATAATTATGTTTTATTCTAAAAGAAGAGACGGGACCGAAGTAATTAATTGAAAAACAGCTGTTATTAAGGCATTTGTTTTTTTGAGAAACAACGAAGGAAAAAAGACAGCAGATGTTCGCTAGCGTTCGACGAGTGATGTTAAAATGAGACTGTTTTAGTGATTAACGTAGTTGTGGTCTGTATCGCTAAATATCAGAGAATTGAAGAATAGTGGCGTTCACGGAAGAGATTCCGGTGACGAGAATCGCCAAGCCGAGTGGCTACTGGCAACAAAGCTACGAGAAGACAGGCGAGTTAAGAGAACAGACTGGAGATATTTTTCTTTTAATTTCTTTGTTAAACCTTGCTTTTTTTTTATTGTATAGTTATAAGTTTAAATTGTTTCTAGTTGTGTGAATAGAGTTACATTTTGATCAGGCCTGACTACAGAAATTGTGAGTAAATTTTATTTTTAATATCGTAGTGTAAATATAGTGTTAATTAAAAGTTTTTTTTTTATTTGAGTTTAATTTGTTTTGTTCAATTTCTTTTTAACTTACCATTAAGTAGTTCATAAGTGTAAATTGCAAATTGTATTTTATGTACAGCCCTCTCCGAGATTTTAAGGTAATCTTTACTTATCAAATTTAAATTATTTTTTTTTATTCAGATTGCTTTAGGTTTTCGCTATTTCCTTAAAATAAATAGCGTGGCGCCCCTTAATTTATTTCAATTTTTTTTAATCACTAGTCATTTAAGAACCCGCCCGTCTCCACTGAGCTACCACCTTTTTTGTTACGATTGTTTTATTTATTTATAACCAATTAATTTTTTTTTTAACGTAACAAAATGGCGCCCAAACAGGGATCTGAGTGATTAGATAGATGCTTAATTTAATATTGTTTAGTGATTTTTAAATAAAATTATTTTTTTTGTCCTAATATTGAATTTTTTTATTTTATCTGCTAAGAAAAAGTAGTATATTTTTATTTGGTTCTTTTGAAATCATAAAGATGAAGGTCGATAGGTTGTTAAAGGACGAGCTTGAATACGAATTAAGGATTCGGGGGATAGTTGGAATATCTACTGTAGAAGATATGAGGAAAAGACTTCGGACCGTCTTTAAACTAGAGAGTGCAGGAAAATATGTTGCTCCGGTAGTTGACCTTTCTCCTACGGAAGAATTAAGCGTGTGTGAAGAGAAAATTGCCACTGTTGAGAACAAGATTTCTGTTCTCCCACCCTCTAGTTCTACCGGGGATATAAATAAAATCGATACAGGTCTTCAACATTTGATTAATAGACTAAACCGGATAACAACGAAAGACACCATCGAAATGGAGAGGAAGTCAGAAGCAATTTCAAAATGCCTTCTATTATTTGAGGAACTAGAAGAAAAATTGAGTGGGCAACCTCCTGTTTCAGAATCCCACTTTGAAAACCAGAATCCCGGAAAGTCTCAGGAGGGTAAAGTACAATCAGTGATTACCGAATCAACTGAAGATACAAAGAAGCCTGTAACGACCGTCGAGTCGGAGTCAGACGTTGCTGGAACTAAGTACGTGATCAGAAGAACTGAAACTCCCATAAGAGATTGGGGAATTCACTTCACAGGCGATGGGGATGGTCTCAGTGTCCATGCGTTTTTAGAGACTGTAGAGGAGTTAAGTTTGGCAAGGAATACTACTCATGAAGAACTTTTTAGGGCTGCGTACGACTTGTTTAAAGGACCAGCACTGATTTGGTTTCGAGCTGTACGGAAAGAAGTAACAACGTGGGCTGAACTTATCTCAGAATTGAAAGCCGAATATACACCTTTAGACTATGAGGATCGCCTTTGGGAAGAAATAAAGAGAAGAACTCAAGGACATGCAGAGTCGATGGGTACATTCGTGGCAGTTATGAAGAATTATTTTAACCGTTTACCAACTATGCCTACGGAAGACCAAATGTTGAATATCATTAAGAAGAATTTGAACCCCCTCTACTTGGAAAGGATGGCTTTGCACCAAGTAACAACATTGAAGGAGTTAGTAATAATCGGTCGGCAGATTGAAGAAGTAAAGTGGAGAATGAAGGAATATCGACCGCCACCAGATAGTAAAGGATTACTCGAACCCGACTTGGCCTATCGCCCGCCAACGAGGAAACAACTTAATCAAGACGACACAGTAGCAGAATCGAAGATGGTTGTAGAAGCCTTGGCTAAACCCAATTACACATTTCGCTGTTGGAACTGTGGAGGGACCAATCATTCGTTCAAAAAGTGTCGTTCAGTAAAAACCAAATTCTGTATAGGTTGTGGCCTAAGGGATGCGGATAGAAAGACATGTAAACGTTGTAATACCACCGACCAGGGAAACGATCAAGGGGGTCAGGCCTAAGTGGAAGGGAGCCTGGACAAAACCCGAATTCCACGACGAAAGCTGAGTGGGTAGAGTGGTTGTCGATTGTGGAAGAAGTTTTCGCTGGAAAGAAATGGAAAATTCTTAGACATCCAGCAAATGAACAGGATCGAAGGCCGTATTTAACAGTCAACATTTTGGGAAGACAAGAAACGGGATTGCTGGATTCTGGGGCTTCAAGGTCATTGATAAGTGAGGAATGCTGGAAACGTTTTTCACGGCTGGGTGTAAAGCTACACAAAAAACCCAAAATTCAAATAAATGCTGCTGGAGGCACCGCCCTCAACGTTTTTGGATGCGTAAACGTGCCAGTGGAGTTGGAAGGTAAAATGAGAATTATCCAATTTTTGGTAGTTTCCAACTTGGTGGATGAACTTATATTGGGCATCGACTTCTGGAATAAATTTAGATTGGTTCCAGACATATCGAAAAATATGTGGCACTTTGCTCCAACAGAAGAATGTTTAGCTGTGTCACAGAATGGCCCTGCTGTCCTAACTAGACCGAATCTTACGCAGGGACAGGAAGAAACCTTAAATCGGCTTATCGGACATTGGCGAAATATCCGACCATCAAAGTTAGGATGTACAAGCAGGGTAGAGCACGAAATAAATACCGGTGATAGTAAGCCAGTCAAACAGCGTTACTACCCTGTTTCACCAAAGATCCAAGATATATTAAATAAGGAGCTCGATAAAATGCTCGAAGAAGGAATCGTAGAGCCGTCACAGAGTGCTTGGTCGTCACCTGTTGTTCTAGTGAAGAAACCCGATGGATCCTACCGTTTTTGCGTGGATTATCGTCAGTTAAATGCCGTGACTAAAAGAGACGCCTACCCGCTGCCCTACATTTCGAATATATTGGATAGGTTACGTGATGCCAAGATACTTTCTTCCATCGACATAAAGAGCGCATACTGGCAGATACCAATGGTTGCTGAAAGCAAGGAAAAGACAGCTTTTACTGTTCCCAACCGCGACCTCTTCCATTTTTGTAGAATGCCTTTTGGACTGCATAATGCACCAGCGACATGGCAAAGACTGATTGACGATGTTTTGAGAGCAGATTTAGAACCAAATATCTTTGTTTACTTGGATGACATTATTGTGGTCTCATCAAACTTCGATTCCCACATAGAAACATTGGAGAAGGTCTTAGAAAGATTGAGCTCAGCCAACTTAACGGTGAATTGGGAGAAAAGTCAGTTTTGCAGAGAGGAACTAAAGTTTCTGGGATATGTGGTAAATGAGAACGGCCTACAAGTTGATCCGGGAAAGATTGAGGCGATATTAAACTACCCAGCACCTAAGAACGTAAAGCAAGTGAGACAGTTTATAGGGCTTTCTTCCTGGTATCGCCGCTTTGTCCCTAATTTCTCGACTCTAACTTCACCGCTATCGGATCTACTGAAGAAAAACAAGAGATGGAAATGGGGACAAGAACAAGAAGAAGCGTTCAGATTACTGAAGGAGAAGCTTGTCACAGCACCTGTGTTAGCATGTCCTGACTTCAGTAAGCGATTCTTTCTACAAACCGATGCCTCTAAAACAGGATTAGGGGCTATTCTTTACCAAGAATACCCAGAAGGAGATCGGGTCATAGCTTATGGGAGCCGAAGTTTAGCCACAGCCGAGAGGAAATACAGTGTAACTGAGCAAGAGTGCCTAGCAGTTCTCTGGGCAATAGAGAAGTTTCGGCCTTATTTGGAAGGGATGGATTTTACAGTTATTACTGACCACATTGCCTTAAAATGGTTGAATAGTCTTCGCGACCCTCAAGGTCGACTGGCTAGGTGGGCTCTAAAACTGCAGCAACACCAATTCACTAACGTACACCGTCCCGACAAACAAAACGCTGCAGCCGATGCGTTGTCACGGACTTACGAATTCCCGATAGCCAGAATTGATATTGGAGAACCAATAGAGGACGCGTGGTATCAGCGGATGATTAAACAAGTAGAAGAGAATCCATCGAAATATGCGGATTGGAGGATTGTTAACCAAACTCTATGGAAGCTTGTTAATAATAACCGGAAAATGGTAGGAGATAGCAACCAGTGGAAATTAGTAGTTCCTAAACAAAAACGTAGGGAAGCGATCTGGGAATGTCATGATAAAGAAATTGCAGGACATTTGGGATGTTTCAAAACCTTGCAGCGGGTAAAGGAGTACTACTATTGGCCTGGCATGGCAACCGATGTAACCAGGTACGTACGGAAATGTGAAGTGTGCTTGGCGAATAAGCCATTACAGACTAAGCCTGCGGGCCTAATGGGGAAACAGCGAGTAGTTACCCAACCTTGGCAAATGGTTTCGGCAGATATAATGGGGCCGTTTCCTATGTCTTCAAACCGGAAAAGGTTCATATTAGCATTTACCGACTGCTTCACTAAATACAGCATCATAGTACCAATTTCAAAATCGACAGCCGAAGTGGTGGCCAAAACTTTAGAAAGAGAGGTCTTTCTTAAGTTCGGGGTTCCCCAAATTATTATATGTGATAACGGCCCTCAATTCAGGAGCAATATTTTAAAAAAGAAAGCCCGAGAATATGCTGTTAAATTGTGGTTCACCCCAGTCTATCATCCACAGGCTAGTCCGATGGAGCGTCCAAATCGAGTGATAAAGACACTCCTAGCTTCCTATGTGAAAGACAATCATAAGCACTGGGATAAGGATCTACACAAGTTGGCTTTTGCTATGCAGACTGCGGTACATGAGGTTACCGGTTATTCGCCAGCTTATTTGAATTTTGGACGAGAGTTACCACGTTCAGGCGACGAGTACGAGCATTCCATTGCTTCAGATAATGTTCCGGAAATGGGAGATCGAAAGGCTTACGCACAGAAGTTCAACATGATGCCAGTAATATATGAAGAAGTGGTTGAGCGTCTATGGCAATCATACGAGAAAAGCAGGCACCATTATAATCTTCGGAGAAGGAACGTGGATCTACAAGCTGGAGATTTAGTGTGGAAGAAGACCCAAACCCTTTCGGATGCTTCAAAGAACTTTTCTAATAAATTGGCACCTCTATATGAGAAATGTAGAATCAGAGCAAAACAAGGAAATTTATTATACGTGCTAGAAGATCTACAGGGTCATCCCTTAGGAACTTGGCATGTCAAAGATCTAAAACCTCATCCGACCTAAGACTTAAGATTCAAGCATTGAAAAAAAAAAAAAAAAAAAAAATTTTGGTAGGGAGGGGGAGAGTTTGTAACGAAAAATAAATAAACAAAAAATTTTTTTTTTTTTTATTTAATAAAACTCAATAAGTAATAATCGAAGAGGGCTTAATATATTTTTGTATATAATTAAAATATGTGTTGTTTTAAAAGCTTTGTATTAGTTTATTATTGATATAATATTTTTTTATTTAGCTATAAAAATAATTATGTTTTATTCTAAAAGAAGAGACGGGACCGAAGTAATTAATTGAAAAACAGCTGTTATTAAGGCATTTGTTTTTTGAGTGGCTACTGGCAACAAAGCTACGAGAAGACAGGCGAGTTAAGAGAACAGACTGGAGATATTTTTCTTTTAATTTCTTTGTTAAACCTTGCTTTTTTTTTATTGTATAGTTATAAGTTTAAATTGTTTCTAGTTGTGTGAATAGAGTTACATTTTGATCAGGCCTGACTACAGAAATTGTGAGTAAATTTTATTTTTAATATCGTAGTGTAAATATAGTGTTAATTAAAAGTTTTTTTTTATTTGAGTTTAATTTGTTTTGTTCAATTTCTTTTTAACTTACCATTAAGTAGTTCATAAGTGTAAATTGCAAATTGTATTTTATGTACAGCCCTCTCCGAGATTTTAAGGTAATCTTTACTTATCAAATTTAAATTATTTTTTTTTATTCAGATTGCTTTAGGTTTTCGCTATTTCCTTAAAATAAATAGCGTGGCGCCCCTTAATTTATTTCAATTTTTTTTAATCACTAGTCATTTAAGAACCCGCCCGTCTCCACTGAGCTACCACCTTTTTTGTTACGATTGTTTTATTTATTTATAACCAATTAATTTTTTTTTTTAACGTAACATTTGTACACGCTGATATGAACTGGAGGGCAATAGTTTCAAATAGAAAATATAACCTAGATCCAATGCAATGTTTAATTTAAACATTATGAGTAAATAAAGTTTTATCTAAGGAGAAACTTTAAAATGTCTTACCTCAGGATACCAACACTACTTCTCACCTTTATTGCCTCTATGAGTCTCTTTTACGATAGTTAAATTATTCGTAATATTGGCAAGGCTAACCCTAACCTTTAATGTTCTTAATTGAAATCTATAGAACTCACTAAATTAACACCAAATCATGTCCAAAACTAATAAAGAATAAAATAACCAGGACCAATAACAAAACCAACATAAACAAGATATAACTAACAAATAAACGAAAATACAATAAGAACACTGATAGAAATTATCACAGGTAGGTAACCTCGTAAAACCTACCTGTACATGAAATATATAGTAAAGGAAAGTATTGCGATCTTGAAAAATTTCGACTTCCGGTTTTCGTTTACTAAAACGTGTATTTTCGTTGAAAACGGAAAACCCTGAGCCAAAATAACAAAGTCCCGTGAAATGGTCTGTGTGTGTGTCCGTGTGAGAACAGACTAGCTCAAAAACTATAAACCGTACGAACCTGAAATTGGGCGTTTGGTGTACGGATATGCGCGCGATGTGACAGCAAAAATTTCATCAACATTGGTCAAATGGAGGGGTTACTTACTTAAAGAATATTGTCTAATTTTTACGTTTTTTTCGATTTTCTCAAAAACGGCTCTAACGATTTTGATTAAACTCGGTATTTGATGTATCATTTAACCTATCGTAATTGAAGAACAGTTGACTATCTCTCACCTCTACGAATTGGAGAACTTAAAGTCATGGAGCTGCCGAGAAAATTAGAAGAGCTGGACTTGGACACTGCAGGTACGAAAGCGATCTTGTTGGCCCGCTTACGTGAATATTATTCGAGTCAGTGCGTAGATCCCCCCAAACGTAGAGTTTGAGGTTAGCTCTTTGAAGGCTATGTTTGGTGAATGAAATGACAAATTATCAAGCCAATCGGCTGAGATAAATGAAAATTTGCAAGCCAAATGATAAATGATTTAATGGGATGCCAGAGCATTTTCTAGGAAATGCCCAAACTAATAAAATATTTACTTCCCCTGATTACATACAATACCTTCCCCTTTTTATAATAAAATAAAAATATGATTCCCCTTTTATGAATCAAAAGAAAATAGACTTTCCAGAATTGGATTCCTCTCTCAAAGGCATATATGGGGCAATATAATGCTAATGTTGCATGCTTATAATATGAAGATATATATATATATATATGTAAAGAAAATATATTTCTTAATTAATTTAAAATTTGCTATACACATGAGTGAGAGAAGTGGAAGCAGGTGTTTGACTGATAGGCTATTTGTATTTATGAATTAAAACATATAGTTAAAGTTAATGATAAAACATTTGATTTAAAATATTGTGAGCAGCCGATTTGAAATGTTATTAAGAAATGCTTACCTAAGAATAAACTTTTAATGACGTTTCTTTTTTTTACAGGTAAGTGTTTACAAAAATGTTTTAGGAATATTAAGTTTAATGTGTGATAAATTTTATTTGTAATTATTTAAAATAAAAACTTTTTTTTACAGAGTAACTATTGAGAGTTTATTTATAAGAATATCCTTATAAAACGTCATTTCTGTTTACAAAAGTCTGCTGAATATGGAGAAACTTCTTCTTGAGTTTACTTTGGTGCCTGGGAGTGATGTTAAGACCAACATTCTCTCTATAGCCACAAATGACAATAAAGTGTATGCAATACCAGAAGAGCTACAATCAGCGAGTCTTCATACAGAAATACAAAAAACATCTGCTTATGCTAAAGTAAAAAATAGTATCAAGAAGAGGTACCAGATAAGGAGAGTATGGTTAACAATGACAAAAGAACTCGAAAGAACATACATAGATGAGGATGGTAATTTACAATTCGAGGATCAATATCTAGAAGTAATGGATCAAGGAAAACCGTGTTATACTCCTCAAAAAGAGACAGGTACATTGGATAAATTGCTTGAGAAGTTAGTAGAAAATACAGAGGCAACAAAGCATCACAACCTAAAATATGTAGCAGAGAAGTTTGTAATTGAAAAATTTACTAGCAAACATTCAAATGCCAACCAGTGGATGGATATTTTTGAAAAAGAATGCATCCGATTTGATGTAATCACAGATGAAAATAAAATAGAAATACTTCGGTTATTTATGGATAAAAGTTGTATAGATTGGTACAGTTCAATGAGCATAAAGTTAACCATAAACTCTGAATGGACGATATGGAAAAAAAAAGTCTGTGAAACATTTGCAAACAAAGGATGGAACCCTGTCACACATGCATTGCAATATAAATACAAAGAAGGGACAGTGTTAGATTACGCAATAACAAAAGAAAAACTTTTTCTAGATATGAAAACAACAATCGACACTGGTACAATGGTGGATCTGATTGCCGTAGGTTTACCTGATTTTATACTTAATAAAATTGATAGAGAAAGGTTAGAAGATACGGTTGGTTTGTTCAATGAATTGAGCAAATATGAACATATGGTAAATAGGAAGAGTTCTTAGGTTAGGAAAGAATTTGAAAATCCAAGAATTAATCGTAAAAATGAAGAATAACATCCTTGTAAGAATTGTGAGAAGTTAAATAAAGGTGTTCGGTATCACCCTGAAACTGTATGCTGGTTCAAATCCAAGAACAATGAAAAGGTGAAGAAAAATGTTATAGGTCTTGTAAACAATTCAGTGATAGAGGCTGAATTAAATGAAACTCTTCCAAAAAACGAATAGTCACACCATTAATAAATGTCAAACTACAAATAAACGATAAACTCCAACTATATGGAGTTTATAATTCGGGTTCAAATGTTTCTCTGATCAATTCTAGGTTACTGAAATTAAAAAGAAAAGGAAACAGTTTGAATGAAGCAAATTTGGTAACCATTAATGGTTTGAAAAAAACAAGTGGTTTGACGACATTGAAAATAAAAATCTTTGAAATGGAAGACAATATAGAAGTATTTATTATTGATGATCAAAACTTCAAATATGATTTTCTAATAGGATTAGACTTGATAAAAAAGTTTAAACTAGTTCAAGATGAAGATTTAAAAATAGCACAGAAACAGTGCTTAAAAAGTGAAAAAGAAAAAATGAAAGAGGTATCAACAAATGCAATAACAAACTCTGAGTTAAAAGAAAAACAAAATGAAAACAGTGCAAGCGGATGTACAATAAATTTTAATGAACATGTTATAGAAGAAGATTTTTAATTAAAAGTTGATCATTTAAATCAGGACCAAAAATCAAAAATAAATACTTTAATTAGTAAATATAAATCAGTTTTCGCCAAAGACAAATACGATGTAGGCACTGTTAATGGCTATGAAGCGAGGATAGATTTAATAGTAGACAAATATTGTAGCAAGAGGAATATTGCACTTTAGAAGATAAAAAAGAGATAGAAAAACCAATAGCAAAGCTACTAGATAATAAGCTGATAGAAGAATCTTACAGTCCATTCGCTGCGCCTGTGACATTAGCATTTAAAAAAGAGGATAACAAAAAATCACGTTTACGCATTGCTTTCAGAGACTTGAACAAAATAGTGGTACCTCAGGCTCAACCATTTCCCCTGATTGAAGACCTAATGGTTAAGACCAGAAATCGCAAATGTTTTACAATCCTAGATATAAACTCTGCGTTTTGGTCTATTCCTTTACGGGTCGAAGATAGAAAAAAAAAACGGGATTTGTGACACAGGAAGGACATTTTTAATGAACTTGCCTACTATTTGGATTAAAGACATCACCGGAAATTTTTCAGAGGATGTTAAGTAATATACTAAGAAAGTATAAATTTAATGATTTCACAGTTAACGTTATAGACGATATTCTAATATTTTCTGAATCGTTTAGTGAACACATCAATCATCTATTACAATTGCTTGAAGCGATTAAAATAGAAGGTTTCAGATTAAAATTTACCAAATGCACATTTGCATCTGACTCGGTCAAATATCTGGGTCATATAATAAAAAATAATTCTATCAAACCTGTAAAGGATAATTTAGTTTCAATAAAGAATTTTCCGGTTCCAAAAACACAGAAGAACGTAAGACAATTTTTGGGTAAAATAAACTTTTACTATGAGTATATACCGAATAGGGAGGTAATACTCGATCCATTGCATAATTTACTGAGAAAAAATGAGAAATTCATTTGGTCGGATAAGTGCCAGAAAGCATTTGATATGATTAAGAGCTTGCTTTGCTCACAACCAGTTCTAGAAATATTTGATCAAGATTTACACTGATGCTTCTTTGGAAGGCGTTGGAGCCATTTTAAAACAAATACAGCCTGATGGTAAAGAAAAACAAGTTGCGTACTTCTCAAAAAAACTGAACGAAGCCCAAAAGAAAAAAAAAGCGATATACTTAGAATGTTTAGCGATCAAGGAAGCGGTGAGATACTGGCAATATTGGTTAATAGGTAAATCATTTACAGTTTATACAGATCACAAGCCCCTGGAAAACATGGATCTGAATTCTAGAACCGATGAAGAGCAGGGCGATTTAACATATTATCTATCGCAAATGACTTTCAAATAAAATATGCTCCAGGAAAGGATAATTTGGAAGCGGATTGTCTAAGCAGAAATCCAGTATTGGAAACAGATGAAAATACAGATGATCAATAAAAATCGTGAATTTCGTTAAGCTAGCAGATATTTTAACAGATCAGCGTAACAATGAAGAAATACAAAATGAAAAGAGCAAATTTATTGAAAGACAGGGTGTATACTTCAAAAAGGCCAAGAAAAAAGCAAAAATAATTCTATCAGAACGATTTAGCGTCACATTCATAAATCAAATACATCAGAATCAGTGTCACATTGGCATTGGACAAATGCAGAAGGCGATAAGTCCACACTATGCAGCTAAAAATTTAACGAAAAACATCAAACAAGTTTGTAGAAGTTGTGACATTTGTATAAAAAACAAATCAAGAGGGCATGACAAATTTGGATTTATGTCTCATCTAGGCCCTGCCACAAAGCCTTTCGAAATAATCTCTATAGACACAATAGGAGGCCTTGGAGGTTCAAGATCTACAAAAAAATATTTGCAACTCTTAGTAGATCACTTTACCAGATACGCGTTCATACTAACATCGAAAACTCAAAATGCCAATGATTTCATAAAACTCGTCATGAACATAACGGAAACAGAGGATATTGATATGGTACTCTCCGATCAATATCCAGGAATTAATTCGAAAGAATTCAAAAAATTCTTAAATGAACAACAGATACCATTGATCTTCACAGCAGTAAATGCACCATTCTCCAACGGCTTAAATGAAAAATTAAATCAAACTTTACTGAACAAAATCAGATGCAAAATAAACGAACAAGGGAAAAGAAGAGCATGGACAACGATAGCTCAAGAATGTGTAAAAGTATATACTAATACTAATCATTCAGTTACTGGCATCACGCCAAGTTATCTTTTGTATGGCTCTGATACTTCTATCTTACCGGACGAATCGAAGCTGGGCAAGACCATTCTTGATTGGGATAGAGACAGGAAAATAGCACTCGACAACACAAAAAAGTCACACGACTACAATAAACAACTATTTGATAAACATAAGAAATACCGGGAATTCCATTTAGGAGATATGGTATACGTGGAAAATGGAAATAAATTAAATAGAAAGAAGTTGGATGAGATAAAAATAGGACCATATGAGATTATTGAAAAAATTTCCAATTCAATATACAGGATTGATACAGGTCACAGGAAAAAAAGAGAATCGAATCTTTTTCATATTACAAAACTTATCCCAATACCTAAATTAGAAGAAGATAACGGTGGATAAGTTGCAAGAAAATTTTTTGGAAAATTTCCTTCCCCGCGGGGAGAGATGTAAAGAAAATATATTTCTTAATTAATTTAATTTTTGCTATAGATATGAGTGAGAGAAGTGGAAGCAGGTGTGTGACTGATAGGTTATTTGTATTTATGAATTAAAACATATGGTTAAAGTTAATGATAAAACATTTGATTTAAAATATTGTGAGCAGTTGATTTGAAATGTTATTAAGAAATGCTTACCTAAGAACAAACTTTTAATGACGTTTCTTTTTTTTACAGGTAAGTGTTTACAAAAATGTTTTAGGAATATTAAGTTAAATGTGTGATAAATTTTATTTGTAATTATTAAAAATAAAAACTTTTTTTTACAGAGCAACTATTGAGAGTTTATTCATAGGAATATCCTTATAAAACGTCATTTCTGTTTACAAAAGTCTGCTGAATATGGAGAAACTTCTTTTTGAGTTTACTTTGTTGCCTGGGAGTGATGGTAAGTCCAACATTCTCTCTAAATAAATAATAAATAAATAAATAACCGCATATGTATTTATGGTGATTTTATTATTAATGATAAAAAAAAATGTATTAACTATTTGTTTATTAATATCAAAGCAAAGTAACAAACAATTTATTTATTATATATCTTTAAAAAGAATTAAATGAAATTTTGATGAAATTGATGATTAACACTGTCATAGCTGACAACCATTACAAAAACATATTATAGAAAAATAAAACATATATGCTTAAACAAAATGCAACAATAAACTATAACTACTATATAAAAAAATCATCAAATGAGCAGTGCGGAATGAACAGGCGCATTGTCATGATGCAGCACCCACTCACCGCTCCGCCACAACTTGCAACATTTGAAAAGTTTCAGTAAACATTTTACCCAACTTCACACAAAACTTTACGCAAACGCGTTGCTCCTCCTTTACATTCATTTCACAAAATCGCCGAACACAAAAAACTTTTTTTTACGAAAACAGCAGTAACTTTGCAATGAAGAAGGTTATCAACAAACTGAATAAACAGCTGAGCTCAGGAAGAGTCACGCTAAACAATGCTGCCAACCGCACTGCTCTATGACGCTCCATTGCCGCGCAATCTCAACAGTCCTGGAACTTTTTGATCACCCCTCGTACATAGCAATAGCGTGAAAAGCAGGCTTGCTCAACAAGAAGCGAGGGCTGCTGGGTGATCTCCTAGAGATAAGGCGGTTGCCCTAACAGCGGTGCTCTTCCTTCTGGATGTCCTTCAGACCCTCAATGCCGACCACTCATATGATTTTAACTTGTTGGTAAGCCGGCTTGAGATACGGTTTGGCCACCCCCACCTCGAACAGGTATACCAATCATAGCTGAAGAGCAGAAGGCAGCCGAGACTAGATAAGAGTTCGAAGCCGACGTTGCAAGAACGGTAAGACTGGCTTATCCAACAGCCCTAGAGGGTTTGTGGGAGTGCTTAGCAGTCCAAGCTTTTGTCGACGGCTTCCGAGACTTAAAGCTTCAGAGGGCGACTTGCTCGTCTTAAATTACTATTGGATGTGCTAACCACAGCATTGGAGTTTGAGGCGGCTACCGATGCTTCTCGTAGCTATGGATGTGTCCACACCACGCGTACCACGAATCACGTCAAGGTAAACCACAGAGCCTTACAAGATGTAATCTCAGGGGCTTTAGACTCGTAACGAAAAGAATGTAACGAAAAATAAATAAACAAAAAAAAAATTTTTTTTATTTAATAAAACTCATTAAGTAATAATCGAAGAGGGCTTAATATATTTTTGTATATAATTGAAATATGTGTTGTTTTAAAAGCTTTGTATTAGTTTTTATTGATATAATATTTTTTTATTTAGCTATAAAAATAATTATGTTTTATTTTAAAAGAAGAGACGGGACCGAAGTAATTAATTGAAAAACAGCTGGTATTAAGGCATTTGTTTTTTTTTTTTAGAAACAACGAAGGAAAAGACAGCAGATGTTCGCTAGCGTTCGACGAGTGATGATAAAATGTGACTGTTTTAGTGATTAACGTAGCTGTGGTCTATATCACTAAACATCAGGGAATTGCAGAATAGTGGCGTTCACGGAAGAGATTCCGGTGACGAGAATCGCCAAGCCGAGTGGCTGCTAGCAACAAAGCTACGAGAAGACAGGCGAGTTAAGAGAACAGACTGGAGATATTTTTCTTTTAATTTCTTTGTTAAACCTTGGTTTTTTTTATTGTATAGTTATAAGTTTAAATTGTTTCTAGTTGTGTGAATAGAGTTAGATTTTGATCAGGCCTGACTACAGAAATTGTGAGTAAATTTTATTTTTAATATCGTAGTGTAAATATAGTGTTAATTAAAAGTTTTTTTTATTTGAGTTTAATTTGTTTTGTTCAATTTCTTTTTAACTTACCATTAAGTAGTTCATAAGTGTAAATTGCAAATAGTATTTTATATACAGCCCTCTCCGAGATTTTAAGGTAATCTTCACTTATTAAATTTAAATTATTTTTTTTTATTCAGATTGCTTTAGGTTTTCGCTATTTCCTTAAAATAAATAGCGTGGCGCCCCTTAATTTATTTCAATTTTTTTTAATCACTAGTCATTTAAGAACCCGCCCGTCTCCACTGAGCTACCACCTTTCTTGTTACGATTGTTTTATTTATTTATAACCAATTAATATTTTTTTTTAACGTAACAAAATGGCGCCCGAACAGGGACTATAAGTGATTAGATAGATGCTTAATTTAATATTGATTTAGTGATTTTTAAATAAAATTATTTTTTTGTCCTAATATTGAATTTTTTTATTTTATCTGCTAAGAAAAAGTAGTATAATTTTTATTTGGTTCTTTTGAAATCATAAAGATGAAGGTCGATAGATTGTTAAAGGACGAGCTTGAAAACGAATTAAGGATTCGGGGGATAGTTGGAATATCTACTGTAGAAGATATGAGGAAAAGACTTCGGACCGTCTTTAAACTAGAGAGTGCAGGAAAATATGTAGCTCCGGTAGTTGACCTTTCTCCTACGGAAGAATTAAGCATGTGTGAAGAGAAAATTGCCACAGTTGAGAACAAGATTTCTGTTCTCCCACCCTCTAGTTCTACCGGGGATATAGATAAAATCGATACAGGTCTTCAACATTTGATTAATAGACTAAACCGGATAACAACGAAAGACACCATCGAAACGGAGAGGAAGTCAGAAGCAATTTCAAAATGCCTTCTATTATTTGAGGAACTGGAAGAAATATTGAGTGGGCAACCTCCTGTTTCAGAATCCCACTTTGAAAACCCAAATCCCGGAAAGTCTCAGGAGGGTAATGTACAATCAGTGATTACCGAATCAACCGAAGATACAAAGAAGCCGGTAACGACCGTTGAGTCGGAGTCAGACGTTGCTCCTAATGGAACTAAAGACGTGATCAGAAGAACTGAAACTCCCATAAGAGATTGGGGAATTCACTTCACAGGCGATGGGGAAGGTCTCAGTGTCCATGCGTTTTTAGAGACTGTAGAGGAGTTAAGCTTGGCAAGGAATACTACTCATGAAGAGCTTTTTAGGGCTGCGTACGACTTGTTTAGAGGACCAGCACTGATTTGGTTTCGAGCTGTACGGAAAGAAGTAACAACGTGGGCTGAACTTATCCCAGAATTGAAAGCCGAGTTTACACCTTTGAACTATGAGGATCGCCTTTGGGAAGAAATAAAGAGAAGAACTCAAGGACATGCAGAGTTGATGGGTACATTCGTGGCAGTTATGAAGAATTATTTTAACCGTTTACCAACTATGCCTACGGAAGACCAAATGTTGAATATCATTAAGAAGAATTTGAACCCCCTCTACTTGAAAAGAATGGCTTTGCACCAAGTAAAAACATTGAAGGAGTTAGTAATAATCGGTCGGCAGATTGAAGAAGTAAGGTGGAGAATGAACGAATATCGACCGTTACCAGATAGTAAAGGATTACTCGAACCCGACTTGGCCTATCGCCCGCCAACGAGGAAACAACTCAATCAAGACGACACAGTAGCAGCATCGAAGATGGTTGTAGAAGCCGTGGCTAAACCCAACTACACATTTCGCTGTTGGAACTGTGGAGGGACCAATCATTCGTTCAAAACATGTCGCTCGGTAAAAACCAAATTCTGTAAAGGTTGTGGCCTAAGGGATGCGGATAGAAAGACATGTAAACGTTGTAATAACACCGACCAGGGAAACGATCAAGGGGGTCAGGCCTAAGTGGAAGGGAGCCTGGACAAAACCCGAATTCCACGACGAAAGCTGAGTGGGTAGAGTGGTTGTCGATTGTGGAAGAAGTTTTCGCTGGAAAGAAATGGAAAATTCTTAGACATCCAGCAAATGAACAGGATCGAAGGCCGTATTTAACGGTCAACATTCTGGGAAGAATAGAAACGGGACTGCTGGATTCTGGGGCTTCAAGGTCATTGATGAGTGAGGAATGCTGGAAACGTTTTTTACGGCTCGGTGTAAAGCTACACAAAAAACCCAAAATTCAAATAAAGGCTGCTGGAGGCACCGCGCTCAACGTTTTTGGAAGCGTAAACGTGCCAGTGGAGTTGGAAGGTAAAATGAGAATTATCCAATTTTTGGTAGTTTCCAACTTGGTGGATGAACTTATATTGGGCATCGACTTCTGAAATAAATTTAGATTGGTTCCGGACATATCGAAAAATATGTGGCACTTTGCTCCAACAGAAGAATGTTTAGCTGTGTCACAGAATGGCCCTGCTGTCCTAACTAGACCGAATCTTACGCAGGAACAGGAAGAAACCTTAAATCGGCTTATCGGACATTGGCGAAATATCCGACCATCAAAGTTAGGATGTACAAGCAGGGTAGAGCACGAAATAAATACCGGTGATAGTAAGCCAGTCAAACAGCGTTACTACCCTGTTTCACCAAAGATCCAAGATATCTTAAATAAGGAGCTCGATGAAATGCTAGTAGAAGGAATAGTAGAGCCGTCACAGAGTGCTTGGTCGTCACCTGTTGTTTTAGTGAAGAAACCCGATGGATCCTACCGTTTTTGCGTGGATTATCGTCAGTTAAATGCCGTGACTAAAAGGGACGCCTACCCGCTGCCCTACATTTCGAATATATTGGATAGGTTACGTGATGCCAAGATACTTTCTTCCATCGACATAAAGAGCGCATACTGGCAGATACCAATGGCCGCAGAAAGCAAGGAAAAGACAGCTTTTACTGTTCCCAACCGCGGCCTCTTCCATTTTTGTAGGATGCCTTTTGGACTGCATAATGCACCAGCGACATGGCAAAGACTGATTGACGATGTCTTGAGAGCAGATTTAGAACCAAATATCTTTGTTTACTTGGATGACATCATTGTGGTCTCATCAGACTTCGATTCCCACATAGAAACATTGGAGAAGGTTTAAGAAAGATTGAGCTCAGCCAACTTAACGGTGAATTGGGAGAAAAGTCAGTTTTGCAGAGAGGAGCTAAAGTTTCTGGGATATGTGGTAAATGAGAACGGCCTACAAGTTGATCCGGGAAAGATTGAGGCGATATTAAACTACCCAGCACCTAAGAACGTAAAGCAAGTGAGACAGTTTATAGGGCTTTCTTCCTGGTATCGCCGCTTTGTCCCTAATTTCTCGACTCTAACTTCACCGCTATCGGATCTATTGAAGAAAAACAAGAGATGGAAATGGGGACAACAACAAGAAGAAGCGTTCAGATTACTGAAGGAGAAGCTTGTCACAGCACCTGTGTTAGCATGTCCTGACTTCAGTAAGCGATTCTTCCTACAAACCGATGCCTCTAAAACAGGATTTGGGGCTATTCTTTACCAAGAATACCCAGAAGGAGATCGGGTCATAGCTTATGCGAGCCGAAGTTTGACCACAGCCGAGAGGAAATACAGTGTAACTGAGCAAGAGTGCCTAGCAGTTCTCTGGGCAATAGAGAAGTTTCGGCCTTATTTGGAAGGGATGGATTTTACAGTTATTACTGACCACATTGCCTTAAAATGGTTGAATAGTCTTCGCGACCCTCAAGGTCGACTGGCTAGGTGGGCTCTAAAACTGCAGCAACACCAATTCACTAACGTACACCGTCCCGGCAAACAAAACGCTGCAGCCGATGCGTTGTCACGGACTTACGAATTCCCGATAGCCAGAATTGATATTGGAGAACCAATAGAGGACGCGTGGTATCAGCGGATGATTAAACAAGTTGAAGAGAATCCATCGAAATATGCGGATTGGAGGATTGTTAATCAAACTCTATAGAAGCTTGTTAATAATAACCGGAAAATGGTAGGAGATAGCAACCAGTGGAAATTAGTAGTTCCTAAACAAAAACGTAGGGAAGCGATCTGGGAATGTCATGATAAAGAAATTGCAGGACATTTGGGATGTTTCAAAACCTTGCAGCGTGTAAAGGAGTACTACTATTGGCCTGGCATGGCAACCGATGTAACCAGGTACGTACGGAAATGTGAAGTGTGCTTGGCGAATAAGCCATTACAGACTAAGCCTGCGGGCCTAATGGGGAAACAGCGAGTAGTTACCCAACCTTGGCAAATGGTTTCGGCAGATATAATGGGGCCGTTTCCTATGTCTTCAAACCGCAAAAGGTTCATATTAGCGTTTACCGACTGCTTCACTAAATACAGCATCATAGTACCAATTTCAAAATCGACAGCCGAAGTGGTGGCCAAAACTTTAGAAAGAGAGGTCTTTCTTAAGTTCGGGGTTCCCCAAATTATTATATGTGATAACGGCCCTCAATTCAGGAGCAATATTTTAAAAAAGAAAGCCCGAGAATATGCTGTTAAATTGTGGTTCACCCCAGTCTATCATCCACAGGCTAATCCGATGGAGCGTCCAAATCGAGTGATAAAGATACTCCTAGCTTCCTTTGTGAAAGACAATCATAAGCACTGGGATAAGGATCTACACAAGTTGGCTTTTGCTATGCAGACTGCGGTAAATGAGGTTACCGGTTATTCGCCAGCTTATTTGAATTTTGGACGAGAGTTACCACGTTCAGGCGACGAGTACGAGCATTCCATTGCTTCAGATAATGTTCCGGAAATGGGAGATCGAAAGGCTTACGCACAGAAGTTCAACATGATGCCAGTAATATATGAAGAAGTGGTTGAGCGTCTACGGCAATCATACGAGAAAAGCAGGCACCATTATAATCTTCGGAGAAGAAACGTGGATCTACAAGCTGGAGATTTAGTGTGGAAGAAGACCCAAACCCTTTCGGATGCTTCAAAGAACTTTTCTAATAAATTGGCACCTCTATATGAGAAATGTAGAATCAGAGCAAAACAAGGAAATTTATTATACGTGCTAGAAGATCTACAGGGTCATCCCTTAGGAACTTGGCATGTCAAAGATCTAAAACCTCATCCGACCTAAGACTAAGATTCAAGCATTAAAAAAAAAAAAAAAAAAAAAAAAAAAAAAAAAAAATTTTTGGTAGGGAGGGGGAGAGTTTGTAACGAAAAATAAATAAACAAAAAAAAAATTTTTTATTTAATAAAACTCATTAAGTAATAATCGAAGAGGGCTTAATATATTTTTGTATATAATTGAAATATGTGTTGTTTTAAAAGCTTTGTATTAGTTTTTATTGATATAATATTTTTTTATTTAGCTATAAAAATAATTATGTTTTATTTTAAAAGAAGAGACGGGACCGAAGTAGTTAATTGAAAAACAGCTGTTATTAAGGCATTTGTTTTTTTTGAGAAACAACGAAAAAAAGACAGCAGATGTTCGCTAGCGTTCGACGAGTGATGATAAAATGTGACTGTTTTAGTGATTAACGTAGCTGTGGTCTATATCACTAAACATCAGGGAATTGCAGAATAGTGGCGTTCACGGAAGAGATTCCGGTAACGAGAATCGCCAAGCCGAGTGGCTGCTAGCAACAAAGCTACGAGAAGACAGGCGAGTTAAGAGAACAGACTGGAGATATTTTTCTTTTAATTTCTTTGTTAAACCTTGGTTTTTTTTATTGTATAGTTATAAGTTTAAATTGTTTCTAGTTGTGTGAATAGAGTTAGATTTTGATCAGGCCTGACTACAGAAATTGTGAGTAAATTTTATTTTTAATATCGTAGTGTAAATATAGTGTTAATTAAAAGTTTTTTTTATTTGAGTTTAATTTGTTTTGTTCAATTTCTTTTTAACTTACCATTAAGTAGTTCATAAGTGTAAATTGCAAATAGTATTTTATGTACAGCCCTCTCCGAGATTTTAAGGTAATCTTCACTTATTAAATTTAAATTATTTTTTTTTATTCAGATTGCTTTAGGTTTTCGCTATTTCCTTAAAATAAATAGCGTGGCGCCCCTTAATTTATTTCAATTTTTTTTAATCACTAGTCATTTAAGAACCCGCCCGTCTCCACTGAGCTACCACCTTTCTTGTTACGATTGTTTTATTTATTTATAACCAATTATAATTTTTTTTTAACGTAACAAAGACCATTCCGATGCAGGAACGGTGGGGAGCCGACAATACCTGAAGACCTAGAGAACTTTGTTTTAGAAGTTTTTAAGCCGCTAGAGTCCCGGAAAAGAGACCGACACGGTGCTGGAGCTGTGGGGAGATCGGACACCTCAGGAGTTCCTGAAAAGGAAAGGTCACTTCTGAACAGAAAATATAAGAGGCGTCAAAACCCGAAGGATGAAAACTTCCAGGGAGAATCATCAAGATTATTCCCCAATAACGGTAACCTCCTTGGGACACTGAGACGACAGCGCATATGTGGATGAAACCGTCAACGGCTCGAGGCACACGATGCTGATTGACACTGGAGCTACGAAGACAATCGTCTCTTTAAGTGTAACTGGCAGGAAAAGACTGACATCCTCCAGATGGCAGCTGAGGACTGAGAAAGGCGAAGAAGGCAAGGGATTCGGCGAAACCGAGGTATACAGTATACCGAAGATACAGTTAGGCTACAGTTGTGCCTCACACTAGGTCCTGGTGGCTGATATTGAAGAAGATGTAATCCTCGGGATGGACCTCACGAACACATATGGCTTTCAGCTCGACCAGAATCGGAGGATTGTCAAGATCAGTGAAGAGGAGCTGTACTTCCGCAGTCGGGAACCAGCCGGAGTGGTAGCCACCATGGAAAAGAAAGTGTAACTTCCTTTAGGGTAAAGCGCTCAGGTACGCAAGTTAGAAAAGGCACTAAGGTTGAGACTTCGGCGACGATTACCTCGTTGGTTCGGCAGGCGACTACGAAGAGCGAGCTGGAATACAAGCAGCAGGATAGGGTGATGGAAGGCGTCGATCCATCGAGAAGAGATTCGATATCACCCTATCGCTGTCAATTAGAGAAACATCGCCAGCGATCGGATGAGGAGACCAAGCGGGAGCAGGGCCAACCAGGGTGGATACGAAGAAGGAGAACTTGTTAGGCTCTACAACCCACAAGGAAAGCTGGGACAAATCGTGATAAGCACATCATATGTAAGAAGCACGTATACGATTAGATATTTAAGAAGCACATCAACGATCTGCTCTACAGGCTGTTCAAGGACACCAAAAGAGATCCCATTATCGTCCTTAATGATCGCTTGGCGCCAGATATAGGCAAATTGTATCTGCAGATACAGATATCGGATACTCTAACTGTGAAAAGTACTCATGAGAGCAGGTACATAGAGTATCCGTATCCGTCCAATAGTTTCGAAAGGATCCTAGTACTTCTCGTATCCACCAGCTACGGATACAGTGACTACTCGTATCTGTCAGCACGGATACCCGAGTATCCATGAGTACTTCAGTATTTAGTTATTTTTTTACGGATACTATTTCGGATATTTCTACTTCTGGGGATGGGAATGTTTATAATTCTATTTTTATTCTAATATTCTATTAAAATTATAAGAAATTTATTAGTATTAAACCGTCAACATTTTATCGTTTCGAAATAAGCGTCCAATATCCAAAGCGTTAATTTTGACAAAAAGTAATAATTTAAAAAAAACGATAGGAATATTCCATTGTGAAAATTATTTTGTTTTTTCATCTTTTCGGATTTTTAAAATTTTAAACTACTGTGATGACAAAGTGGCTTAGAATTGGAAAATACTACCGATTTTAAAATTCGATGCGGGGGGGGACATTTTTTTAACTTTCCGTTTTCTTCGAGAAGAGTCTTTATGGTAACGGAGGAGCAGATTTTGAAAATAGTTACATTTTTAAAATTTGGTTGGGGAGGGAGTTACTACGATTTTTTTTATAACTTCTGATTAATTTGTTATGAGTGTCTGTCTATATCTATGTTTACGCTTTCATAGATTTTGAAAAAGGTATTAATGTTTTACGGATACTTCTACTTCTGAGTTTAGGAACATTTAAAATGTTGTTATTAAACTTTTTTATTATTATTAAGCTGTCAACATTTTATGTAATAACATATATGAAATAAGGATCCTATCGAAAATTTTAAAAATAATCATAATTTTAAAATTGCAATTATTTAAATTAATAATATTCCCAAACAGAATTTTTTTTTCTATTTCTTCACAATAAAGAAGCATAATGATGGTTAGGCCGGCCTAACTTTTGAAAATAGAAATAATTTTAAAATTACTATACTGTGAGGGGGGGGGGGGTTCCACCTTTAAGAGAAAATTGTAACTTCTAAAAAAAATACGAATAGAACTTATATTTTTGTAAATATACACTAAATGAGGGCTCATACGAGTATGGATTTGTTGAATGGTATCAATTTTAAAATTCGATGCAACGAGGGAGGATTTCTTCGGGAACAGCGTTTAAGATAATGGGGGAGCGGATTTCGAAAATAGTTACAATTTTAAAATTTGGTGCGGGGTTCCTAGGCAATTTTTTTTAACTTCTGATTAATTCGTTGTGAGGATCTATAATAGTTGCACATAAATTTTATTATAGTACGTTTTATTATAATCAAAATATAAAGAAACACACATAAATAGTAAATGTGAATTAAAACATTCCTATCTAAAATGGAAACGCTATAAATCAAAAAGAATCAGAAAGAAGAAGAAAAAGTTTATTTGAGATTATAAAATGCAATTCACAAACTATATCATTTTTTTTAAATAAATTAAATTATATGGAAAAACATTTATACTATCTTACATTTTAATAATTTATTCAACTTTTTATCTTTTTAACTCAGGAAACTTTTTAACTTAAAAATGACTTAGGAATCTTCGTGATTGTCGCCTAGGAAATACGCATAGGCTGGTAACAACAAGAAGTAACAAAATAATGGAAACCAAATCAAACTGATGGTGTGTTAGCATGACATGCATAGCACAGCATGAGGGTAATAAGACTGGGTACTATAAGATAATCATATAAAAGATAGTGAGATTAAAAATGAATATTTCAATGACAAAAAAAATCGATAAAAAAAATCCTGTTTTCATTTCTGAGTAAAGAGTATTGCAGAGACTAGGGAAAAATTATGAGGGTAGAGGTCGGAGAGGTTAATTTGCCGACTTTAAAGGGTTTACTGCGGGTAAACCCAACCCTTTTGAAGTGAAAGGGTACACAACGACCAGGTGTAAAATTAAGTTAAGGAATTGTTAAACTAGCAATATACAATAGATGGTACAGTATACAAATATATCCATAACTTAGTAATGGATATATTTGTAAAAGATATCGAAACCCATTTAAAAGAAATTCGAAAATGTTGCTGTTTTCAATATTATAGTGCCCCCCCACACTATAACATAATATTGGACCTCTGTGTGAAAGAACTCCGAAAATCTAACTTCTTTATAGTGCGCCCCCCTCCTCCCCATCACCACCGCTATTAAAATACAAAATAAATATTTTTTTCAAAAACAACGTCCACGACAACATAAAATTTGATCCTCCTGTAAAAGAATAAATATTAATGTTATTGGATACCTGGTCAATCGTGAATGTGTATACACTGATCAGTGTGTAACACTGATGGTTGTCGCGTTCATAGAATGAAAACGGTTTTCGAATTTATAATTATGTCCTACAATCCAATCAATGGTCCTATCTAATTATCTTCGACTATTCTAAGAACTAAATTTATGTTAAAATGATTTCATATGATATATATTCGCTGAAAAATAAACAATAAAACTTTTTAGCTTGGGCAGTGAACCATGCCAAGTTTGTAGAAATATCTGAAGCAGACATACAGTTTCTTTGTAAAAAAGCAATGAATATATTCCTTTCACAACCTTGTCTTTTAGAGTTGAAGGTACCAGTGAATATTTGTGGTATTGTGTATTATTAAGATAATTTATTTTTTGGTCTTGTAATGTCCATTTGTTAATAAATGATATTATTGACTATTAATGTAATAAAATATAATAATAATAGTTAATAAATAGTGTCCGACTGAAACCAAAATGTTAGCCCTAAACCTGGTTTCGGACCGAAACCGAAATTTGTTTACGTGTGTATGCATAATGAAAGTAAGTGTGCAATATGTCTGTTTTAGCAATAATATTGTAACAGTTCCATGGGTTAGCAATTTTTCTTCAAAGAAAAATAACAATTTTCAATGCCACACGAATTATTAATACACACTTATTAGAACAGGTTACAAAAATTATCACTTTGTAACACAAATAATCATATAGCTTGTGCTTCACAACCAAGGCTAACTGTCCAGTCCATCGCTCCTTACATATTAAGGAGAATGACCAAGAACTTTGTGGGACGTCGTGGATGTCACTCGAACATTGTAGTCAAATCGTCTATTACAGTTTGTTCCAACATTAATTATAAAACCATTCCAAACCATATGCTTTTGTTTAACGTGAGGAGTCTGGCCCGAAGATCGATTCCATGCTTATTTGCAAAAGTTTTGTTAAATCGTGTCAGATTGAAACGAAATTTAAGTGAGTTACTTGTAAAGGGTTTATGTTAACAGCCTTTAAGTTTCATTTACTAATTGTGACTGGAGCATATAATAATTGTTTTATAGTATATATAAAATCAGGGCTCTCAGTGAGATAAGAGAAGCAGACTGAGATTGGAATCCCCCCACCGCGCTGCAAGAGAGGAAGGTAGTCAGCTGTAAAGATTTACTATAAAGTTTCATTGCAACTTCTACAAATAACAATAAATATGACAGTTACAAACGAAGAAATTCTTATAACTATTAGTAAAAATAACGAAATAACGAGAAATCTAAAAGGGCATTAAATAAATTAACTGAGTTGCTGAACTCGTTATAGGGTGAGGTATCAGAGTTAAGGAAAAAATGTCAACACCAGGATATAAAAATAAGCTTCCTTGAAAAAGAAATATAATTGTTAAGAAAGGAGCAAAAATGAAATAACTTTCTAGTTCATAACTTACCGTATTCTGAAAATGAGAATTTGTCAATAAAATTATAAACAACTTTCAAGAAATAGGTGTCCCTATAACCGAACACACGATTACCAATTGTTTTCGTATTGGAAAGGGACCAAAACCCAAGCCTGTACTAATTTCCCTTAACAGTTATATCTCTAAGAAATACATTATGACTAAAAGAGAAGCTCTTCAGCAGAGAGGCCTAAGAGTCAGTCATGATAGGAATCAAGAAGAAATAGAAGAAGGAAAGCGAATTTATAACTGTATAACTAAATGAAAGGTAATAGATAAAAATGCCACCTATAAAAAAGGGTTCTTTAAATTCAGTGGAATTTATTATCGTTGAGAAGAAGCAGAAGAAATCGCTAATACTTTCCTCGGAAATGATGGCGGTAGAAAACTTAACACAGAAGAAAAGAAAAATAACTGAGAAAAATTGCAAGAGTTTCGGTTCCGCCACAGATCGAATTCGGACTCCACTTCAGAACCGACTCAGATGGAGGCCTCATGACCCATTACTCTCAAACCCTCGGATTCTACAGCTCAACTGGATATTCAAACTGGTATAGAAAATTATACTAACACCTTAACAACTAATATAATATTTTGAAATATAAGGGGCTATTCAAATCTACTAAATGTAAATCCTGATGATGTGAATATTTCAAATAATAATCTAGCTGTATGAATAGTAGAAACCTGGCTCACTGATAATAATTTTATTACTCCAATTTGGTTAAGAAACTACACCTCTGTTATTAGTAATGCTATTAAAAAAAAACATACCGGTAGAGCAAGCGGGGGCATTATTACATTTATAAACAAAACCATAGCTCAAAATATTACTATAATAGAGTCAAATCAATATATTGTTATAGTAAAATTTAATATTAAACATAAAACTGTAATCCTAGGAAATTTTTATTTCCCACAATAATGCGATTTTCAAAACAGTATAGATAATTTTGTTTATTTAATGTATAATATAATAACTGATTTGCCAAACAGCTATATAGTTTTATGTCGGGACTTGAACAGTCACTCAGTAGTGACTCAGTAGGCCATTTGAATAATATAGATAACAGTTAATTTGAAGACTCAAATTTCTATGGAACAAGAATAGCTAATCATAAAAGTATTAACAAATGCGGTAAATTGTTGAAGCAATGGAGTCACTTGGATTGTTTTTATACAATGGGCGGTCACTTTCTGATAGGCCGGGCAAATTTACCTATATCTCAAAAAAAAAGATAGAAGCACAATAGATCTGGTATGGATAAATGAAAATTTTATCGAGTTATTTTTGGATATGAATATATCAATTTTTACTGATTTTTCCGATCATTTAGCCTGTTTCTTGAGTATTCGCTACGATTACGGTCCATTTAAGGACACTAAATTTCATAACCGAGCTCAAAAATCGTGGAAGAATTTAAAATGGGACAATAATAAAGCTGAAAATTTTAAAAAATATATTTCTTCATTAAATAGAATTTACTTCTATTCGAATGTCCTGGACGCTGTTTATGATGACTTTATAACCTGCATGTCTGAATCTTAGATTGATTCTGGCCTAATGGTATACAAAAATCAAAAAATAAGCAGAGATTTGAGGCAAAAAATAAATGGTTCGACACTGAATGTTGGCAATTAATAAGAACTCTCCGAAGAAAATACAGATTAATGTTAAAAAATAATTTCTCTCAAAATGTAATAGTAGAATACCTCCAATCTAAAGATAATTATAGAAAATTGTTAGACCATAAAAAAATAGAGTATAGAGAAAATATTATAAAGTAACTACAGGATGTTAAAAATAGTACTGAATTTTGGAAAGTAGTCAATTCTCTTAAACCTTTTAAAATGCATTCCAATGAAATAAGTATTGATCAATGGGTAAAACATTATAGTTTATTATTCGGACGAAGATAAATTCTAGAAATGAACTTTTTTTCAGTAACCCAGCTTTAGACTTGCCGTTTACTTTAGAAGAACTTCAAAACTGTATTAAACTTAGAAAAAATAATAAATCCCCAGGTCCCGATAATCATACCTCTGAAGTTTTCAAAAGCTTGACACCGGAATGGGAGCATTATATACTAAATCTTTTTAACAATATAATGGAAACTGAAAAAATACCGGATTTGTGGTCTGAATCAAAATTAATTCTATTACACAAAAAAAAGGACAAAAAAGATTTAGATAATTATCGAGGCATATCCCTCATCAACAATACATCAAAACTATTTACAGCTATTTTGGCATATAGGTTACAGGAATGGGCCGAAAGGGAAAGCCTGATCCCAGAGGAACAAGCAGGGTTTAGAGCGGGGAGGGGGTTCGTCGAGCATATTTTTTCACTTATGGCACTGATAGGCATTAATCTTCGCACTTAAGGGAATTATATTTTCGCTACTTTCGTGAATTTCAAGAAAGCTTTTAACTCCATAAACCACTCTTTTCTGTGGCAAAAACTATTTGACATTTGCATCAGCGGTAAAATAATAAGGACTTCAAAAGCACTGTATGACAATGCTGTCATGCAAATTCAAGTCGGCGACAAACTATCTGAAGGCATTAGTATCACTTATGGTCTCCTTCAAGGGGAGAGTCTCAGTCCGTCCCTATTTATCTTATTTCTATCAGATATAATTAGGTTTTCAAATAATGGTGCCAGTGGTGTAACTATTGATTCTAAAAATGAAGTTATAATGCTTCTATTGGCCGACGACATAGTGCTTTTAATTACCTCATGGCATGATACGCATACAAATTTGGAATTAATGGATATACTGAGTCCAAAACTCGTTAAATCCGAAAAAATCCAAAATATTAGTTCTTCATAAATCCCCAACAATGAAAAAAAAATTTTCTTACACATACCTAGGAGTACCATTTTCATCCTCCGGAAAGTTCTTTCTAGCATCACAGCACTTTATTGAAAAATGTAACGTTGCAAGTGCGAAAGTGAGGGACATTCTCAGAAAAGGTAAAAGTCGCGCATGGGAAACAAAAATGGTTCTTTATGACTCGATGATATCATCAACACTCCTTTATGCTGCAGAAGTTTGGAGTTTCAACTATTGTAAAATGATTGAGTTAACTCAAATAAAATTCTTAAAATATCTATATTTTTGGCCTAAAAGCACGCCAAATTACATAGTTCGTAAGGGAACAGGCCGCAATCCACTCATAGTTACGATTCTAAAGAAAATTATCAACTTCTGCATAAAAACGTTGTCTCTCCCTGACTCTAGACTGCTACGTGGATGTTTCAATAGACTTGTTGAACTAGATAACGAAAAGCAAGACTTATCTTTTGATTGGGTAACACAAGTAAAAATGCTTGCGATTGATCATCACATTGAATTTTTTTTTTTGCAGTTTTACATAACTCAGGCGTTTTAATAGCTAATAAAAAAGATATTTTGGAAAAAGTATCGAATTATTTATTGTTGAAAGACATTGACATAGCTCTTAACGCAGATTACAATTCAATATATAGATCCATCTGTAGCTTCACCAACCCTAAACCTGAAAGTTATTTAAAATTCAATATAAACATAGAGAAATTAAGAACAGTTAGCTCGAAACCTGAAATTCGCAATTATTCCAGGTTTCGAATGCTTAAAAATATTTTACAAGAATTCAAGACATGTAATTAGAACTGACGAAGAATGTAAGTTCTGTCGTAAAACTATAATTAATAGTTTAAAGCATGTAATATTGCACTGCCCATTTTCCGATAGTATAAGAAAACGGTACTAGGAAAAGTATATGGTTGGGGGTGATGAGGATTTATCAATCCAAAATATACTTACCATGGATAGCGTGGGGAAATTGAATGATATTTTTTTCTATTTCAAATCAATATGCCAATGATAAACCAGTTTTTTATTTTTTTTTTTTTAACCGACTTCGAACGAAAGAGGAGGTTGCTCAATTCGATACGTATGTGCCTTTTTTTTTTCTATGTACATATGTCCACCGATTACTCCGAGGTGGATGGACCGATCGAAACGAAACCTTTTGCATCTTGTAGAGTATTTTCCCAAGGTGGTCCCATTAAAACCTTTTTTGGTTTCTTTATTTATTTAAGAAGTTATCGGGAAAAACATGAAAATAAATATTTAATTATCGCTACAAATTTTTACTAATTGGAAAAACATATGTCATATATAACATAAGGTATTCTCCAACAAGCTATTAAACCTATTGGTAACTAACAAATCTCAATATTGTTTTAATGCTGGATAAATCCTATGAGAAAACCAACCAATCAAATTTAGAATTAAAAGAGTGGGGGAAGAACATGAGCAGTCTATTAGTTATCGACGTGTTTTAAGTGCTTGTTGTAACCAACGTATACATAACCTTAACTAATTTTTCAATAAAGCTATTTAATATCCGCAAAATATAATATCGCTGTCGTTTTCTGTAGCGATATTAGTATATATGCTAGATATATATATATACTCATAAAATTGAAAAGGTGACTGTTAATATAATTATGTATAATAAAAGGGCCCGGGTGGAGCGTGATACGTGTAAGGACGAACGTGGTAGGAGCGTAAAAAAATTTCGAAATTTTTTTTACCCAACTTACGGTTTTCTACATTTGTTATCTTCTCCAACTAAAAAGTATAAAATAAAAAACATTTTACAAAAAAAAATTTAACCAACTTCAAAACCTAGGTACCAGTAAAAATAAATGCACTGAAAAGTATGAAATAATTACCTTTACGCAAAATATAAAATTGTTAACACTAGACATTTTGAAAATCGTAAAATGTATCTTATCTTCCCATCTATTGATTTTAATGCCTACTAATGGAATTGTATCGGTAACATGTGATTTATATTTGTGCCGCCTCCGAAAAGATTGTATTGTATTGAACATAGTATTTAATATTTTATTTTCACAATTTTTAATAAAAAATATTACTATATTAGACTACATGTTAGTGAACGATATAAAATTCCTGAAAAGTGTCAATGTGATCCAGAACTTAAATTATACGACTGACCACCGTTTGGTTAGAGCAATAGTATTTACTGGTCAATTTAAGAAAGAAAGGCATTTCCAAATAGCAAAGAATGTGAATTACAAAGTCAACAACATAGAAGAATTTGGAAATATCTTGGAAAGGAACTTTGCTAACATTGAAGAAGATGGGACCCCACTAATGCTGGAAAAATATAACAGGAAAAATATAACAAAGTAATCAAAGCGCTACAAGGATCCTCAACACAAAACAGAAGAAATGATAAGCTATCTAAGGAAACAAAAGAACTTTTGAGACTTAGAAAAATGGTAAAAGGAAAAGAAAATATAACTCGTCTAGATAAATTGGAACTAGCAGAACTCAATAAACGTATTAGGAAAAATATCAAAGCAGATATAAAAGCACACAAAGATATGGTGATAAGGGATATCATTGAAACGAATAAATCTAGTAGGAAAATGATGAAGGAATTAATACCTAGCAGGCAATGGTTCTATTCTCTTCAAGGCAAGACTGGGAAACAAGAAACCAGAAGAAAGGACATCATCCAATCCATTTCGGGAGCTATACGGTCATTGTTATGAGCATATTACAATACAACACGTGTCAACAGATGTTCCCGATATAATGTTCTCTGTTAAATAATTAAACAGGGCATTGTAGGAAAAAGTGTGGAAAATTGTCCATCTCATATTTACAGATTTGACACAAATTATCAACGTGGAAATTATATTTAACGTTGTTATAAAATATCTTGTTTTGTTCTTCCCCAGCCAATCTTATTTGTGCTGTTAGTCTAAGTTTATTTATGTGAACATTATATTTCATGTAGCCTTCACAAACATCCAATGAAGTAATAATACGATAATATGTGCTGAAATTCGAGTTTATGATATTGTTGAAATCAAGAGAAATGAGGTGATTCTTAAATGATAAGAGCATATCTTTTTTATACTTCTCCACTAAACTTGGTTCTTGTGCGAGCCATAAGTTTTCTTTTCCAATAGTGATCAAATGCTTCTGCAATTGTGTAGTCCAGGTGTAGGGGATGCTATTGTATTTATTAGAGAGGCTAAAAGTTGTAGGAAACATTTCTTGGGAAGCTCATTTGAGGACATTTTTAGGTCTAAATATTGTCCGTTTATTGAGTACTTGGAACAACTAGAGAAGCTACTAAAGATAATAGATGATGTATGTGATAAAAAAGAAGAGGAAAACTGTTGGAGATGTTGCTGATGTCCGCAAGAGACTTAGAAATTTTCTGCAACAGAAAACGACTTGAAAAAATAGATATCGATGTATGAAATAAAGAGAGACAAAATGAATTAACTAATAAAAAAAATAGAAAAACTTCATCTTTCTCCCCTCCTTTCTACTAAACTTTTTAGTCTCAACGTTGAAGCCTTGGAAGATGGTTGTGCCGCATCGATTGGAACGGGCGACCGACTACTCCATCACCAGTAGCAAAGTAGTGCGGGTTGGTCTTTGCGAATTTGTACCCACTGTCGCAGTCATCGAGAAGAAAACTACAGTGTATATGAATGCGGAAGAATGGAAATTCGTCGCCGATCAGATTCCAAGGATGTTATCTCTTTTGCAAAGCAGGCCCAAGAAAGTGGAGGTTGAAGACCGAGTAAGTGTAAAAATGTGTACATTTTCCAAGAAGGGAAGGAACAGAGTTATGAAAATAGAACAGGTTTTTATTTCTTTTGCAATGTTTAATCAGAGTTCGCCAACCCTTCAGCTCGATTCACCTTTGATATGTTTCAACAAGAATGAAACGGCAAAGCTTTGTAGAAACATTGGGAAAATCAATGACTCATTGGAATTGATAACCAAAATGGCTGAACTATATAAGAAACATGAAAAAGGTCAACTGACTGAACCTGTGGAACCAACATCAATGGACTTTAATGTTAATACTGAGATTAATTCTTTATAATTTATTAAATGAACTCAAGAAAGTACCCATATGAGTTGTAATTTATGCAATAAATAATATTTCTGTTTATACTTTTTTATTTTTTGAACCCTTCCCTAAGTAAAAGTGATAATAAAGGTAAATAAACAAAAGCAAATTTTGTTTTTTACATAGTTTATTTGAAATATCTGTATATGCCGGTTTCGTCCGGATAATTTAATTTTTTAAATCTATAAAATCTATTAGATTTTAGAGACTTTTATCGACTCAAACGGTCGATTTTGTAAAAACCAATGTAAAGCGAGATCAAAACGATTTTTATAACAATAAAGAATATCAGCTGAAGATCGGCTGAAGTTATGCAACTTTAATATGGACAGGTGTTTGCACCTGGTATGAAAGAACCACTGAGCGAAATTTGGAGAAGTTAGAACGAACGGTATGGATTTCTACTAAGAACAAACAGAATTTCATCTTTATTTACATAGATATAGCTGTATATCCCGGTTTCATCCGGGGAATTTCATTTTTCTAACAAAACGTTCGATTTCGTAAAAAACCACTGTAAAGCGAGATCATTACGCTTTTTATAACAAAAAAGAATATCAGCTGAAGATCTGCTGAAGTTATGCAATTTTAATGGACAGATGTTCGCACCTGGTATCAAAGAAGCATTGAGCGAATTTTGGAGAATTTAGGACAAACGGTATGGATTTCTATAAAGAACAAATAAACAAACAAACAAACAAACAGAATTTCATCTTTATTTATATAGATATCATAACAACTTCAGAATATTTCCACGCTACCGGGAAGTATGTTATTTTTACAATAGAGTTGTGAATATTAGTCAGAAAAATGATTGCTTTCCAAGGTAAATTTTTCAGCAAAAAATTTGTAATAAGGTCATAACCAGGGGCTTTTTTATTTGGTAAATTTTGAATAAAATTTTGAACTTCCTGAGGATGGATTGCAGGTTGATTAATAAACCTTCCGATTGCCTAAATTCCTATCGTCATATTAGTCTTCTTCCTTCTTTTTCCAAATTGTTTGAAAAAATTCTTTTATATCGTCTTAATTCTCTTGAAATTTCGAAAGCTATTCCAAATCATCAATTCGGTTTTAGGAAAAATCATTCTACTATACAATAATGTCACCGATTGGTGGATTACATTTCAAATGCATTAGAATCAAAAAATTACTGTCCTGGTGTTTTTCTTGATATCAGTCAGGCTTTTGATAAGGTTTGGCATGAAGGATTGCTTTCCAAGCTCAAAATTTTGCTTCCTCCGACTTACTATTTAATACTACTCTCTTACCTGACAGACAGACACTTTACTGTTAAAATAGACAACGAAATATCTAGTATAAAAGATGTTAAAGCTGGAGTTCCACAAGGTAGTGTACTTGGACCACTACTCTTCAATATTTTCACAGCTGACTTAACCGAAAACGAACACACCCTATTGGCTACATTCGCTGACGATACGGCACTACTAACATCACACAGAAACCCCGATATAGCATCTTCCATCCTTCAAAACCACTTAGACGATATATTTAGTTGGGCTACCAGGTGGAAGGTAAAAATGAATGGGATGAAAAGTGAATTTATTACCTTCACCCTCAACCATTGCTCATGCCCACAAGTATATTTCAATGATACACCGATCCCTGAATCCCAAGCTGTAAGATATTTGGGGCTCCACCTGGACAAGAGACTGACATGGAGAACCCACATCGGACTGAAAAGGAAACAACTTAACAAACTATTTGGAATGTTATCTAGGTTACTCGACAGACGTTCAAAATTATCAATAACAAACAAACTTACTATTTACAAAGTACTAATAAGACCAGTATGGACATACGGAATAGAACTATGGGGTTCTGCAAAACCCTCAAACATCCAAAGAATTCAGTCATTCCAGTCCAAGGTATTGAGGAAAATAGCAGACGCACCATACTATGTGACAAATGATTTACTACACAAGGACCTGAATATCCCAACAGTTATCGATACAGCCACACAATACTACAAAAACTTCCACCAAAGACTAACATTTAACATGAACCCCTTAGCACAGACACTAATATCATTTGATTTCGGGGTCTCCTACCCCTAGAGTGGTTGCCTTCACCACGGCTTAGAGTCCCCTCTACCCTAACAATACTGAATTATTAAGCAGAACGTAAATTATTTCATAACTGGACATGCCCCTAATATTTCGAGTCACATTTGAGCTTGTATAGCAGATTTTCGTCTCCACAAAATAAATGATTTGGCACTGACTGTCTTTCTAATTTATACGACTCAATAGTTGAAGAAACAAAATTAGAAACCTATAGTAGTATTAACTATAATAACTAACTAAAGTATATTAAACTAAAACTAACTATATTAAACCTATATTAGTAATAGAATGGTTATCAATCGATTACATTGTATATTAATATGACCTAATGATTCCGGAAGAAGACAGAGGTGCCTGAATCCTTTGTGAAGGCCCCCAAATCACCTGAAAATAAGCTTTTCCAGGAATTATTGTATTCCTTTTTAACGTGCATTGCGAGTGAAAGTCGGAAATCAAAATCTAATTTAAATCAATAATGGCTAAGATTTTAAATTTAAATGAACCTTGGGGAACTTGAAGAAGTCTTAAATTCTGCTTTTAAATGGTTATCAATACTCAGTCTTTCTAGGAATTCCACGAATTTCGTGGTCTTATGATTATGGTGTCCAATCGTCGACTAGATCTAAATTAAGAAGGTTTACTGTTATCGGTGAATATATATGAAGGGTCCAGGGGAAAAAGGGTACTTGTCCATTTTTCCATAATTTTCAGGGTTTAAAAAACAAAGTTCACTAAAGATCCTTTTTCCCCAGAACTCCGAAACTTTTGAGGCTCATAACTTTGGACAGGAATTGTTTTTCCCCTGGAGGTATAAAGGTTTTAAAACTGACAACAAGTAGCAACAAGATCTTGATGTTATCTCATTTTCGAGAAAAAATGGACAAGTACCCTTTTTCCCCTGGACCCTTCATATATCTATCTAACATATATACTAATATCGCTACAGGAAACGATAGCGATATTAAATTTTGCGATATTAAATACCTTTATTGAAATCTGCTGTTGAAGAATTAGTTAAGGATATGTAGAAGTTGGTTCCAACAAGCACTTAAAACACGTCGATAACTAATAGACTGCTCATGTTCATCCCCTACTCTTTTAATTCTAAATTTGATTGGTTGGTCTTCCCATATGATTCATCCAGCATTAAAACAATACTGAGATTTGTTAGTTACCAATAAGTTTAATAGCTTGTTATAGCATACCTTATGTTATATATGACATATGTTTCTCCAATTATTAAAAATTTGTAGCGATAAATAAATATTTATTTTCATGTTTTTCCCAATAACTTCTTAAATAAATTAAGAACCCAAAAAAGGTTTTAATGGGACCAGTTTATGTTTACAATGAACAAAAGTTCAAAGAAATACAATTTATTAATTGCCAATACAAAACCAGCTCGAACTCAATGAAAAACATCTGTTTAACCTTCTCCAAAGAGTAGGTATATAACACCTCTCCCCCTAAAGAAAATTCCATTTAAGATGAAATGATTATGAAAATACAATTAATCAATCATCAATAATCTATGAATTTGTTTCAGTCTAAACCGTCAATTACAGAGGCTTCAGCGATGCTTTCGCGGTATCTGTTTTTTCCTCCTTCAAGCACGCACTTCCTCCGCGGTCTTCGGATGTGCGCCTCGGAAGGTAATGGAGTCCCCGCCGGCAGATCTGGCTCATCTCTCCCAGGCTAATCTGGCTCAGGTTCATGGTCAGGCATATCTGGCTCAGATCCATCAAGCTCAGCCTCATCTAGCTCGGAAACCTCTGACACCTCCTCTGGCTCCTGTACTTCGGGATGCAGGCTGATACGCGACCTTCCCGACAACTCATGGTTAGGGACTTTAATAAGTTGGTCAATGTGCCTTCTGTGGTGCAGGCCAAGTACCACATATGACAAAGGGCCAGTTTTTTGTATGACCTCAGCCAAAATCCATTTAGGGCCATAGGCTCGGTAGTTCTTCATTCTGACAGTGTTCCCCACCTGGAGCCCATTACCTGGACCCTATCCTACCTGGACTCCATTACAGGAACATGATTTGGTGAGCCGCTATGCCCCTCTAAAGGTTTAAGAGTAAGAGTAGGAAATTGTTTTAATATGTCAGAATAATGATTTCCAGCCTCTAGTTGAACAGATTTTATTCCTTTTATGGTTATGCCTAAAGGCCGGAACCAGTTTCTCCCTAAGAGGTTAGGTCCATCTTCTTCGTTAAATACAACAAGAGGTAGCATTCCCACATATGAGCCATACTCTACTCGAACGTGGAACTGCCGGAGAATTTTCAAAGGGCGCTTCCCATAGCTAGCAAAGAAACGGAACAATGATCCCAGTTAGGCTCTTTGTTGGGACATAATTTTTGGTAAGATAATTTGTTTATTAAAGTTAAACGAGCTCCATTATCTACTTCAAAATTAACAACTATTGAATTTACCTTTACTTTAGTGGAAAATTCTTGATCTTTATTAATATTTTTAGTAATATGAAAAACATATTGTGTATCTTCCTCATCAGTTTTTTCTTCAATAAGGTTAGTATTCTGTTTTAGATTTTTAAATTTGTTTAGGTTGCCTTGTTTTCCTTAAAAAAATAGATTCTAGATGCACTATTTTACTACAGACCTTTCAAACTTGCTCCTTAAAATAGCAATCAGGTGCTAAGTGATTGGCCCTATAGCATCGATAACATCTAGGTTTCGGTATGGAATTAGAACTACAGCTTTTGACTTTATAAATAGATTGTTCCTTACCTTTCAATAACTTCTGTCGTTTTTCTGTTGATTCCATGCTTGTTGCGATGGAAATTGCGTTATCCAATGACAAACCTATCAGTTGAAACTGATTCTTCATGTCTGCGACATAAATATCTCTGCATCTCTCCATCCCGAATTCCTGCAACAAATCTGTCACGAATCATTATTTCGAGAGGTAAAGGTTCACTATCACTACCAAATTTACAGCACTGGGCAAGCTTTCTTATTCCTCTAATAAAATCTTGAAGAGACCCACCTTCCAACTGATCTCTTTTATGAAACCTTACCCTGCCTCATAACTCGTTTATCGAAACCCCAAAATGCTTATTACATTTTTCAATAATGGTTTCATACTTCATTTGTTTTTTTTTTATCACTGAATAAGTGTGTTCTCCCACGCTCATTAGTAAGGTACATTTCTTTTTCCTCTCTTCAGTAACGTTATTGAGCTCTAGATGAAACTCGAGCCGTTCAAAAAAGTCTTTTCATTTTCCATCAGGACGAAATTCTGGAAGTCTTCCAATCGTAGTCATTTTTTCTTCTGAAACCGTCGAATTTAAGTTCACTTCAGATTTCTTCTTCATTGACATTTCTTGACAGAAAAAAACAACTGTTTAACCTTCTCCAAAGAGGAGTTGTATAACAGACCACCTTTGGAAAATACTCTACAAGATGCAAAAGGTTTCGTTCCAATTGGTCCATCCATCTCGGAGTAATCAGTGGACATACATAGAAAAAAAAGGCACATACGTATCACATTGAGTAATCTCCTCTTTCGTTCGAAGTCGGTTAAAAAAGGTGATCAAATAAAAATTGATAATTATAGACCCATATCCCTTTGCTCTGCCGTAGGAAAGGTTTATTCTGCAATTATAAATAGAAGATTAGCTCCATATATCTCAGCAACAATATCAATAGAGCAAACTGGTTTCAGGAAAAACTACCCAGTAACAGACCATCTACAAGTTATTAACCAATTAAAAGAAAAGTCTAAGGAGTATAATTTTTCTTTTTTTTATGTTTTGTAGATTTAAAGAAGGCCTTCGACAGTGTATATCATGTAAGTATTCTTAAGTCATTGAAAGAAATAATGATACCACAGAAATATGTTACACTTATAGAAAAAGTATACTCTGGAAATACAGCCTATATCGAGAAAAGAGGCCCTAAATTCAAGATAGGTAGAGGAGCAAGACAAAGTGACCCTTCATCACCAACTTTATTCATACTGCTACTGGAGAAAGGGCTTAGAGCAATGGAATGGAGCAATATGGGTATTGATAATTAGCATGAAAAACAAGAAAGTAGATATTTGAAAGCTGCGTTCTCCAATCAGTCACATTTGGGTGCCAAACCTTGGCTCTGACCTAGGAACAAAAATCTAAGTTAAGATTATTTGAAAACTCTGCTCTTAGGAGTATGATGAATTATAAGAAAAGGGATAATATTAAGTGTACAGACATGCGTAAAAAATCTGGAGTGAAGGATATCAGCCTATGTATATGAAAAATAAAATGGAAATGGGCGGGGCACCTTGCTAGAATCCAGGATGACAGGTGGTGACTAAAGGTTACGGAATGGATCCCATACAACTTAAAAAGAAGGCGAGGAAGGCAATTCAAATGATGGAGTGATGTCCTAAAAACTCTGGCTGGTCCCAATTGGATGAGGATAGCTCGGGATAATGAAATATGGAATGGAATTGCCAGCTCCATTTTCCAGTAGGTTTGGTCTCCAGGGAAGTAAGACCATCACCCCCATTAAGGGGAGGCCTGCAAGAGGCAACAATTGTTGTCGACATATCATAAATATTGTTTTCTAATAATAATATATACTATATAATTATTATAATATTACTTAATAGTTACTAAGCTTGTTCGAAGTATTGTTTCCACTATATTATATAGCATTATATTATTTATATGTTGATATGAATTGTAAATATAATAAATTTGTACAAATTTGTTTTATAAACCTATAAATGCAGTTAGAGGTTAGTAGTACTTGTGAATATAAATTGAAAATGTGGCAGAAATAGCAAATATTCATTATTGGTTAAAGATTGTGTTGTTTCTCATGCAATGAAGGCTTTATTTATTTATCTGGCAGCTGCGGGTTGATTAACTGAGGTGGGGACATTTCCAACCACCTTCATACACATATTCTTCATACACTTTTTTAAACATTCAACAATTTACTGACAATCCTTGCCGTGTCCAGGAGATTCTATTTTCGAGCCTCTCTCAGTACATCAAGAGGTAATTTTAAGTTTTCTTTGCCCATTACCGTGGACGGAGGAATCAGTGCGTTAGCAGATGTCACTATTGGCGCCACCGTCACATTTTCCAGGTGGTATTGTTGCTCCAGCTCCATCGCCAATTCCTAATATTTTCGAATTTTCTCACCGACTTGTAGAGCTGATAAAGCTGAGCTGATGTTATAATTGGGGATCGCAAATTGATAATTCCTGTTTTTTTCTCTCCCATATCTAAACAGGGAATATCGGGTCTAATATGCCGCACTGTGTGGTCGGTAATGATAGATTCATCCCAGTACAACTTAAAGGATATTTTTGGAGAAGCCTATGGGGGACAAACTAATAATAAGGCACCTTTTCACCTAATAGGTCAAATTACGATCTATCTCCTGCAGGCTAGTGCTTGACCACACTCAAAGCTGGAATAGCCTATGTGTTAATTTCTTAGATTTTTTTCGTTCCATATAAGTGAGTAGTGATAAGTACTTTCCGCAATCTGATTTTGAATATAGCTATTATTTCCTGCTTCACATCCTTGCTGGCTATTTTGGCATATTATTATTTTATTTTATTTTTATTTTAGTTCTAGGGAAATTTGTATAATGATTTAATATTGTTTACCACCTGTAATTGTGCAATTTGTCTGTTGATGGAATTTTATATGTAGAAATAAATAAATGGCACAGTTTCGACTTTTGTTGCATTTCCTTCCCCACTCCTCTCTAAGAGGTTGGGACGGAGAGGGGGTGGTGAGCAGAGGAGAGGGGACCAGCCTCTCCTTACAAGCTCATCCCCACAGCTCCGAGGTGTGGTGGGGAGCGCAACAGTACTCAACAAAGTAGCCGAGGTAGCGGACAAAATTCTGGAAATAGAAAACCCTAACGATATTCTATCTGTGAGTAGTAGTCACACATCGCTTTTAGCGAAAATAAACGCACTGCAAGCGCAAATTAAGAGATTGGAAGTAAACCAACAAAAACTATATCGGCAAAAGAGAGGACGTTCACCATATAGACACCAATCTCGCAGCAGCTCAAGGGAAAGGGAGCGAAGCAAAAGTAGAGGCGGAATATGTTTTTATCACTGAAAACATAAAGGAAAGGCCCGAAGATGCGTAATGCCGTGCAGCTATAAAAATACGACAAAGGATTTAAACAAGCCGCAGTCTACGGTCACTGCTACTCCTTACTACTCTACTCACTGCTACTCACTACTACTATCATGGCCGCCTTTTCGTACATGATAAGCGATCAGGGAGACAATTCTTGGTAGACACAGTGGCAGCGTTATCTTTGATAAAGCCGACGCCCTGCTTAATAGAAACTGCCAAACCCGGCAAGTATCAACTTATAGCAGCTAACGGTACTACTATAAATACTTACGGCGAGAGCACATTGGAATTAAATCTGGGCCTCAGAAGACCTTTAAAAAGAACATTCCTCATAGCAGACGTAGAAAGATGCATATTTGGAGCAGATTCCCTCGACTGGTATCATCTTCTTGTTGACGTTCAAAAACGTCGTCTGATCGACAACGAGACTGGACTTTCCACTGCCGGCCAAGTAACTCACGCAAATACAATGGCAATCTCCATAATGCCGCAAACAAATAGTATTATAAAATACTAAACGAATACCTCGAATTAACTAAGCCTGTCAATTTTAAGCAGTCTACGAAAATAGGCATAAAACATTATATTGAAACGAAGGGAAGCCCTGTCAAAGCTAAGACACGAAGGTTGTCAGCCGATAAATACACAGGTGTCAAAGAAGAGTTTCGGATTATGATGAACGAAAGGATATGTAGGCCGTCTAAAAGTCAATGGAGTAGCCCTCTCCATGTAGTTCCGAGAAAGGACGGAGGTTACAGAGCTGTAGGAGATTATAGGCAGCTAAATGCCAGACAGATACCCTGTACCAAATCTGAGAGATTTTTCAACCCAGTTATCCGGTAAGAAAATTTTCTCCAAGTTAGACCTCAAACGAGCCTGCCACCATATTCCTATCGTCGAGGAGGACATTGAGAAAACGGCAATAATTACTCCTTTTGGTTTAATAGAGTTCGTAAATATGATGGAAGGATTAAAGAACGCCGCATCCACCTTTCAGAGGTACACAGATAAAGTACTCTATGATGTAAGTGGAGTGTTCGCTTTCTTGGATGACATACTCATCGCAGACAAAACTCCAGAAGATCATGAGCATGATCTAAGGGAAATCTTTAAACGTCTTCCAGATGCAGGACTAACCTTACACCCTACCAAGTCCATATTAGGTACTAATGAGCTCGACTTTCTAGGCTATCACGTTTAAAACATTCACTTTCAGAATATCACAAACCTTTAAACGAATTGCTGCATAATGCTAAGGAAAAGGATAAGACACCGATCTATATGGACCGAACAGCTAAACAAGGTATTCGATGCCTGCAAACACGGTATCTCCGAGCTTCCCTTTTGGCTCATCCAGCCCCTAATTCCATACTGGCACTATCTTGCGATGCATCAGACACAGGAATAGGTGCAGTTCTATAACAAAAGATTGACGATACATTGGAACCGCTCAGTTTTTTCTCTAGGGCACTTACAGCATCACAGCGCAAATACTCGACCTACGATAGAGAGCTCTTGGCTATGAGGCAGTAAAGCATTTCAAGAATGGAATATAAGAATAGAATGGACGGTGGGGACTACTGGGTCTCACAGATCCTGACGGGACATGGGGGCTTCCGGGGGAAGCTACAAAGCCATGGGAATAATATTGACCCCCGGTGCCCCACGTTTTGTGTACCCGAGACTGCAGAGCACGTAGTCGTAGACTGCACTGCCATGGAAGGACACCGTGTCAGGTTGTCAAGGAGTACCAGGTTGATCGCCTTCGCCGAGACCGAATTCCCCCGTCTTGTAGAAGAAGGCGTTTACCCCGCATTCGTAGAATTAGTCTACGGGTGGAAGCAGGTGGTGTGCCCCACGCACTTCACTACCGGAAGGGCTCCACCACCCAGTCTCGGTGAGACACCAGAAGACTAGGAAACGGAGACCAGGAGGACTGGACCCGCCTGACGATGGAAAAAGGACATAGCAGAAAACCTTTAAAAAAAAATTTTCCCAAATTTAAGTTCCCTTAAATACTGTATAATAAGAGAATGGAACAATAAAGTGTATTTAATTGGAAGCGGTGGGCGTACGTATACCCAACGTATCAACCCACCGCTACCGCACCCCGTATGCCGGTAACGGCCAGGAAGAGGGGTAAAAAAAGGTTCTGAAGTAGTATTGGCGGCAGTTTTCGCTTTTTCTTCTTTCTTTTTCAACCTCCAGCTTCAGGCGTAAAGGGCACTGTCGAAATGAGGCGACGTGCTGTCCGTTACAGTTGGTGCATTTTGGGACGCCTTGCCGCTCTCATTGTGCGATTTGTGCGGTCCCCCACATCTGACGCACCTCCCAAGGTTTCCACACTAATTTTTTGTATGCCCGAACTGTTGACATCGGTAACACTGTGGAGGTAAATTTTCCTTACTCATTACCTTATACTACCTGTGGTATTTGAAGGTGCGTTGAGATGTTATGTTTTTATGTTATTTTCGCTGAGGTGCAGCTCATCTTGACCCCCTTCCCCGAATTGCCTTAGAGCCGGCCGGTTTGTTATAGGTGCTCCACAACCACTCCTCGGAGGGGTGGGGATAAGCCTGTAAGGAGAGGCTGGTCCCCACTTCTCTGCTCACCGCTCGCTCTCCGCCACATGAGTCCCCTCCTCAATGACGGAGTCAGGTTCATGGTAAAAAATAAAAATAAGATACATTATATTAAATAAAGTACAGAATAAAAATATTTCTTTACTTACTTTACTTTACGTTTGCAGGTCTTGTCCCTCAATGGGTTGCCTGTTCAGTCAGAGCGTCATTCCACTTCTCTCTATCCAACCAGTCCCCATTATAGACAAAGAAAATACCACCATCTATCAGGTAAGGGGATTCCTATCAAAAATAAAAATCAGTGACTATTACCTCCGTCTTACAAGAAAGGAGATATTTTTTTTTTAAAAAAGGGGGCAGACGGCCCAACGGCCCAAATTCCTAACGTATCTAAATTAGTGTGGCATAGGATACCACTCATAGCTAAAAAAAAAAATCTAGATACGACGAAGATGTCAAGGAGGCCCTTAGAGCAGTTAGTGCGATCGACGCTAGGAGATTGCAAAGAACAGCACCTGATGGCACTAAAACCGATCTCACTCCAATTGTAACAACAGTACCGGCTGGTATCACTATTAAATCCATCACCAAAAAAGTCACTCATATGCAAATTCGCTGTATTAAAATATATACCGAGGAAGGTAAATTTATCACCACAGTGTTACAGATGTCAACAGTTCGGGCCAACATCTGACTCCGTCATTGAGGAGGGGACTCATGTGGCGGAGAGCGAGCGGTGAGCAGAGAAGAGGGGATCAGCCTCTCCTTACAGGCTTATCCCCACCCCTCCGAGGAGTGGTTGTGGAGCACCTATAACAAACCGGCCGGCTCTAAGGCAATTCTGGGAAGGGGGTCAAGATGAGCTGCACCTCAGCGAAAATAACATAAAAACATAACATCTCAACGCACCTTCAAATACCACAGGTAGTATAAGGTAATGAGTAAGGAAAATTTACCTCCACAGTGTTACAGATGTCAACAGTTCGGGCATACAAAAAATTAGTGTGGAAACCTTGGGAGGTGCGTCAGATGTGGGGGATCGCAAAAGATTGCACAATGAGAGCGGCAAGGCGTCCCAAAATGCACCAACTGTAACGGACAGCACGTCGCCTCATTTCGACAGTGCCCTTTACGCCTGAAGCTGGAGGTTGAAAAAGAAAGAAGAAAAAGCGAAAACTGCCGCCAATACTACTTCAGAACCTTTTTTTACCCCCTTCCAGGCCGTTACCGGCATACGGGGTGCGGTAGCGGTGGGTTGATACGTTGGGTATACGTACGCCCACCGCTTCCAATTAAATACACTTTATTGTTCCATTCTCTCATTATACAGTATTTAAGGGAACATTATTTTGGGAACAATTTTTTTTAAAGGTTGTCTGCTACGTCCTTTTTCCATCGTCTGGCGGGTCCAGTCCTCCTGGTCTCCGCTTCCTAGTCTTCTAGTGTCTCACTGAGACCGGGTGGTGGAGCCCTTCCGATAGTGAAGTGCGTGGGGCCCACCACCTGCTTCCACCTGTAGACGAATTCCACGAATGCGGGGTAAACGCCTTCTTCTACAAGACGGGAGAAGTCGGTCTCGGCGAGGGCGATCAACCTGGTACTCCTTGACAACCTGGCTCGGTGTCCTTCCAAGGCAGTCTACGACGATGTGCTTGGCAGTCTCGGGTACACCACACGTGGGGCACCGGGGGTCAATATTCATCCCATGGCTTTGTAGCTTCCCCCGGAAGCCCTCGTGTCCCGTCAGGATCTGTGAGACCTAGTAGTCCGGGAGGACCCACTTTGCCTTTTGTCTTGACCGAACGGTGGGGAAGAACTTTCTTAATTTAGAGCCATTTTGGCTATCTACCCAGCACCCATTCCATTCTTATATTAGGTCCTCCCTCAGCATCTTCTTCCAGGCGTTGTGGTTCTCTCCGATCCTCTCTCGGAGCCTCTCAAGGAGCGCATTTAGCCCCTGCCTCTTCACCTCATATCTAATCTTATCTTCTTTATAGATAAGGTGCAGGGGCATCGCTACCGCCAGCACTTGCACTGCCTCGTGGGACACCGTCCTATAGGCCTTGCTCACTCTCAGCAGAGCCCTTCTCTGTATGGTCGCCAGTATCCTCTTCTGTTGCTGCGTGAGGTTACGGCGCCTCGCCGGGATGCATACCTAAGGATATCCAGACCACTTCTTTGTATATGGACCTTGTCGCTGGGTTCCTGAGGCTCCAGAATGCACCCCCGATCCTACTTAATCCATTGATGGCCAGGGTCACCCTATTTTCTAGGTAAGCGTCGTCAAAAGCGTCAAAACGTTTTCTCAACCCTACTCCTAGATATGTCACCTCCTCACCTAGGCGCACCCTTCTCTCCTTGGATGGAGTGTTATAGGGTGAGCCCAGGCTGTGGAGCCTCTCATGAGCATGGCCTGGGTCTTGGCTGCCGCCATGCTCAATTTCTTCCTCACGCACCATGCCACAACGAGACTGGCGCACCTCTCTGTCTGTGTCTTGACTTAGGCTCTGTTGTTGGCGGCCATGATGACTGCCAGGTCGTCGACGTAGGCCGTGGCAAGGAACCCTCTGTCTTCTAGCTCCCCAAGCAACTGGTCGAATACCAACTTTCACCATACCATACCAACTGGTCGAATACCAACAGAGGACCTAACCCTGTGGGCATCCTCTCTCGATATCGTTCTCTACTTCGTAGTAGCTACTCCTGATCTTGTCTTTTTTTCCACTGAGGTAGCTACTCACGAAGTAGTACAGGTATCTAGGGGTGTCGAACTCTTGCAGCCACTGGAGTACGCAGGGCCACCAGACGCTGTCGAAGGCGGAGGATGTGTCGAATAATTTCAAAATCACATACTTCTCCGCCCTATCCTCAACATCTCTACGTACTCTCGTAGCGCATCTCCGGTTCTCTTGCCACGGGTCGAGCCGAACTGCCGTGGATGGCTGGCTGCCTCGAGGACTGGTCTTAGTCTTGATACTATCAGGTGCTCCAGAACCTTACTCATCAGCGGGAGGAGGCAGATTGGTCGGTTAGCCTTAGGACTTTCCTTGTCCTTGCCCCCTCTCTTGTAGAGCAATTTTAAGTCTGCAATCCTCCACTTGCTTGGGAAGCACCCCTTATCCAGGCATTCGTTAACTATGTCTAGTATCTCCTCCTCTATATAAGGGGTGCTCTTCTTGAGGATTCTATAGCATCAAGTCCAGGAGCCCTACCAGTCCTCTGCCTTTCCACGGCCAGACGCAGGTCCCATATGTCCCATGGTGGGCACAGGTCGGTACCCGGCGGGTACACCGTGGTGCGTCTAACCACTTCGTCTTCCTCGTTATCCTGGGACGGGTCATCCCTGGGGTATGTGTATTTGATTTAGATCTTAGCAGTTTCGTCCAGGGTGGTTGCCTGGGAGGTTCTTATTCTATAGCCGCCATCATTTGTAATGGCTTTACCTTTCCCAGTGCCACCCTGTACGGAATACCTCAGGGGTTTTTCTCAGCTTCTTCGACTATGAAGAACTGTACCTGTGCTTGGACTCTTCACAGAGTGCAGGCCTCCTCTCTTCGTCCCTGCACTCCTGGTACCTACGCCGATCCCTATAGTAATCCTTCTTCAGCTGTGTAAGGGCTGGCGTCCACCATGGGACAGGACGTGCTCTCGCTCTTCAGCGCCGGAGGGTGAGGTCCGTCGCTTGGGTGATGGCGCCCGTCAGCATTGCGACTCTACGATCAATGTCTGACTCACCTTTTTTTCAATATTCCATCCCACTCTCTATCGACCATCATCCCCTCCTGTTCACTGGAGAAAGCTCTCCAGTCTGCCGTACGGGTCACATATCCCCTCTCGATGTACTGGGGGGTGCCTTCCTCCTCTCCAACACTGAAGGCTATGACCCTGTGGTCGGAGCTCGTACCAGACCGTACAATTCGCTTCGCCATCGTAGCCATGGCGAGTGTCACATCTATCTAACTCTGGCCCCATGCTCCTACAAAAGTGGGACCAGAGGGTTAGTTCATGACAACGAGTTGACACCTCGCTACACCATCCTCTACCACTCTTCCTATGGCTTCTGTGCAGACCGGTCCTCAGGCCGTGCTCCACGAATTGTGTCGGAGCAGTCTATCGCATTCCGGTAGCTATGTACGACAGCCTCCATGGCAGCCATGTTCTCGTCTATGTTCTGTCTCGGCGGCATGTATGATGAGACTAGGGCGAATGACATCTCGCCCCACCTGACGTAACATGCCGTCTGGTCTGCTGTGGTGATTTGCTTCAGCTCCATCATGTCAAGGGTCGGATTGAATATCACTTTCACCGCTCTAGGCCTCCTATCACCACTGCTTACTGCGACTACCCTTGACACTACACCAAATCCTACGACCACGCTCTTTATCAACCTGGCTCCTGGACCACCATGATGTCAACTGTTCGTGCTCTCGCTCTTCAGCGCCGGAGGGTGAGGTCCGTCGCTTGGGTGATGGCGCTCGTCAGCATTGCGACTCTACGATCAATGTCTGACTCACCTTTTTTTCAATATTTTATCCCACTCTCTATCGACCATCATCCCCTCCTGTTCACTGGAGAAAGCTCTCCAGTCTGCCGTACGGGTCACATATCCCCTCTCGATGTTCTGGGGGTGCCTTCCTCCTCTCCAACACTGAAGGCTATGACCCTGTGGTCGGAGCTCGTACCAGACCGTAGGTCCAGCCCGCAATTCGCTTCGCCATCGTAGCCATGGCGAGTGTCACATCTATCTAACTCTGGCCCCATGCTCCTACAAAAGTGGGACCAGAGGGTTAGTTCATGACAACGAGTTGACACCTCGCTACACCATCCTCTACCACTCTTCCTATGGCTTCTGTGCAGACCGGTCCTCAGGCCGTGCTCCATGAATTGTGTCGGAGCAGACTATCGCATTCCGGTAGTTATGTACGACAGCCTCCATGGCAGCCATGTTCTCGTCTATGTTCTGTCTCGGCGGCATGTATGATGAGACTAGGGCGAATGACATCTCGCCCCACCTGACGTAACATGCCGTCTGGTCTGCTGTGGTGAATTGCTTCAGCTCCATTGAATATAACTTTCACCGCTCTAAGCCTCCTATCACCACTGCTTACTGCGACTACCCTTGACACTACACCAAATCCTACGACCACGCTCTTTTGGCAACCTGGCTCCTGGACCACCATGATGTCAACTGTTCGGGCGAGAGCTCTCAGATCGTTGGGCTTTTGGCGTTTCTTGCCCCCCCCCTTCAAAGTCTCCTGGGGGGGCCACGGAGGGACATTTTGTGTTCTCTACCTCTCCGAGCCAAAGATGGCCAATTTACATTCTTCCCCACCGTTAAAGTCTCCGAGTCTCCTTTACTACTTCCCGGTTTAACATCAGAAGTTCCCTTAGTCTTGTCTTTTCCGGCTTCCTGCGTCCTCTGCGGTTGTTTTCTCTTTTCCGGGACCACTTCCCGCATTTTCTTCTTATCTTCTTCCTCCCCGGACATTCTTTCGGTTTAAAACGGAAGTTTCGTAAATTACGTAATATAAATCTACTTTTTTAATATTTGCTTTATAGCAATTATACTTAGGGGTATACCTTTATTTACCCAGATACCTTTATTAATATGCTCTAATATTAATAAATGCTCTTTTTTCCACACTTTTACGAGATTTAATTAAAAAAAAAACTCTTTTTTTTTCACTTTAAAACTAATTTCTGTCCAAAAATTTTTCAAAAAAGTTCACTCCTCGCTGAGTTTTTAAGTAATTTAATTTCAAAAAAAAACTTTTTTGGGTTTTTCTTTTTTTGGATTTTTTCTTCTTAACTGTACATACAACTCAATAAAACTTATACTGACAAATCCCCTGTCCTCCGGTCACTTCTCCCACTAAAATAAACAAAATATTCTCATTTGAAAACTCAAAAAAACACTTTTAAAAATAAAAAATAAACTACTTACACTCTCCTCCTGTCCTGTTGGGAGTCCCGATTCGCCTCTCAGTGTCCCTCGGGTCTCAACCACAACACTAGCTCAAACACTGTGAACTAATTGAGAGCACGTTTCCTATGTGTCCGCCTACCCCGGTGTCTCAGAGGAGACTGACTGCAAGCTATTGAATGGTGTGGATAATACTCGGAAGCTGCCAATATATAGGTCCTCACTCTTCAACTGCCGGAGCGCAACTCTACTTCAGAACCATCTACTAGCCAACCCCATCGCCCCCAACCACCAGTCGAAGAGCCTTGTAGGATCCAGCCCACACCACTTGCGACAGGACAGTCCCCACTGCAACCAATTGACTAATCTCAGCAGCTTATGCTCACTTTCGTGGGTCAAATGAGCGCGATGCTGGAGAAATTCACCAGTCTTATGAAGGAGATGACAGAAACTATTAAGGACATCAAGAACCAAGGCTCAAAAAAATGAGTGATTTCTCCGTGCTCAACTTCAGCTGCCGCTGCCTATTGACGAAGATAGAGGAGATAGATAGATAGTGGCCCTCACATTGCCGATCATCGCCATCATCACAGACACCAGGATAAGTGGGCGTCTACAGCTTCACGACCCCCACGGTGGAGTACTCATTGCGATCAGGCACGGAGTACGATGGAAGAAGATGCCGCCACCTATAAGGACCAGGGACATTCGGACAAGCCGTCACTGTACAAGTGCTGCTAGGGCTTATACATCACTGGTATCTACAGACGTCCAAGGGGATCGCTGAGAAACTACGCCTACTAGTCAACACCAAAACTAACCACTGGCTGGTAGGTGACTTCAACGATCGGCACAGCTTATGACACAATGTCACTTCCAATGCGGCAGGGAGACACCTGTTTAAAACTTCCTTCACGGTTGTCCACCCATCTACCTACACTTTCGTCAATGGTGGAACTTCCACTATCGATCTCCTCCTCACGAGACAGCCCCATCGCATCACCGGCTGTACGGTGACAGATTTTCTCCTGCCTGATCATTGACCTATGTTGTATGAGGTGGAAGGTAGAAGAGCTGCACCGACTGTGAGGAGATTTAAATACCAACCAACTGATTGGGGACGGTACAAAGAAGATGTTTGCCTTAAGCTGCAGGATATCCCGAATCTACGAACTAAAACAGATGTGGACCAATACATCATAAAGTTTACATCATCTATCATGGATTCTGCGCAGGCGGCCATCCCCACCTACATCCCTCAGCCACCCCATCTTAGGCCACCTCTTCCACACGTCTTGGAACTCATAAAAATTAGACAAAACGAGAAAAACAGTTATTACCGCTCCAAAGATAAGGACATGAAGAAGGCTCTCAACTCCTTTACCACTCAAATTAAGAACCTGATGCGCCAGTGGAAAACAGCGACCTGGCACCAGCGACTTGAGGCTACTCATGGTGACTTCAGAAAGTTTTTGAAACTCACAAAGGCAGCAACAAAGAAGTCATCAGGAGTGCGCCTGCACGACGGAAACCGTCTGCAGCGCTCCGTCGAACCGGCTGAACTATTATCGGAGCATTATCGAAGAGATGGACACACTGGAGCCCAAATATCGATACCGGACATGGAACGGGACAAAAATTGTAGGTTCGTCAGTCCGAAACAGCTAAAAAGACGGTCCTTCTAAAGCAATTTTCAACGAAAGGGAGAGCTCATCTTACGAACCTATACAACTCCTGCTTGAGACTGAGATACTTCACCGATAAATGGAAACAGGCCATTCTGTTTCCACTTCTCAAGCCAAGTAGGCCAGGAGATAAGGCTGATTACTACAGACCCATCAGCCTGTTGCCTCATCTCAGAAAGATTTACGAGAAAATCATCCTGAATTATCACCGAGAATTCTGTGATAAAAACTCCTTAATTTCCTACTAACAAACCGGATTTCAAGCCCAGCTCAGTACTGAACATCATCTCATGAAGCTGCAGCATGAAATAAACACCAATTTCAACTGGAACCTGGCAACGGCTATGATCTTCATAAACTGCACGAAAGCCTTCGACTCTGTGTCTCACGGCATTCTCCGCCGTAAGCTCATAGATCTCGGGTGCCCAGAGCAACTATACACGGTCATCGCCTCCTTCCTTAAGAACAGGTGTTTAGCAGTACGTGTTCAAGATTAGCTATCCCTTACAGTACCATTGACGTGTGGTGTGCCACAAGGAACGGTACTCTCTCCAGTACTCTTCTGTATATACACGCCCGAAGTAGTAGGGAAAAATAACAAAAGAGCGACACTCGCCGCCTATGCCGACGATATGACCATACATAGCAGCAGCGCCAGTCCCAAAAGAGCACTACAACAGGCTGAACTTACCTGTGGCGACATAGTTAATCAACTGGAAAAACTCAATATCCAGGTGAACCCTACGAAAATGGACTGTGTAGTGTTTGCCATAATGAAGGGGACGAAGAACACACTTCCAAAAAAGCTTCGTCTGGGAAACACTGATATCAAGCCTTCAAATTCCATAACCTACTTGGGCGTGACTCTAGACCGCCATCTCCATCTCACCACCCACATCCGCAAGAAAACCAAAATATTCCGACAGTGATCCTACTGGCTTCACCATCTATTTTCACCAGCCTCTCTCTCAGGCTGAAATTACAGGTCTATAAGGCTATATCACGACCCGCAATACTCTACGCCGCACCATTGTTCACACATCTCACGCACCATACGCAGCGCCATCTACAACAATTTCAAGATATGATGTTGCGAAAGATTGTGAGAACAACTGTCCGGAAGAAAGAAAAACCACCAGTTCTACACAAAATATTAAATGTACCAACAGTCCCAGAATTTATAAAAAGGCGCCATATTAAATTCCTAGACTCTTTAAAATCATTACCTAACCCCCTTTTGCAATCACTGACGCCAGCAACCACACCGGTTCGGTAGCGGAACTGTGTACCCCAATCATGTGCCTAGACACTTGCACTTTTTGTAAACAGTGTGTATAGATTTAGGGTAGTTAGGTTAAGAAAGATATTCAGAAAATTGGTGTGCCCCAACACTATTTGAAATCATTTAATTTGCATATATATGCAAATATACAATAACACCCTGACAGCACAGACCTGCTTTAAAATGGAACCCAGTTCCAGTACGAACCCGTAACACACTTTAGCTGGAAATATACTTTCCACTGATTGACCACACACCAAAACAATTAATTAGGGGTTTGGAGAAAAAAAAAAAGCCAGTTCAGAGCAGACCAAGCTCTCAGCCAGTACGCACCTCTCTCCCTTGACAATACCTCTCGCTCTCTCCATACTAATAGACTCTGTAAATATACTTACTTCAACTTAACTGCATACCTTTCTATCCTTTCTATTGCATAACCTATCTGCATACATGCATAACTGCATACCTATCTATTCCGTTAAAGATCCCTATCCTAATTATACCTGGATAGGCAAAATTTAGGACTCCCACTGTAGCATCGTCCGATTAGCCTTAGTAGCATAAAAATGGACGTTAAACAAACAAACAAACAAACAAACTACCTTTCTATAATACCTAGTACCCCCCAGTGAGTAACCGGGCTCACCAGTTGCGGTGGAGAGAATCCGCCGTGTTCCCTGGTGAGCCACCAGATACCTTCTACCCCCCGGTGAGTAACCGGAATGTTCTATACCTACCTACAGTGGAGAGCATCCACCTGGTGAGCAACCAGCAAACCCGGAGAGTATCTGGAGTAGGTCCATTTTATTACCTGCCGGTGAGCAACCGGTTTCCTTATCCAACCCCGGAGAGTACCTGGGGTGGAGACATTTTCCGGTATCAGCTGTCAGGAGAGTATTCTGCCGCTCCCTTCCTTTTTCACGCTCCGGGCCACCTTAATTGGAGTCAGATAGATTAACACCACACAAGAGTAAGCAAATAAACGGCACAAGTTATTTGAACAAAGTAATACTTTATGTCTTATATGCTATATTATTTTATATTATTTTATTTAATTGTCATCTATGCATATTTCGAATGTGTGTTAAAGAAAATACATAATAACAATGTGATAGGTGTTTTAGCATAGTAACAACACACTTGGAGAAAACGGTATTCATTAATGCAAACTTTTTATTAACCTCTCACACAAGATGAAGTACATACTATTTTTAACACCTCTTTTCAATATTTTAGTCTTAACAGGCACCCTCCTGGACGTTTGAGCTCTTAACGCTGTGTGGACCAAGTTCATTGATGATTTAGCCCCATTGGTAGCCTCCATAGAACGTCCCCGGGCGAAGAAGCACTCTATTCGTCCTGACTACTCTGCCGGTATCGAGGTCCTCTACAATGTATAATGATCGAGGTGTTCCGTGTTTTTGGAAAATTCTCCCTCGAGGCCACTTGTCCTCTTTTGTACATTGAATGGATGCACGATCCCCGGGTCTCAATTCCTCGAGCTCCTTAGCTCTCCGATCATAATAGCTTTTAGCAATTGCTTGCTTCTTTTCTAGCTTAGCAGGGACGTCAGCATTCACTTGAAGCATCAACGTATCTGTCATAGACGGTAGCTTAGTGCGGCACACTCGATTCATCAACAGCTGTGCTGGGGACAACTGCAAATGTTTCAGTGGAGTATTCCTATACTCAAGAAGACATAGATATCAATCTTCCTTCCATCTGCGGTCTTCTTCAGGATGCTCTCAATGATCCCTTCACCTTTTTCTGCGAATGATTGGTTAGACTGCGCATGATTGATGCTTCGAGTGACAATGTCGAAGCAGTAATCATCAGCGAAGTCTTGTAATTCTGTCGAAGCAAATGGTACATGGTCACAGACCATTACCTCCGGAATGCCAAACTAGGAGAAGATAAATTTTAAATTTTGGATTACTTTGTGTGCCGAATTCGATTTCATACCAAGAACTCTTAAAATGTCTTCTTTTTTTTTTTGTACTGGTAAATCTCTAATAGCCACCACATACTTATTGTCAATAGCAATTCCTTCACTGGAATTCTGTTTATACTGTTGCGGCCGCTGGAGAAAAACAAAGAGCCGTTTGAGAACAATCCATCCATTGTTTGGCACGCCCTGCCATCTGGTCAGAAGATTATTTACCTCTTCATGCTCAGGTGTAAGATCACCAAAGGCTTCTTCAACAAGGCCCGACAGTTCCTTTGACAGCTCCTGTAAATGTGGCACTTGATGTCGTGTCTGTCGAACCACTGAAGTGGCGGTTTTACATTGGCCAACCTTGGCTCCCTTCTTCACAGTAACGGGAAAGCTGTTTAAATTCATTAAACGTACCGGAGCCTTTCGGGACGTCCTCGCCAACATGACTCCACGTCCAAGCTGATATTCTTCGATGCTCTCCGATTCCAGGAGCAAGCATTGGCCCTCAGGAAGATCCCCATCAACTGCTCCTTGGGTTGAGACTTGGCTTTGTGGCGGCAGTGTAACATCTTTTAGTAACAGGACCCCTGCCGAAAGGTCCTTTCCATGCCGAAGGATGACTTCTTCGCTTCCGAGAGCCACTACCTTCTTGAACATGTCCAGTTTAAAACCAAATTACTCCAACAGATCCAGGCCCAGGATGATATCCTCATCTATGTCTGCCACAAGTGAACGGTGCCTGATGTGCCGAATGATGATTTGCATCGGTCTCCCCGTGGACACAAGCCGACTGTCCTGTTGCTCCGGTACCCAGCAGAAGGCTGTTCATCTGCAATTCCATCTCTGTAGTAACTGTTTGAACTGTCTCCTAAAGAAGCAACCATTGCTCCTTCCTTGGGGGCTTTCTTGTCATGGGTTAGCAGTTGCCACGTTCCGTCAATACTGACTCGATTCCCTGGGATCCCTGATTCCACTCTGGCTTCGCTGCTTTGCATCTGCTTCTGGGAAGTCCCAGCTGACCGCATCGCCAACAGTGGATCTCCTTCCTACGCATTTTTAGAGCTTCAAGAACCTTTTTAATAATGTCCTCCACATTAATTTTCGTCTCCGGTTCCGCCTCGACAGCTCTAACTCGAGCATGGCCACGTATTGATTGCTCGACCGTCTCAAACTGTAAGGCTTGGGTCAGTGCTTCATGCAGGGTTTTCGGCCGGGATAGCTTAACAGCTTGTTGTGTTTCGGGTTCCCTGAGCAAGTCTAAGAAGCTCTGGCAGACCTCATCTGCGATATTCCACCGTGGGGTACGCATTCATGACAGGCGATATCTGCTTCGAGCTCTTGAAGCGTCTCATTGGGCTTCTGTGTTCTGTTTCTTAATTGTGGGCGGTTGTTCCATGTGTTTATTACCAAATCCCATTCGAAGTTTTCTTACTAGTTCTTCGTAGTCATGGACATCGTCTGAAGAACTCCCCATGCGTCGCCACGCACAGTTAAGTACAGGGTAGAAGCCTTAGTTTGTTCTGACCACCTGTGAACCATCGCCGCTGTCTCAAAGAGGGTCATGAAGTCTTCCCAATGCATTTTCCCATCGAAGACTGGAACGACGTTTTGAGTCAGGGGTGTCACTACAGCTGCTGGCGACACAAAGTCTTCTTTCGGTGGTTGAATCATCAGTTTTTCTAAGGCTTCTATTCTTACCCCAAAACAGTTCACTATTTAATCTTCTAGTGTGATCCCTAATTACACCTAATTTCTCTTGGAGTTCATTCGCAACTACTTGAGTATTAATGTTTAATTAGAAGAAGACTGAAAATACCACTATAATAATGAAGATGCTGAGAAACAATATTAATAAGCATATGCTAAACTTTATTAAAGGGAATAAGAATAGAAAGCAGCATAACATTTTAACTAAAACAATTAATTATGACCTCGTAAAAGCAACTAAAGCCTTTTTTAAGAAACATAATAACTTATGCATACTTAATTCTGACAAAACTAAACAAACAGTGATACTTGAAAAAGAAGTTTACCACAATAAGATGGTCGAAATACTCAATGGTAGGAACACTTATAGAACAGTTAGAACTGACCCAGGAACAGCCCTTAAAAAATCAATAAAAAGATATTTAGAGACTTTAGAAAGATTAAAGTTCATAGATCATAATACCATGTAGAAATTATACAACGAACATGCTAACACCCCAAGAATCCATGGCCTTCTAAAAGCTCACAAAGAAAATTTCCCACTTTGACCAATAGTCGATAGCACCAACAGTCCTACAGAAAAATCAGCTAAATCTTTAAACGGGTCTCTAGACAATCTCAATAATACCAATAATTTTGATGTAAAAAAATCTGTTGACTTAAAAAATAAATTAAGCACATTAAAACTAAATAATGAACATGCCTTATTTATTTATGATGTTGTTTCTTTGTTCACTAATGTCCCGCTAAAATTAGCATTCAGAATAATTAATGAAAACTGGGATTTGATCGAACCTCACATACCCATAAAAAGTAAAACATTAATCCTGGAAGGTTTGCGGCTTTTCTATAGACAAACTTATGGACTACCAATGGGTGGAAGATTATCAGTAAATTTATCAGGTATTGTGTTAAACTATATTATTAAAAATGCTTAGGTAAAATGCAATAATAAACCACTTTTTATAGCTAAATATATTGATGACCTGTCAGTGATTATAGATATGGATAAAAATTTGGAATTTTTAAACAAACTTAACAAGGAGCACGAAAAATTAAAATTTACTTTAGAAAAAGAAATTAAGTTAAGTTTCTTGATATAACATTGTTTAAAAAAAAAAAAAATAATAATAACAAAATGGTATAAAAAAGAAGTAGAAATAATTTGTCTATCTCGGCTCACAGGTTAATGTGAATAACGATACGACAGCAGAGATTAAAAGGAGGATAATGCTGGCGAACAGAAGCTTCTTCGGATTGGGCCACCTCTTCCGAAGTCCCTATCTCACGAAAATAACTAAAGTAAAGTTGTATAAAACCCTGATTCGCCCCGTTTTGATGTATGGCTCTGAGACTTGGACCATCTCGAGTTCTGACCAGCAGAGGCTCCTTGTTTTCGAGAGAAAAATTCTACGCCGAATCTACGGTCCAAAAAAAGTAGGCGGAAATTGGAGATCACGAAACAACTTGGAGCTTCAAATGCTCTATGGGCAACCAGACATTATTAGAGTTATCCGCATTGGAAGGCTTAGATGGGCTGGCCACGTTGCCAGAATGCCGGAACAGAGCATTCCAAGGAAAATGACAAAATCTATGGGTCGAGAGGTGTCGGAAGACCGAAACTTCGGTGGACAGATGGAGTCGCAAAGGATTCAAGACATCTTCTAGGTGCTCGGAATTGGACTGCGGCTGCGCAGGATAGGGAGCGATGGGGCAATCTTCTTAAGGAGGCCTTGACTCACTAAGTGGGTTGTTGCGCCAGTGATAATAATAATAATAATAAAAAAGAAGTGTCCTAAAATAGATTGCTAAATTATTACTCAATGCACCCTAGATACCAAATCATTAACGTTGCAAAGAACTTTATTGACAGATCAATATCTTTAACGGACAAAATTCATTTAAAAAGACAAAGGCCACAATATATAACATTTTAGAGGATAACTGTTTACCAAAAAACTTAATTAATAAACTATGGCACAACCAAATAAAAATAGTAAAAAAACATAGTCATAGAAGCAGCAATGCAAGTAAGCATACCACTTCAGAACAATTTATTCTCCCTTCAGCGAATTCTTCCATTAAAAATACATGCAATAATTATAACAAATTTCCAAAACCATCACAAAAAATGATTACCAATTATTTTCAGAGCGTCCCCCAGATAAAGAGAACAATAATGATAATCAGAATATCATAAAATATAATAACAATAACATTGATGATAATAAGTGATGATAATAAATGAATGCGTTAGACCACTAATAAAAAATTCGTCAGCTTATCGTATGTACACGGTTTAACATCCAAATTAATTAACATTTTCAAAAAATTTAATGAAGACAGTTCAAACTTTCAAAAAAAGTTATAAACCAAAAAACCCGTTAAAACCTGTTTACATTTACCTGAGAGATAGGATTCCAACTATGAAAAAAACAAATATACTGTATAAAATACCATGCTCAAATGTTTGGGCACAACAGGATGCAACTTGGAAACCAGACTAAACAAGCACATAAATTGATTAAAACCAAAATCGAAAATCAATTCAGTACTTGTTGAACACCATAAAATCTCGAAACATGAATTTAATTTCCCTAACACAAAAATAATTTGCTCGCAAAGGCATAGGAAAAAAACGGAAGTTATGGAGAGTGTACATATCAATAAAAATATCAACAATTTAGTCAACTCTAGAAAGGAATGCTCGAAAATAACAAAATTTTATAGAAATATAATTGTAATGCATTTAATCAAGGACTTGATACTTTTAACAAAAGTTCCTTTAATTGCATCATTACGTTCCATAAAAACTGACTCATAACTTCATTATATCTCGTTAACATATATTACCTAAACAGGTGATAAAATTAAATCATTAAAAAAATACAAAAAATATTTCAATTTTCCCCTCAAAAATTAAAAAAGAAAAAATAAATAATGTAACACTTTTGTGGGTAACAAATATTTATTTAACAGAAATATTCAGTTATCACAATGCCAACGAATTATTACAACTTAAACACTTGAGCAGGTTACAAAATTGATAACTTTATCACACACAATCATATGAATTGAGCAACACAGTCAAGACACAGACTTCAACTAACTCATTCAGTCTCTGCCCCTTATATATATCGTAAATAGTGGGGCCCTGGAATCTTCTAGAACGATGTCGACAATTCTCCGTCATTCCGGAATGATCTAGACAAAAACAGTTCGTTCCAACCGGTTATTTTGTTCCAGCATGCGGTCCGGGAGGTTACGCCATATGTTTTTTTTTTTTTATTTGCTTATCGATTTAACGTTACACTGCCCCCTCCTTAGAGACATTCCTCCTGGACGTCTTCTTTTCCATGCTTCTGCTCCCTAGGTCAAACGAAAGGTCTCTTCCATAATCCGCTGCACCTGTTCTTCTTCGTGGTTCCTTGCATATGGCGCCAAGCTATTATAATGGACGATTATAGGCCTTCTTTTGGGATACTTGGAGACCCTGTTGATCACATCATTGATGCGCTTCTTTATCACGTAGGGTCCCTCCCAGTTCTTCTGCAACTTTGGGCAGAATCCTCGCTTTCTTCTTGGGTTATAAAGCCAAACGAGGCCTCCTTCTTAGTACCTGCCCTGATCGGCTTTACTATCGTAGTGCCTCTTCATCCGGTCGCTGGCCAAACGAAGATTCTTGCGAACTAGCTCGTGCGTGTATTCTAATCTCTTCTGGAGTCCGGATACATAGTCTTGCCCAGATAGATCCACCCCAGGTTTGCTGCCAAAAATGAGGTCACAAGGTAACCTAATCTCTCGACCGAAGAGAACTCTCGTAGGTGTCTGTCCAGAGGATTCATTAACTGCAGAGCGGTAGGCCATGAGGAAATATGGGATCTGACGGTCCCAATCTCGTTGATGGTCAGAGGTTACCTTGGAAAGGTACTTTATAAGGGTTCGGTTCATCCGTTCTACCATTCCGTCAGACTGTGGATGGAGGGCCGTAGTCCTGGTCTTTCCCAAGCCTCTTGCAGACTTACTGGAATAATGTCCTCTCGAAGTTCCTCCCCTGATCTGAATGCAGTTCAATTGGTACTCCGAAACGGGTGATGAACTCCTTCACCAAAACGTCGGCCAGGGTAGCAGCCTCTTGGTTGGGGACAGCATATGCTTCCACCCACTTGGAAAAACAGTCCACGATTACAAAAACGTACTTATTTCCAGCTTCACTTTCTGGGAATGGTCCTAATGTGTCCATAGCTACCCTTTCGAAGGGGCACCCCGCAATATACTGCTGCATCCGAGCACGGCGTTTGCGAGCTGGTCCTTTGCTTGCAGAGCAGTTGTTACGTTTACGGCATCAGTCCCTGACATCCTCAGAGCAGTTCACCCAGTAGAACCTTTCGCGTACTTTCTGGAGTGTTTTCGTCACACCAAGGTGTCCTCCTGACACTTTATTATGTAGCAGACGAAGTACCTCTGGCACGCAGGTCCTCGATATCAGAAGCTGCTTCCTGGATAGGCTGCCGTCTACATTCTCCACAACCCTCTTGAGCAAGCCGTCTTCCATTACAAGGGAGTTCCACTGTGACCAGTACGCCTTCAAAACAGGTGAGAATGGTGCAACCTCCTGCCAGGTCGGCAGGCGATTGGCCAGTTTCCAGTCCCGTATCTTTTTTAACTCGGGATCATGTTCTTGTCTGTCCCGGATTGTGTCAGGTGTCCATTCTTCGCTAACTACACCAACGGCGCAAAGGTTGGCCTCCTTTTGTTCGATTCGGCTACAGTGGGAGCAATTAGGCGGGCATGGTCTTCTAGACAGGGCATCTGCATTGCGATGTCTTACACCCGGTCTGTGTTCAATTTTAAAATCGTATTCCTGGAGCTTTTGTAGCCATCTGGCAACTTGGCCTTCAGGATTCCTGAAATTTAGCAGCCACTTCAGGCTTGCATGGTCAGTCCGCAACAAGAATCTTGTACTATACAAGTATTTGTAAAAACGGTCTATGGACTTGACAACAGCCAGAAGTTCTCGCCTGGTCACGCAATAATTACGCTCTTGTTTTGATAGCGTCTTGCTGAAATATCCGATAACCCGTTCTTGGCCATCCTGCAATTTTGATAAAACACCGCCAATGCCTTCTTCGCTGGCGTCCGTATCCAGGATGAATTTGCCTCCTGGAATTGGGTAGCCCAATATTGGAGCCGAGGTCAGCCGTTCCTTCAAGGCATCAAACGCTACTTTACACTCGTTGTTCCAGCTGAAAGGTCTAGCTTCTTCAGTTAATCGACTCAGAGGCTTCGCAATATCTCCAAACTTCCTTACATATCGACGGTAGTAGGAACAAAGGCCCAGGAAGCTTCGAATCTGTTGTTTGTTGACAGGAGTAGGCCATTGCTGGACTACCTGAATTTTTGCAGGGTCCACCGCAACTCCTTCTCCACTGACGATGTGTCCTAAATAGGCTACTTTCGTTTGAAAAAGATGACACTTCTTTGCGTTTAACGTCAAATTGGCAGCTTTAAGCCTCTTGAAGACCTGTTCAAGATTAGACAGGTGTTCCTCAAACGTCCGGCCAACCACTATGACATCATCGAGGTACACGAGGCATATCTTCCAGAACAAACCTCTCAGAATGTTCTCCATCAGGCGTTCAAAGATCGCAGGAGCGTTGCAGAGGCCAAACGGTAAAACCGTGAACTGCCATAGTCCTGACCCAGTGGTAAATGCAGTCTTTTCCTTGTCAGCAGGGTCCATCTCTACTTGCCAGTATCCACTTTTCAGGTCCAGAGTTGAAAATAGTCTGGATCCCGCAAGAGCGTCGAGGGCGTCATCGATCCTCGGCAATGGGTAGCTGTCCTTCTTCGTCACGTCGTTAAGCTTCCGGTAATCTACACAGAAGCGGGTCGTTCCAACCTTCTTCTTCACGAGCACTACCGGAGAGGCCCATGGACTACTCGACGGTTCCACGACTCCATCTCTTACCATCTCTTGAAGAGCATTCTCAGCCTCTTCCTTCTTGACTTGGGGAAGTCGTCGCGCAGCTTGACGAATGGGGCGTGCTTCACCAGTATCAATTCTGTGACGCACAACGCTTGTTCTAGCTGGCTTTCCGGATTCCGAGCCAAAGACAGGGCGATAGCGATTCACAAGGTCCTTGACCTTCTCCTTTTCCTTTCTTTACAGCGACGGGTCAAGGCCTTCTAACATCCTTCGGAGATTTTCATTAGTTTGTTTCTTCTTAGTAGACTCCTGAAGTATCATGGAGGTTACAGGCTCTAAACTTCCCACCTTAGTGCCCTTCTTGATAGTGACCGGGTAGTCGTTGATATTGCAAAGGGGTATAGGAACCTTATCCGAAGGTATTACGAGCGCCTTCCCAACAAGGATTCCTTTTTCCACCTCCTGGTCGTGGTTTCGTGGCTCAAATAAGACGGGATGTCTAGGCTGATCCGTGGGAGTTGAAGAGTCGAGACGAGCAGCTACGATAGTCTCACATCTTGCAGGAAGTTCCACGTCTTCACCTAAGGTGACTTCTAAGCTGGCCGATTCTCGATTATGCATAAAAAGTTCCTCCCCCCTAACACTTACTACTTGCCGTTCCGGGTCTATTTGGAAACCACATGCTTTCATTATGTCCATTCCGAGAATCACTTCTTCTTCTATGTCGACCACTAGACCTGAGTGCGTTTGAACTGAGTTTGAACCCAACTGCATCCTTACCTCTGCTTCTCCGAATACTTTGGCTACTTCTCCTGTAGCGGTCCTCAGTCGCCACCTGGAGGGCGACAGCCTTTTATCACCAACTACATTCGGGCCGACGATGGTCTTCGTAGCACCGGTGACTACCAACATGGCGTATCCCGTGCCGTTGACGACGCCATCCAAATGTAAACTACCGGTTCTGTGCCCCAGTGAGGCTACCACCACAAGTGGAGGGCCTTGAAGACGTTGTTGGGTCGATGTCGCCCTCCAGGAGTCGACCCGTCTTAGTTTCCCTGAGGCTTAGGCGCGTCAGAAGCGGTCCGCTTCTTGCAGGCGTTCCTAATGTGCTCGAGCTCCCCACAGCGTCAACAGCGTACCAGTCTCCTTTTTCTGGATTCCAAAGCCTTCGCAACTTTAAGAACCGCGCCTTCAAAATTTTTATGGTTCTCTGACTCCTGCTGCCCATCGTCTGTGTCATTGTTCATGGCGCGGACACGTGCTTGACTACGAGAAGCCTCGGTAGCTGCTTCAAATTCCAATGCTGTGGATAGAGCTTCCACCAGCAATTTAGGATGAGCAAGCCGCACCGCCCTCTGGAGCTCCAAGTCTTGCAAGCCGTCAACGAAAGCTTGAACTGCCAAACACTCCAACAAACTTTCCGGGGCTGTTGGATAAGCCAGTCTTACCATTCGTGCGACGTCCGCCTCGAACTCTTGAATAGTCTCGGCTGCTTTCTGCTTCCTGCTCTTCAGCTGGGACTGGTATACCTGTTCGAGGTGGGCGTGGCCAAACCGCATTCCAGCCGGCTTACCAATAGGTCAAAATCATAAGGGTCGTTAGCGTTGAGGGTCTGGAGGACATCTATAGCGTCGCCTCTGAGTGCCATCGTAAGGGCAACTGCCTTATCTCTGGGAGACCACCCATTAGCACTGGCCGCAGCGTTGAATTGTTTGAGGTAATTCGACCAGGACGACTTACCATCAAAAGTCAGTGGTTTTATCCTGGCTCGGCTCTCCATAATTACGGGTTCACGAATTTCCTCATCAAGTAATGGCTCTGAGCAGAGCTGCTCCCTGACGACCGCCTAGGCCCCTTTTTCAAGCGTTCTTTTCAGTTTTTCAAGTTCCTCCTCAAAAGCGATAACCCTTGCTTCTTGTTGAGCCAACCTGTCATTTATCTCGGTTGACTGGCTAGCAAACTTGTCGTTAAGTGCATTCATATCACAGGACAAGTTGGTAAACTTTTCATTTATATCAGCAGACTGGTTTACCAATTTGGCATCCATCTCGGCCGATAAGTTTGTCAATTTGTCATTTATTTCGCCAGTCAAATTGGTCAGCTTATCATTTATTTCGCCAGATAAATTAGAAAATTTATCATTTAATTCAGCAGACTGGCTTCCTAATTTGTCATTTAATTCATTTATTTCACCCGACAAATTAGAATTAAGGCTGGTTAATTTTTCATTCATTTCGGCAGTTTGGCTGACCAATTTTTCATTTAACTCACCAGACAGGTTAGTCAATTTATTATTTAGTTCGCCAGAAATGCTTGCTAATTTACCATTTATTTCTGCCGATTGACTTGTTAATTTATCATTTATTTCAGCAGACAAATTATTTATAGCGGCTTTAAAAGAGCTATCCTCAAACTCTACAGTTTCAGGATCTACTCCCTGACTCGAGTAATACTCACGTGAGCGGGCCAATAAGATTGCTTTTGTCCCTGTAGTGTCTAAATCCAGCTCTTCTAATTCTCTCCGCAGCTCCGTAACTTTAAGTTCTCCAATTCGTTTACCTGGCATTTTTTTCTTTTTTTTTTTTTTTCTTCTCTCAACCCCACACCTTTGCCTGACACCAGTTGTAACACTTTTGTGGGTAACAAATATTTATTTAACAGAAATATTCAGTTATCACAATGCCAACGAATTATTACAACTTAAACACTTGAGCAGGTTACAAAATTGATAACTTTATCACACACAATCATATGAAATGAGCAACACAGTCAAGACACAGACTTCAACTAACTCATTCAGTCTCTGCCCCTTATATATATCGTAAATAGTGGGGCCTGGAATCTTCTAGAACAATGTCGGCAATTCTCCGTCATTCCGGAATGATCTAGACAAAAACAGTTCGTTCCAACCGGTTATTTTGTTCCAACATGCGGTCCGGGAGGTTACGCCATATGTTTTTTTTTTTATTTGCTTATCGATTTAACGTTACAATAAGATATAAAAGAAAATGTTCTTCTTTTTTCAATTTCAATTTCATTGATTCAAATTTCTTCAATTAAACGTCTAGGTTCACGACGGTTTCTAGTAGGCCGAGGCGACCTTAGAGGCTCTGGATCAGCTTTTACATTTTCTCTCGCCTGTCCCATGTCCCTTCGGGTTGGTAGTCTTCTCGAGTTGATCCTGTCTTCTATAACGTTGTTACAATTAAATTTTCGTTAAGGCATTTAAATTTAATTTAAAATTTCGTCATGGCAACAAAACCAAAATAAAACTTATATCTTGTTTAGAAGTCAGAGCAGCTGGGGACTAAATATAATAATGTTGTAGATTTAATAGAAATAATAGAAATACTTATTTTCCTGTAATAGACATAAATAATTAATGACAGGTAATATTTATTATTTATTTGAAATAAAAATAATTGATTTGAAAAATCAACAATCGAAATGAGAGTTATAGTGTGCGACCGAGAGGTGGCCGGCATAGAGAAAAAACAAGTGAGCTTAGCCAGTGTCGTGGGCACATGGTGTGTTTTGGTTAAAAGAAATTTCCACGGTTTTACCGGATAATTTGAATGGACCTTCGCTTCTGATTCACCCAAAACGCGAGTGCAGACGGTGGATTACCGGAAGGAGCTAGGAATGCGAGTCCATCGGGAGATTCGAGGAAAAGAAGGCAACAGCGGGGGAGAGGAGAAGCTTGGAAGTCCTGCTGCTAGAATTGGGAAGTACAGACTCCTTTTTTTATTTGTTTCTAATTGAATTAATCAGTAAAAGGAGGAGACGCCATTTCTCTTGGTTTCTGTTTTTTTTGTATGCATGTATTAAATAATTTAATTTCTTTATGTATGTTAATTTTAGAAAATTAAGGGGTTAATTTTATTTGATTTAGTTTGTAGTTTGGTTAAGTTTGATTTCGTTTGTATCTCTTTATTTTTTTTTTAATTATAAATGAATAAAAACATTTTAAAAGGATTTAAATAAATAATGTAAAAGAATTTCAGCTGTAAACCTAGTTACTCTGATAACAGAATTATACTGACAATAGGTAAGTTGAACTGTTACCACGGTTTCAAGTAAGAGTCATGTTAGCCTAGTGCATAGCGCTCTAGACTTACGTTGTTAAGGTTAATAGATCATATCCAGTGTTTGATGAAAACTTTTTTTTTTCTCTTTTCCAGAAATTATTATTTTTTTTTTCCAGAAATTATTATTTTTTTTTATTTTGTGATGTTGCCTAAGGTTCATATTAATTAAATTAATTTTAATATTCATATTAATAATAATTATTACTTAATAATAAATATATCAATAAACCTTCACCAGATTAATTTAATTTTCTCATTGATTTCCTTTCTAATTATGTATTAATTTTCTTTTTAATTATGAATTAATTTTCTTTTCACTCAATTATTGGTTCACTCAATAGTACACTTGGATTTCTTTGATTCTTTGGATTAATTGCACTAAATTATTTTTTTTAAATATAATTTTACCCACATTTTCATTATTTTCCTCCTCGGTGTATGTTTAATTGTTTATATAGTTTTATTCCATTTTTTTTTTTCTTTTCGTGGATTTTACTATTTTCCATAAACAAATAGTGTGGCGCCCGTTTTGTTTTTATTTTGCATTCATTTTCATATTTAAATATTTTTTTTATTTATTCAGTAGAACCCTGGCGTCGCGATTGGGCTATTATCTGGGTAATAGATTGCTCACCCCGTTTGGCGGAAAAACGTGGTAGCAAATTTTGGCGCCCGAACAGGGACGTGATTGAGACCAACATAGGATTGTTGTTATTAAATTTTCACTTGGGGAAAATTTTGAAAATTATCTCTCTGGAGGGAAAGAGGAGATTTAAAATTAAATTCTGTATTCGAGTTCATAGCTAGATAAAACCATCATGGACTATAAAATTGACGTGGAAAGGCTCGCGGCAGATGAGTTGATGTACGAGTTAGAAATCCGAGGAGTGGTGGGGATAACAAGGATGGAGGACAAGAGGAAGACATTAAGGTCGGTTCTAAAATTGGAAAAATTAGGAAAAGTTTCCTCTCCTACGCACACACCTTTTACGGCTGAAGCGGAACTGAAAACTTGCCAAGAGAAGCTGGAGGATATAAAGAAGAAATTGCCCACAGCAAAACTTAATGAAATTAAAAATTAGACGCAACATTAACGCACGTGCTATCTCGATTACGGCGTATTCACTCCACGGAGGAATCAATAAAATCGGCTGTTTCCGAAATGAATCAGGCGTGTATAGAGTATTGGACCGCTATTGGGATTATTGGGGAAGATCCGGAGAGTCAAGGGGACACAGATGAAGATGTAGCCAATGATAGAAAACACCCGGAAGAACGTACCGGTGAATATTCAGGGATCAGACAGGATGATGTTCCGAAGGTAACGACGGTGATAAAGAAAACCCAAATTCCCCCAAAAGAATGGGGCATCCATTTTTCAGGAGAAGAAAGTGGACTCAGTGTAAACGCATTCTTGGAGAGAATAGAAGAGATTCGGGAAGCTCGAAATGTTACGGAGCAAGACTTATACCAATCGGCATATGACCTTTTCAAGGACACTGCTTTAGTGTGGTATAGAGCCATGAGGAGAGAAGTAAACAGTTGGCCGGAGTTAGTCTATGAATCGCGAAAGGAATTCGAACCGCCATATTATCAAGATCGGCTGTGGGAAGAGATCAAGAGGAGGACTCAGGGGGCTACGGAAACGGCAGGGATTTTCGTGGCCATTATGAAGAATTACTTCAATAGATTAGCGGATCGACCAACTGAACAACAAATGTTGAAAGTTTTACTAAAAATCCTACACCCCTTTTATCTTGACCGATTGGCACTCACGAATATTGAGAGTATCAAGGATTTGGTTGATGTCGGACGAAGGTTGGAAAATGCTAGGTGGAGAATAAATGAACATCAACCACCACCAAATATTCGAGGCTTGCTAGAACCTGACCTCGCTTATATCCCTCCACCTCGCCGAACAAGGAGCCACAGAAAGTTTGTACTATGTCGACTCCTACTCACACGGTACGGAAATTCACGTGCTGGAATTGTTCAGGCACCGGACATGTTTTTCGGCAATGTAAAGCTCCTAGAACATTGTTTTGTGAGGGTTGTGGCTTGAAAGATACGAGAAGAAAAGCTTTCCCGAGATGTAATAAAAGGTCGGGAAACGAGAAAGGCACCCAGGTCTGAGTGGACGGGAGTCTAGGGCCCCTAATACGTTCACAACCAAATTAGAGTGGCAAGAATGGCTGATGGTTGTCAGAGACGTACTTTCTGGTAAACGCTTGACACCAATTCAAGAAGTGACCCGCTCGAAAGATAATCGTCCTTACGTCCGAGTTCAGATTTTCGGCATTCCGTTTCTTGGCTTACTCGACTCCGGAGCGTCTCTCTCTGCTATAGATGGCAGTAGTTTACCTCATTGGGGCTAACGCTAAAAGAAGATCCGGCTATAACAGTATATACTGCAAATAAGAATAAAATGGAAATTCTAGGTTCCTTAGAACTCCCAGTTGAACTACAAGGGAAAGTCTGCTTGGTGAAGTTCTTAGTTGTTCCTTCATTGACTACGACCATGTTTTTAGGAAAAGATTTTTGGAGAAAGATGCAGATACTTCCTGGTATGGAAATGGACAAGCGAGGTGATCTCCCTGATGATCTCACGGAGAATGGCGTGATTTCGAGTATGCTGGTCGGTAAGGACAATCTGTCCCAAGAAGAACGTGAGCAGCTGAATAAATTGGTCGGCAAATGGGAGAATAGGAGGATAAAAGCATTGGGCTGTACGAGTAAGGTGGAGCACGTCGTGTACACTGGCGAGCACAGACCAATCAAACAGCGTTATTATCCGGTCTCGCCGTACATTCAGAAAATCTTGGATGAGGAGTTGGACAAAATGCTAGAAGAAGGTATAGTCGTCCCATCAAAGAGTGCCTGGGCTTCACCAGTTGTCTTAATTAAGAAACCAGATGGAAGCCATAGATTCTGCGTAGATTATCGCCAAGTTAATAACGTAACCAAGCGAGACGCGTATCCCCTACCTTATGTCTCTAGTATCTTAGATAGACTACGAGATGCAAAGTTTTTATCGTCTCTAGACATTAAAAGTGCGTACTGGCAAGTTCCATTAGAAAAGTCCAGTCAAGAGAAAACCGCTTTCACTGTCCCAGGGAGAGGTCTTTATCAGTTCACCCGCATGCCGTTCGGGCTACACAACAGTCCAGCGACATGGCAACGTTTAATTGACAATGTACTTGGTGCTGATTTGGAACCCTATGTTTTTGTCTATTTGGACGATATTGTCATAGTGACGTCAGATTTTTCCGAACATATGCGATTATTGGAGGATGTGTTTGAACGATTAGCTGGAGCTAACTTGTCTCTGAACTGGGAAAAGTTCCAGTTTTGTCGACCGGAACTACGCTTTTTTGGTTATGTAGTTAATGAAACCGGATTACTTGTTGACCCAGAGAAAGTCGAAGCCATCAGAAATTACCCAACACCCAAATCTGTGAAACAAGTTTGGCAATTCCTCGGACTTGCCTCATGGTATAGGCGTTTCGTGGAGAACTACAATTATTTCTCCGCTCACCTCATTACTGAAGAAGGGCTGCAAACTTAAATGGGGTGAAGAACAGGAGCGAGCAATGCAGTACCTTAAGGAGAGATTAATCAGTGCCCCCATATTGTCGTGCCCTGATTTCGAAAGTCACTTTTATTTACAAACTGATGCATCAACTACGGGACTTGGGGCAATTCTGTTCCAAAAATATGAAGAAGGTGACAAAGTTATCGCCTATGCGAGTAGAAGCTTGACAGCAGCCGAACGAAAGTACAGTACTACGGAACACGAGTGTCTAGCAGTGCTGTGGGCCATCGAACGATTCCGTCCTTATCTTGAAGGAATGCCTTTTACGGTAATCACTGATCATCAAGCACTGAAGTGGTTACACAACCTTAAGGACCCGCAAGGTAGATTAGCGCGCTGGGCGATAAAACTTCAACAGTACCAGTTCTCTATAGAGCACCGACCTGGGAAATCGAATGCCGCTGCTGACGCCCTCTCGCGTGTTCATGAAGACGTAGTGGCTACGATAGATTTGAGTTTTGATGATCTTGACCCATGGTATATGAAGATGTTGGAGAGAATAAAAAAGGACCCAGCCAAATACCCTGGTTGGCGAATAGAAGGTGTTAAGCTATTTAAGCGAATTGTGGACAAACGGAAGATCCTAGGCGAGGAATCTCCTTGGAAAGTTGTGGTTCCAAAAAGGAAAAGGAAGGATCTATTATTTGATTGCCATGACCACCCTCTGTCCGCTTTATAGTTGCTTTTTCGGACTATTTTTCGAAGTACAGCATTTTTATACCTGTAAGAACAGCGACCGCAAAGATCGTTAGTAATATATTGGAGAAAGAAGTGGTGCTTATGTTTGGTGCTCCGCAAGTGGTGATTTGTGACGACGGACCGCAGTTTGAAAGTCGCGTATTCCAAGCAAAAGCAGCTGAATACGACATTGATATTTCATACACGCCGAATTACCATCCGCAGGCTAATCCCATGGAGCGACCTAACCGAGTAATAAAGACCCTAATTTCTTCTTATGTGAAGGACAGCCAGAGACGTTGGGATACGGACTTGAATAAGCTATCTTTTGCTACCAAGACCGCTGTTCATGAAGTCATCAGGTATTCTCCCGCTTATATCAACTTTGGTAGAGAGCTTGCCCGCACGGGTAAAGAACACCTGAACTTCGACGAAGATCAAGAGAACGATAATGTCGATCATAGGAAAGAATATGTGGAAAGGTTAAAGAACATGCCGCTTTTGTACAAAGAAGTACAAGACAAATTAGCGCGGGCTTACGAGAGTAGCAGCGCTACGTACAACTTTAGGAGAAGACCACAAGAATTTCACGTGGGTGAAACAGTGTGGAGGAGGAACCATCAGCTCTCCGATGCACCGTCGTACCTCAACCGTAAGTTGGCACCAGCATTTGTCAAATGTGTAGTGACGAAGAGAATCGGCAACCTGCTGTATCAACTAAGAGACATGGACGGAAGAGACGTAGAAAAGTGGCACGTAAAGGATCTGAAACCTCACCCACAAGAGCTCGAAAACGAAAAGACATGATGTAAATATATAGTTTATGTAAATAGTGTAGAAGTGGTAAGGTAAAGAAAAATTAGGAACTAGGAACTCCTTTTTTTTAGGAAAAGGGGGGGTTGTTACAATTAAATTTTCGTTAAGGCATTTAAATTTAATTTAAAATTTCGTCATGGCAACAAAACCAAAATAAAACTTATATCTTGTTTAGAAGTCAGAGCAGCTGGGGACTAAATATAATAATGTTGTAGATTTAATAGAAATAATAGAAATACTTATTTTCCTGTAATAGACATAAATAATTAATGACAGGTAATATTTATTATTTATTTGAAATAAAAATAATTGATTTGAAAAATCAACAATCGAAATGAGAGTTATAGTGTGCGACCGAGTGGTGGCAGTCATAGAGAAAAAACAAGTGAGCTTGATGTTGCCTAAGGTTTATATTAATTAAATTAATTTTAATATTCATATTAATAATAATTATTACTTAATAATAAATATATCAATAAACCTTCACCAGATTAATTTAATTTTCTCATTAATTTTCTTTCTAATTATGTATTAATTTTCTTTTTAATTATGAATTAATTTTCTTTTCACTCAATTATTGTTTCACTCAATAGTACACTTGGATTTCTTTGATTCTTTGGATTAATTGCACTAAATTATTTTTTTAAAATTTAATTTTATCCACATTTTCATACTTTTCCTCCTCGGTGTATGTTTAATTGATTATATAGTTTTATTCCATTTTTTTTTTCTTTCCGTGGATTTCACTATTTTCCATAAACAAATAGTGTGGCGCCCGTTTTGTTTTTATTTTGCATTCATTTTCATATTTAAATATTTTTTTTATTTATTCAGTAGAACCCTGGCGTCGCGATTGGGCTATTATCTGGGTAATAGATTGCTCACCCCGTTTGGCGGAAAAACGTGGTAGCAACGTCTGTATTCTCTTCCTCTTCCTTCCTCTCGGGTAGTTGATCTGTGTGCCTAATTCAACATCCGTCCAATTCTAGCACATAATGTACACGCGAAATCGTCTCTGTCCGAGCACTTCTTGAATTATCGCCTTCTTCCAAGTTCTTCTAGGACACTAAAGTCCATTACCCACACCTTGTCCTTCAATCTAAAATTAACCTTTCTTGTTCCTCTGGCATACTCAACGTGTTTGCCTTGGTTTTTGTGAGCTATATTATTTACCGGATCGGTGCGAAGTAAATCCAATCGAGTCCACTATAGTTTTCCAAGAAGGAGCTCAGCTATTGTACAATGTACGGAATTAAGGTAGTCAATCAAAAAAATTGATAAATCTTTTTCTTTTGACGATGAAGATAATAATAAACTTCGGATTGCATGCTTTACTGTTTTGACTTTTTTTCTCTGCATCGCCATTGGTTTCCGGATGATACGGGGCGCCTGATTTTTGCTCAATGCCATTCCCCTTTAGAAATAAAACAAATTCTTTGGAGTAGAAAGAAGAATAATTATCACAAACGAGCTTTCTAGGTACACCGAATCGTGCGAATAAATCTCTTAAAATCTTCATCGTAGCAACTGCTGTCATACTGCTGGAAGGAATGGCCTCAACCCATTTAGAATAAGCGTCCAAAACAATCAGGTATTATTTACCTCCAATTAGTCCCGGATAATAGATATATAATCTCTCCCAGGGGCCTCCAGACCATGCCCATTGGATCATTGGAGCGCTCTGTGGATCGCCTTTACTATCTAAACATATTTGGCAATTCCGTATATAATCTTCAATATCCTTATCCAATTTATGCCACCACACATAAGATGTCGCCAAAGATTTACCTCCAATTAGTCCCGGATAATAGATATATCATCTCTCCCAGGGGCCTCCAGACCATGACTATTGGATCATTGGAGCGTTCTGTGGATCGCCTTTACTATCTAAACATATTTGGCAATTCCGTATATAATCTTCAGTATCCTTATCCAATTAAGGCCACCACACATGAGATCTCGCCAAAGACTTAACCTTTACTATACCTAGATGCGATCGATGGAGCTCTTCCAGAACTCTCTGTCTCAGCTGTTTGGGCACGACCACCCTATATCCCCACATCAATAAGCCTCCTTCCAGATGCGATTCCGTGGCGTTTCTTGAAATAAGCACTTAAGGTCTCATCAATGTTCTGCGGCCAGGAGTTTCCGAAAATTTATCACTTTAACCAAATCTTTATCTTTTTTGCTGGCATTTAAAACATCACGATAAAGAATTGGCAAATCTTCATTGTTGCCTGCATAATTTAAAAATATCTCTTTATTTGCCTCCTCGAGGGTATTATCTCCTTCAGCAGCAGGTAGAGGTGCCCTTGATAACCAATCAGCAAAGTTTCTTTTTGAACTTATGTGAAAAATTTCGTAATCATACCCAACCAAGAACATATTCCACCTCTGCAATCGACTGGCGGCCATTGTAGGAATCGGTTTCTTCCTTCTCAAGATGTGAACTAAGGGTTGATTGTCATTAAGCAAAGAAAAATGTCTTCTCAATAGATAAACGTGGTATTTTTTTAAACCGGATATAATTGAAAGTGCCTATTTATCCAAATGTGAATAATTTCTCTCATGACGCGTCAAGGTTCGACAGGAAAAAGCCAAAGGCCTCTCGCCCTCCGGAAATACTTGGGATAATACTGCAGAAATACCGCATTCAGGAGCGTCCGCCGTAAGCCTGAGGGCCAAGTCAGGGTTATAATGAGCTAAAACTATAGGAGACGCTACAATCTGCTTCAACTGCTTAAAGGATTCCTCACAGTCATTGTTCCAATTCCAAACACAATTTTTATGCAGCTGCTGATACAACGGATGCATCGGGTATAAACCGAATAACATAGTTGATAAATCCCAAAAACGATTGTAGTTCGCTGACAGAAGTGGACTAAGTGTGTAGGTGAAAGTGTGGAGCATCGACAATCGCCTTTATTTTATGTTCAGCTTAATATAGCTCTTCTTTGACGATTCTGAATCCTAAATATATTACCGATGACTTGAAAAACTCACTTTTCTTCTGATAAAGTAGCCCTACATCTCGTAATGTTTTAAGGACTTCTTCTAACCGTATAAGCAGCATATCATTGTCAGCCGCACCTACCAATATATCATCTAAAATCCAGCCTGTTCTCGCTAGCCCCTGCAAGGTACTATCCATGCATTTCTAAAATTTTGCAGGTGCTCTGGCTACTCCAAACCACAACCTCTTGCAACGGAACAACCTTTGTGAGAGGTGATAGTAAGCAGTTCCTGACTTTTTTTATCCAACGCAAACTGTTGATATGCACATCGTAAATCTAGAGAGAAATGCTTTATTTTTTTAAATAAAACCATGCTGCCCAAATACATTGGGTTGCTATAACACACAGCATACTTATCAATACAACTTTCGTACATTAATTAAACCAAAATTACATTTTAATTTTTAATGCATATACAAGTACAGTTACATAATCTTACATGTTTTTTTCTTTTCCAATATTTTATTTACTTTTTATTTTATTTTATTTTATTTATTTTTTCCCTAAACCCTTCACTTTTCTTTATTTTTTTTCTCCTTGTTTTAGTTTATATCACTCTTGAGCAAATCTGTAACATCCTTCTCTCCCATTTTTATCCCCGTCCTAGCACGTCACGCATACAGAGCAAAAAAAAAAATAGCTAATAGATAAATAACTAGACGAATATATAAATATATGAATAAATAAGTAAATAGATATAAATAGATACACAATTAATAAATAATTAAAAAAAAAAATTCGAATAAGGAATCAATGCGGAGTAATGGATGTTGATCTATTTCAATACATGGGTTTATAGTTGCTTTATAATCCCCACAAATCCGGACTGCTTTTTCCCCCCCTTTTTTTAATATTGGGACCATAGGTGACCCCCATGGGCTATATTCTAAAGGTTAAATAAGATCTTGTTGCATTAATCGGTCCAACTCCGCTTCTACCAATTTTTTCATTGGAGGAGGTAATGGTCTCTCTCTAACAAATTTCGGTTTTAAATCTGGCTTCAAATTAATACTGATTTGACCCCTATTAAACATGTGTATTACCACGGTTAAAACTGTGGGTTACTTAGATTTTAATTCCTCTATGCATCTTGCTGAATCTACCGCCTGTACCTGAAAATTGCCATTGTCAATTTTCAAGTTTAAGCTCGAAAACCAATCCCTACCAAGGAGTGGGGGACCCTTAGTATCCACAAGAACTTTTTCGTTAAGTTAAACACTTACTTCACATCTACCTATTGGACAAAACGTTGAACCACAGTACGCTACCAGACATTATGTGGTTAAACTTTTTTCTAAATAACTCTAGAGGCATCAAAGTTAAAGAAGAACCGGTATCTACCGAAAAGATTACTGATACCCCTTCTACTGACACTCGAATATCATTAAAAGAAATCCCATACCTACATGAACATTGTAGAGCGGGTCTTCATTTATTGTCTCCTGGTCCTTCGAGTAAACCTTGCCGTTGGTCGAGCCAACAGCAATATTCATGGAAGACTTTTCTGATACAAAGTTAGTATCTGCATCCTCGCTATCATAATAATTTTTCTTTGATTTATTTTCCACGAAATTTGTTGATCCACTAACTTTTAATGGTTTTCCTTTCCTCGAGCAAACTCTTCTGAGGTGTCCTTGTTGGCCACATGCAAAACAAATTGCATTTTTAAACTTACAATTTAGTGTTATATGATTTTTATAGCTTCAACATTGGCAAGGTGTGCCTCTAACTCACTGTGCACTACAATATCCCGAGTTGTTAAGCTCTAAACTCTTCCAAATCGTACAAGTGAGAGGTAGCTTCTTCTTTGTTTAATACAAGATAGATAGATAGATAGATAGATAAATTTATTGTATTTGTTTATATAAACATTACAATAGAGACCAGATAAATGTTAATACAATTATAAATGATAATTTCCTGCCTGTAAATTTTAAATATATTATGTTACATTAATATATATATATATATATATTTATTTTTTTTTTTTTTTATTTTTTTTTTTTTTTATATAAGAATAGTGGAGCTGCGACATGCATTAATATACATATACATCTACAAAATCAAAATCAATTATCAAAAGAAGATTATTATCAGAATGAAATGCTATGAGAATCATGTTTCTTTATTCATATATAACAAAGGCCCTCACTTTCAGTGCGTTCACTACATAAAGGTATAAGTCCTTTAATTGGCGTTTATCATCTCTTTGTTTAATACAATTTCGAAAGCCTTTTCAAGGGTTAGTGAAGTGAACTCTTCTTCAAATAACCTGTTCATTATTTTGTTTGTACCCATTCCCATAATGAATCTATCCCAAACCATAGTTTTAAATTCTTGATCTTCAGAAAAACAGTGACTCGTTAAACTTTGAACCCTAGCCAACCAATCCGGAATCGATTCGTTATTTTCTCGGTGTGAATAATAAAATCGATATCGCGCATTAAATCCAGCATCTTATTTCTTAAAATAACTATCAACCTTTGAGATAAGTCCGATTATGTTAAATCATCCGATTTTTGTGGTACACACGAACTCAAAATTAATTTATATGCGGCTTCGTCACAAGTATTAGGAAATAGGATTCATTTAGTATCTTTAACTCCTATCGAATTTATAGTAAAGTAGCTGCTTAGTCTTCCTTTAAATATAGGCCAATCATTATCAAGTTTGAATTCCCGCAAATGACCCACATTTGCAAAAATATACTGGCAATACAGAAATAAAAATTAAGTACTTATCTTCAAGCGAACACGTCTCCAATATAATGTATCTAATCAAGGACTTGATACTTTAAACAAAAACTCCTTTAATTGCATCATTACATTACATAAAAACTGACATAACTTCAATATATCTCGTTAACATATATTACCAAAATAGGTGCTAAAATTAAATCATTAAAAAATGTATATATAAACGACTTTATTACAACCAAGGCCATATGTCGTTGCCCAATAAACCTTTTTGCCATTTCATTCTGTCGCACCAATCTTCCTCGCGGAGTCCTCTGACTGCCATCGCCTAGTCTATACCTTCTATCCACCTCTGGTTGACCTCTCTTCCTTCTCTCCAATGGTATATATTAACATTCAAACCTAATAAAATTTAAAAAATACAAAAAATATTATAATTATAAAATTGATATAAATTGCCTACCCTGATGTAAATAATTTATCCGGATGAGAAATATCACACCCCTTTCCTATGACAGTATAAATGGGTGGAAGACCACAAAACTCTAAAGTAGGAAAGTATACAAGAAGATGGCCTATTCGGCTACATTGTTGAAGTAGACATCAAGCACCCCGAAGTGTAAAAGTCCATTCGAAAGGTACCAATAATAAATTATTATTTTCTTTGTCCAGAAGGGAAAAATATGTGGTTCTTGGTCTTGGAAGGGATGCTATGTTAAACTTTACTGATACACCTTTCCCTCATGACAGATTATAATCAATTACTTAAGATCAATCACGGAATCTGAGAGAGGTATAGGCGAATCCAGCTTACCTGATAACAGAAATCTTAAACCAAACCACGTTCCATAAAGAGAATCGAGATGCATTTCCCTCCGTGATGCAAATAATTTATCCAAATAAGAAATATCAAACCCCTTCCCTGTGACAGTTAAAATGGGTTAAGACCACAAAGCTCTAAAGTAGGAAAGTATACAAGAAGATGGTCTATTCGGCAACATTGTTAAAGGGGACATCCAGTACCCCAATGTGTTAGAGCCCCTCCGAAAGGTACCAATAACAATTGTTAGCTTCTTTGTGAAAAAGTAAAACATTCAAACCTAATAAAATTTAAAAAATACAAAAAATATTACAATTATAAATAGGTTTCAAATTGATATACATTGCCTACCCTGATGTAAATAATGTGTCCGGATGAGAAATATCAAACCTCTTCCCTATGACAGTTTCAATGGGTTGAAGACCACAAAGCTCTAAAGTAGATTTAAGTGGGTTGAAGTCCACAAAATTACAAGAAGATGGTCCATTCGGCTACATTATCTTGTATGTAGTCGGCCATGTAGTCTTGAACCAAAGGATATCGAACGGACAAGGAATCCAACATACCCCTTCCATGACTTTAAAAGAACCCTAGGTCATATTAATTTCAAAAATGCAAAATTAAAAAGCACATCGGAGTGAAACCCTTTTTTAATCGACTCTAACCATTCGAAAATTCTTCCCAGCAATAAAAAATTGGCATATTGTGTCAGTAGGTAATCTTATGTGGTGTTATGTCAAATTATTGAATTATTATTGAATTCTTCTATAGATATTGCACATAACACATATATCTTAAACTAAGTTAACCATATACTAAAGTTACTACTATAGATCCATTGCACACATATGTTATTTGGCAGTTCTCATTTTTGTATAAGGGGTAATTAATCATCAATTTTTTTTTACAATATAATGGTCTTCATAATAAATTAAGATCTTATTGACTTCAGATAAGCCATACCCAAAAATAAAATGGAATGTTATTTAACTCTTGGAAAAATCAAAAGCCCCCGAACAATTTAAACCTTCGATCATTTAAGTCATTTGCTCCTACTAAAAAAAAAAAATTCAATTATTCATTATCAGTCCTTTATTATCATTTAATATAGATTAAAATTTAATTTTGGTCTCTTAATCACTGAAGCAAAAAAAAACATCTATGTAGATTGATCTGCCTCGCTTCTTTCGAAGCCTTAAATCAAGCTATATACATGTGAAAAAAACTTCAGTCTCTTTTCCTATTTCCTTTATGAGACCCAAATCACCATATTAAGTACATTATTATATATTCATAATAATTTTTCTATAATGCATTTCAGTTTCAACTGATTTAAATTTTCACATTATTTAAAAATAATTTAAGCCCAAATTCAATTTATAAAATAGTTTCTAAACTTATTTCCCCAAAATTAATATAATTAAAAGTTTTTTTACAGTACTTGACTAATTTTTGATGAGAAGTAGCCCGAAGAATAGATGTCTCGCAAGCTGGTGAATGTTCTCGATGAATTTGGATGGATGGGTGTCCTCAATTATAGCAGGATGAAACGATGTCTTGATGATGATCAAGTATGCTAACAGCCTTACAGTTGCAAGAAGGGAAGGTCTCTGCTAGCATATCAGCATGCATGGTTGCAAGCATGATTCACTGGATCATTTCTTATCAGGATCTGAAAATTTGAGCAGCGCTTAACCTTGTTCTCAGATAAACCATAGGAAATAACATTTGATGCACAGTTAAAAATAAACCAATTTCATCATAGTATGAATTTCATTAACAATTAATTCAATTCAATAAATTCCAAGTAATAATGCGTTTTAAATGATATCAATCACATTTAAAAAAATATTCTTAATCATTATTAATATTCATCATACCATTGTACTTAATACCTTCATACCATATTAGTTGTACCAATATATTCCTTAACAACTTATTTTTATCAATATATTATACCTATGAATTCATTTAATTAAGTACCCATAAATCATATATTATATAGAGGAGTCTCCTTTTTGGCCATTTTTGGCAACTGACCATTATGCCAACATTACATTACATAGTTTACAAATATAAAACTTTCTTTCATACAATATAAATCTTTCATTCAGAAAAAAAAAGGGAATTAAAAAAAAAAATAATCTCATATAAAGGAGGGGGGGGGGGAATATACCAACAACTACTTCTCTCAATAAAATGAATCCTTCTTGTTTCAACAGCCTTCTTAGAAAAAATCAAAATTCAGAATTCCCAATACTGATATTCCCAATATTTTCTAAAATTTAGAAAATAATATTAATCTCAAAACAAACAAAAATATACATATACTAAAAGATATTCAATGCTCTAGAAAAGAAAACATTTACTACAATTCATTCAATGTGTACTAGAAAGAATTTTACAGACAACTTAAGCTATTCTATTTTGTTACTACTGATTCATCATAAAAAAAAATATAATAGTAAAAATGATATAAAAAAAACTCTGAGATCAAAAAGTAAATTTTTCTCCATTGATATTCATAATATAAAGTTCACTCTTAATGTCTGTATTATAGTTTTCTCCGTTTTGCCAAGTTCAAGGTCAACTCCCTATAGATAAGACATTTCTCATTCTGCAACTGAGCTCTTTACAATTAATGCATCAATCATTGCTTTTAAAAAAACTGCTCTCTTAAGGAACTTTAGGATTAATGGGAAAGGCTTGTAACTTAGTTTTATTTTCTTAAAAAAAAATTAAACAGTAAAAAACATATATGTATATATGTAAAGTTTATCTCTACTTGTAACATACCTATTTATTACGAACCTTTCATTTAAACTATTTATGTTTGTTTGTATGGAAAATAAAGTTCGCAGACATAGACCCATTGGTTTAATTTCGAAATTGGGGCCAGCAAAGGAACCTTTTGAGATCATGTCCATTGATTCGGTTGGTGGGTTCGGAAACAACAGATCTACAAAAAAGTACATGCATATAATTGTTGATCACTTCACTCGCTACGCCTGGATTTCGACCACAACAGGTCAATGCACTAAAGACTTCATTAAATTAATTGATTCAATTGCTAAGAACCATAATATTAAAATAATTTTAGCTGATCAATATTCTGGCTTCAGATCAGGAGAATTGAAGCGATACCTCAGTAAGATGGATATTACTCTAGTCTTCACAGCCATAGATTGTCCTCAATCTAATGGACTTAATGAGAGATTAAACCAGACCAGTCAACCGGATTAGATGCAAATTCAACAGTAGCAGTCATAAGCGTGCTTGGCCAAGCGTTGCTCAAGAGTGTGTCCAAGATTATAACAAAACAATACACGGCGCAACCAAGTTTGAACCTGAATATTTACTTCTGGGAAAGAAGTCATCAATTTCTCCAGTACCCGTTCACAATCAAGGAGATCTGGAAGAGGAAAGAAGGAATAAAAATAAAAAGCTTCTACGCCAACAAGATCAGAGTGGATAGGAACAGAGCTGAATTTGATTTCAAGATTGGAGACCTCGTCTACATAGAAAACGGCAATAAACTAAACAGGCGAAAAATGGATAAAGTGAGAATCGGGCCATTTCCGATTTTAAGCAGACTATCACAGTCTATGTATGAAGTCGGATGCGGTAAGCGGAAGAAAACATGCAATTAATTCCACAGCAGCAAGTTGTCACTTTATAGGGATGATAACATGACCAGGGAGGGGAAGGTGTAAAGTTGCTCTCTACTCTTAACATACCTATTTATTACGAACATTTCATTTAAACTATTTTTGTTTGTTGAGCCCATCAGTTATAAACTACCTTTTCTACTTTTGCATTTGGGAAAATATCTTGTAATTTAATTATTCTTTTCATGGATGTTTATTGTTCCTATTTTTATGTAATGTGTTTAAAACCTCTCTAAAAGTTGTTTTACTATTTGTTAATTCTTTCCAGAACAATAAAATCTGTTATTAACCCAACCTATCTATCAATCTTACAAATTAAATTACAAACATGGACCAAACAAAAACCAAGGAAAACATGGATGAAGCTAGATTATTCGTCCACGTAGTAAAAAGAGGTGAAGCGGAGTACGAGCCTTCTGGACTGTCTGAAGATAAAAAGCTCTGGTTTGTATTACCTAAAGAGTACAGAAACATAGTTATACATAAGGTACTCTTGTCTAAATCAACTATTTAAGCAGCTCTCTCAGCTATCAGAACTATAGATGGCTACCGAAAGGTGGGAATAAAACTAGATGAAAATATTAAGCTTGAATACTTCCATGAGGATGGTAATCTGAGTTTCAGGTCCATCCCCCTTGAAGAAAGCCAACCAATATTTGAGACTAGCCATCAATTGAGAGAAAAAAAATTAATTGAAAAGATAAATTGGTTAGAAAATAAATTAAAAGGTAATGAATTAGAATTATATGAAGTAGAAAAAAAATTTCTTAACGATAAATTTGATAAAACATGTGATCCGAATGAATGGTTAGGTAGGTTTGAAAAAGAATGTACAAGACACTATAAATTCCGTTGAAAAGAGGATCGAAATTCTTAGGAATTTTGTGACTGGCTCATCGAAGGATTGGTATGAGGCAAACTTAAAGAAGATAGAATTAAATGACTGGTTTTCTTGGCGTCTTTCCTTCCTAAATGTATTCGTTGATAATGGTCAAAAGTGAGAAAAGCTTACAGCTACAGATTTTTAGGTAGTTCCTTGGTTGACTACGCCCTGGTCAAGGAACGACTATGTTTAGAGGTCGAAAGTCAATCAACTGTTATATCTAGAATCAATATGATAGTTATGGGGCTTCCGGTTCAGGTACAAGATGAATTGGATAGGGAAAAAATAATTACAATCGATAAACTGTATACAGAATTAAGGAATCTTGATGGAACATTTGACAAAATGAAAAATAATAATGATCATTTTAAAGTTAATAAACCTTCTGAAAAATCCCGGGACATAAGAATGAAAACGGCCGACCCAGAGAAGAAACCATGTTCCATGTGTGAAGAACGTGGATGACCTAACCGATATCACCCTGTTAGCCACTGTAGGAATAAGAACAAAACCAAAAGGGAAGTAAATTTTAGTGAACCAATTACTACTTGTAAGGCAGTTGATGCTTCTGAGTCGTTGATTGAATTGAAGGATGAATGTTTAAACTAGGAAGCCCGGGAAAATTGAGTCCGTTGATTAAAAAAAATGTTATTATTGATTATAAGTTACGAGTGAAAGCCGTATATGATGGTGGATCAATCGTCAGCTTGATAAATCAGAGAATTGTGGAAATTTTGAGATCAAAATTAATACATAATAGTATTGCATTTAAAACAATCAATGGATTAAATTTCTCCACTGCCCGGGCAAATATCATTCTAAAAATTGGTAACATTACAGAAATTCTGAGTACCTATGTAGTGAAGAACAACAACTTTTCTTATGATCTCCTACAAGGTCTTGATGCAAAAAATAAAAATTGTAGATCATATACAAGATGAGAGTAAGAGAAACCAAATGTTAACATTATTGAACAAATTTGGCCATCTGTTCGCTAAAAATAAATATGATGTGGGCAGGGTAAAATCAAGAGAATCTGAAATAAGATTACTTAAGAATGAATATGTTACTTCAAGGGCTTATAAATGTTCAATTTTAGATGAAAAAGAGATAAAGACACAAATTAAGAAACTGTTAGAAGCAAACCTTATTTAAGAATCAGACTCGCCATTTGCATCCCCGGTAACTCTTGCTTACAAAAAAGAAGATGGCCCAAAACATGACTTTGCATTGATTTTAGAAATCTCAACAAGCGGATTGTACCAGAATGTTATCCATTCCCGACAATTAATGATGTAATAGATAAGGTCGAAAATTGTAAATATCTTACTGTTATTGATATAAATTCTGCATTCTGGTGTATACCTTTAAAGGAGCAAGATCGCCAGAAAACGTCATTTATAACTAAATTCGGTAAATTTTTGTTTAATGTTCTACCTTTTGGTCTAAAGAATGTCCCGACTATTTTTCAACGAACTTTATCAAGTTTGCTAAGGAGAAATAATATTGATGACATTTGCTTTAATTATATAGACGATATCCTTCTTTTTTCTAAAACATGGGATGAACACTTAGAACTAATTGAAAAACTTTTAAAAGCCATTGGACAGGAAGGATTCAAGATTAAATTAGAGAAATGTACCTTTGCTACTAACTCTGTGAAATATCTTGGTCATTTTATACAAGAAAATAAAGTATCGCCGACAAAAGGAAATTTGGTCGCGATCCAGAATCTTAAAAGGCCATCGGACAAATCAGGTGTTCGCAGTATATTGGGGTCTATTAATTTCTATTTAAAATACATCGTAGCCAAAATAGCGCAGAGAAATTTGAACCATTTCATAGGTTGTTGAGAAAGAATGTTGAGTTTAAATGGACCGATGAATGTGAGAATAGCTTTAATTTAATAAAGCATTACTTGTGCTCCTCTCTAATTTTGGCAATTTATGATGTCGGAAAAGAAATATACATTGAAGTGGATGCCAGCTTTAAAGGCTTGGGCGCGAAGTTGAAACAGCCGCAGGCTGATGGAATTTTGCACCCCGTGGCCTATTTATCAAGAAAACTGTCTCCAACTGAAAAAAGAATGGATATCATTCATCTTGAATGTAAGGCTATTAAAGAAGCTATAAATTATTGGCAGTATTATCTGATCGGTCGTCAATTTATAGTCTGCAGTGATCACAAACCTCTAGAGAATCTGAAGACTAAAGCGAGAACTGCTGAAATTCAGGGAGATTTGGTAAACTATTCATCACAATTTAACTTTAAAATTAATTATAAAAGAGGGAAAGATAATGTACTGGCAGACTTATTATCTAGAGAACCAGTTCTTGAATATTTTGAAAATAAAGAAGCCTTTCCAGTGATTAACTTGGTCCAAATTAATGAAATATTTGATGACCAGAAGAAAAATGCTATTCAACTAAATTTAGACAAACATATTGAAAAACATAATAAAATTATATTCAAGAAGTTGAGAGGTAGATCTAGGATATATGTATCTGTTAATTTCGGAATACGACTTATTGATCGAGTTCATAACTACTATGGGCATATTGGGGTAGCTCAGATGAAAGAAATAATAAGGCCATACTATTATTTTAAAAATCTGGATCTTTTAGTGGAATCGTTTTGTAAAAGTTGTTCAACCTGTATGGAAAATAAAGTTCGCAGACATAGACCCATTGGTTTAATTTCGAAATTGGGGCCAGCAAAGGAACCTTTTGAGATCATGTCCATTGATTCGGTTGGTGGGTTCGCAAACAACAGATCTACAAAAAAGTACATGCATATAATTGTTGATCACTTCACTCGCTACGCCTGGATTTCGACCACAACAAGTCAATGCACTAAAGACTTCATTAAATTAATTGATTCAATTGCTAAGAACCATAATATTAAAATAATTTTAGCTGACCAATATTCTGGCTTCAGATCAGGAGAATTGAAGCGATACCTCAGTAAGATGGATATTACTCTAGTCTTCACAGCCATAGATTGTCCTCAATCTAATGGACTTAATGAGAGATTAAACCAGACCAGTCAACCGGATTAGATGCAAATTCAACAGTAGCAGTCATAAGCGTGCTTGGCCAAGCGTTGCTCAAGAGTGTGTCCAAGATTATAACAAAACAATACACGGCGCAACCAAGTTTGAACCTGAATATTTACTTCTGGAAAAGAAGTCATCAATTTCTCCAGTACCCGTTCACAATCAAGGATATCTGGAAGAGGAAAGAAGGAATAAAAATAAAAAGCTTCTACGCCAACAAGATCAGAGTGGATAGGAACAGAGCTGAATTTGATTTCAAGATTGGAGACCTCGTCTACATAGAAAACGGCAATAAACTAAACAGGCGAAAAATGGATAAAGTGAGAATCGGGCCATTTCCGATTTTAAGCAGACTATCACAGTCTATGTTTGAAGTCGGATGCGGTAAGCGGAAGAAAACATGCAATTAATTCCACAACAGCAAGTTGTCACTTTATAGGGATGATAACATGACCAGGGAGGGGAAGGTGTAAAGTTGCTCTCTACTCTTAACATACCTATTTATTACGAACATTTCATTTAAACTATTTTTGTTTGTTGAGCCCATCTGTTGTAAACTACCTTTTCTACTTTTGTATTTAGGAAAATATCTTGTAATTTAATTATTCTTTTCATGGATGTTTATTGTTCCTATTTTTATGTAATGTGTTTAAAACCTCTCTAAAAGTTGTTTTACTATTTGTTAATTCTTTCCAGAACAATAAAATCTATTATTAACCCAACCTATCTATCAATCTTACATATATATTTCAAATTTGTATTATGGTCCACTGATCTAATTTTATTTCGATCCACCTATCTTTTTACTTTCACTTACCTATATATGAAATATATAGTAAGTGGAAGTATTGCGATCGTGAAAAATTTCGACTTCCGGTTTTCAACGGAAATACACGTTTTGGGGTCCCCTGAGTCCAATTAACCAAGTCCCGCGAAATGGTCTGTGTGTGTGTGTGTGTGTGTGTGTGTGTGTTTGTGTGTGAACAGACTAGCTCAAAAACTATAAACCGTGCGAACCTGAAATTGGGTATTTAGTGTATGTATATGCCCGCGATGTGACAGCAAAAATTTCATCAAAATTGCTCAAAGGGAGGGGGTACTTTATTTAATAACTTTTTAAGTATTTTTCGATTTTCTCAAAAACGGCTCTAACGATTTTGATTAAACTGAGTATTTAATCTATTTATATGCCCGAGATACGACTGTAAAAATTTCATCAAAATTTATCAATCGGAGGGGGTACTTTACTTAATAAATTGTGTCCCACTTTTATGTGTTTTTTTTTCATTTACACAAAAACGGCTTTAATGATTTCGATCAAACTTGGTATTTAGTATATGTATGTGCCCGCGATGTGACAGTAAAAATTTCATCAAAATTGATCAATTGGAGGGGGCACTTTACTGAATAAATGTTGTCTCATTTTCATGTGTTTTTTTTATTTACTCAAAAACGGTTTTCACGATTTTGATCAAACTGAGTATTTGATGTAATAATATGCCCGAGATATGACTGTAAAAATTTCATCAAAATTTATCAACCGGAGGGGGTACTTTACTTAATAAATTGTGTCCCACTTTTATGTGTTTTTTTTCATTTACACAAAAACGGCTTTAATGATTTCGATCAAACTTGGTATTTAGTATATGTATGTGCCCGCGATGTGACAGTAAAAATTTCATCAAAATTGATCAATTGGAGGGGGCACTTTACTGAATAAATGTTGTCTCATTTTCATGTGTTTTTTTTATTTACTCAAAAACGGTTTTCACGATTTTGATCAAACTGAGTATTTGATGTAATAATATGCCCGAGATATGACTGTAAAAATTTCATCAAAATTTATCAACCGGAGGGGGGTACTTTACTTAATAAATTGTGTCCCACTTTTATGTGTTTTTTTCATTTACACAAAAACGGCTTTAATGATTTCGATCAAACTTGGTATTTAGTATATGTATGTGCCCGCGATGTGACAGTAAAAATTTCATCAAAATTGATCAATTGGAGGGGGCACTTTACTGAATAAATGTTGTCTCATTTTCATGTGTTTTTTTTATTTACTCAAAAACGGTTTTCACGATTTTGATCAAACTGAGTATTTGATGTAATAATATGCCCGAGATATGACCGTAAAAATTTCATCAAAATTTATCAACCGGAGGGGGTACTTTACTTAATAAATTGTGTCCCACTTTTATGTGTTTTTTTCATTTACACAAAAACGGCTTTAATGATTTCGATCAAACTTGGTATTTAGTATATGTATGTGCCCGCGATTTGACAGTAAAAATTTCATCAAAATTGATCAATTGGAGGGGGCACTTTACTGAATAAATGTTGTTTCATTTTCATTTGTTTTTTTTATTTACTCAAAAACGGTTTTCACGATTTTGATCAAACTGAGTATTTGATGTAATAATATGCCCGAGATATGACTGTAAAAATTTCATCAACATTGATCAAATGGAGGGGGTAATTTACTTAATAAATTTTGTATCATTTTCACGTGTGTTTTAAATTACTCATAAAAGGAAAAAATAAGAAATGAATGTGGAAAGATTTGTGACTTTGTGAAGTGGCAATTAACAAAACACGTCAATTTCTAATCTAAATAAGTTGGTAAGTGAAAGTTGTGTGTTGCGCGCACGCACCAGATTTTTTAATTGCGAGATGTGGGCAACTTTTATATCCTTATCATCCATTTCATTTATTAATTCATAAAAATCATCCGTTATACACCTAAGTTCTCTGTAGCAACCGAGAATTCGCATGATAATTTAGCATTTACATAATCTTTCTTACTTGATAAAATATATGATTTAATTAAAACTCTAACGTTAACTTAAGGAACATGTTATGGGTCTTGTTATAATTCATCTCACTTTTCTTATGGTCACTAATTAGATTTTTGCAAGTTACCTACCAAATTTTTCTTCTGGATCCCTTGTATCATTTTCTTTTAACTCCCACAAAATATGAATCGGAGTTTTTAATTCCCTATCTAAAAATAATTTTGCGGGTGAGTCCCCAATTTTTTCTGTACCGAATTTAAAGACATTTATATAAAGTTTAAATTTTTATCCCATTCTCTTTGATCTTCAGCGTGAAAGCAGGTAATGGCTGACTATAAATTTTTAATCTGCCTTCTAGCAAAACTAGGATTTGGATAATGTCTAATTAAATACTCTTTCTTAATCCCCGATTTAAATAAAAAATCACAATGAGCGAAAAATGGCAGCACTGTTGGAGCACACAATATTCCACAATCCATGTTGAGCAAAAATATGGTTTTGTATCACATCAAAAATAGTTTTCGCACTAGCCTGCCTAAGGGGGATAAACTAAGAGAACCTAGAAAATGCATCAACTGCGATGAAAATATATTCATAACCTTTGTTCGTAGAAGAGGCCCTGCTAAATCACTAAAGAATTGTTCACTATTATTTTTAATTTTATATGAAGAAAATTTCCCCTTTTTTCCCGTCTGATCAATTTTTGAACGTTGACAAGTTAAAGAGTTATTTATTTTATTAGTAACAATTTTTTTAATATTTGCCCAGTAAAAAATTGATGAAATTTAGCCAAAATAAATATGTTTTAACATCGATGTTTGGCCAAAAATAAATTTGTTTTAACATTGATGTTTTTGACAAAAACAAATATGTTTCAAAATCGATGTTTTGGACAAAAACAAATTAGTTTTAACAGGAACCCGGCTAATATTATCATCGATGTTTTGGAAAAAAAATAAGAATGATGTAAGATCGATGTTTTAACAATAAAAAGAATATTTACAAATGGATGTTTTACCAATAGCAAAGCTGTTGTTAACATCAATGTTTAGGACTAAAACAAATATGTTTTAACATCGATGATTTGGACAAAAAACAATAATATTTATGCTAAGAACATCGATGTTTTAACTATAACAAATGGTTCCTAACATTGATGGTTTGGACAAAAACAAATGTTTAAAACATCAATACATATACATAATTAATACTTACGTCACTAAGACATTATATTATCAATTAAATATCAAAAGAGAAAATGGTTTATACATTAGACGACATTATGAACGAGCTAAATGATGTTAAATCTCAGATAGGGAATAGTAACGCTCTTATGTGCGATCTCCTATCAGAATGGGAATCCATAAAAACCACCTTTAACGATATTAAAAGAGCGTAACGATATTAAAATATTAAAAGAGCGTAATAAACTTCTTGAAAGGGCAGTAAAATTCCTAAAACAACAGGTACGGAAGAACAATCTTGTTATTCATAATGTGCCTTTGAAGGATGATGAGAACACACTGGAGACAGTCAGCACAATTTGTTCTAGTATTAATGTATCATTGCCGGACTATGCAATTAATAATTGTTACCGTTAAGGTAAAGGCCCAATATTGATGTCACTGAACAAAATACGGTCAAACAAGAAATATTCAAAAAACGAGAAGAACTGAGGGGAAAAAACATATATATAAATCATGATAAGACTCCTTAAGAGAGAGAAGAAGGCAAAAGAATTCACACCTCTCTTACAAAACTAAAATTGATAGACAGCAATGCAACCTACAAAAAAAGGTTTTTTCAAATTTAGATGTAATTATTATAGGATGGACGAGGTTGATAACATCATAAGCGAGTCACCTGGAAATATACAACCTAACTTACCTATCTCAGGTGAGATAATAAACGAAACCCATAAGAAAAGGAAAGCCACGGAGATACTCGAGGAGTTTCGATTTCGCCCCCGAACCTCTTCACCGTCAACCTCTTCTTCTCTCTTACAAAGAGACCACAAATCAACCGACCGGCAAGATAAACGATAGTAAATTAGGTCCACTTCTTAAACATAAATGTAAAAGTTTCACCCAATCTATACAAAATAAAATTGAAATTATATTTTGTAACATAAGCGGCTACTCAAATATATTTAATACAACCCCCGAAGAAATAATTATCAGTCAAAATACTCTGGCACTATGCATTGTGGAAACATGGGTAAAGGACTCTATCTTTCGCATCCCGCCGTGGCTAAAAGATTATAACTCGTTTTCTTCTAATGAAATCAAAACCAAACGAACCGGAAGAGCGAGTGGTAGCATAATTACATTTATAAATAAAAATATACCTAAAAATGCCCTTAAGCTGGAGTCAAATCAGTGTAATATTGTAAACTTCTCCATACACTATAAAAAGTTTATCCTGGGCAACATATACTTAACTCCAGATTGTGACATTGACGAATGCCACGACTTATTTAATTATGCAATGTCTAACATTTTGATTAATTACCCAGACACTTATATAATCTTGTGCGGAGATTTTAATGGATATGTGGGCGCTCTAAGCAACATTGATGAAAATGTACTTGAAGGCACCAATCTCTTTGCCACACGAATGCTGAAACATACGAATATTAATCGACGTGGTAAACTTATTGTGGAGACAATGGAAGCTCTAGGTTTCTATTTATGTAATGGTAGATGTTTATCGGACAGACCGGGAAAGTTCACATATATTTCTACAAGAGGTAAGAGTACAATATACATAATGTGGGTTAATGAAAAATGTCTTCCAATAGTATAAGACATGAAGGTATCCACATTTTTTGAATTAACGGATCACCTAGCTTGCAGTATACTCTTATATAATATTGATCACAGTACACTAGAAAATCAAAATAAACCTCAGAAAGTACTAAAGTATACTAAGTGGGAACCAGATAGGACCAAGATCTTTCAAAATAACCTAACCTTATCGCAACGAATATACTTTAATTCGGATAATACTGACCATTTGCATGAGAAATTTGTAGCTGCAATGATTGAATCTTTAGTTGAAGCGGGTTTAATGGCGTATAAATCCCAGGACAAAAGATATAAAACTAAATGGTATGATTTGGAGTGCAAATATCTGAAAACACAAGTAAGGAAGAAATATCGAAAATTGTTAAAACTGAATTTCTCTCCGGGTTCCTTGGAAGAATACCTATTCACTAAAAATAATTATAGAAAACTAATAAGACAGAAGAAAGAAGAATACAGAAACACAATAATAAATAGATTAAAAGATGTTAAAAACCTCTCTGAATTTTGGAAAACCGTCAAATCTCTGAGACCAGATACATTTATCATAAACGAAATAGACATCATTACTTATCACAATATTATAGATCTCTATATGCAGAGAAATGCCCAGGTGACTCCCTATTCTTCTCCGTAACACATCTATTTCTGAATCGACCATTTTCTGCCGAGGAACTTCAGCATTGTATTCAGCGCAGGAAACAAAACGAATCCCCAGGACATATGAACTAACATATGAAATATTCAAAAACATGACGCCACAGTAGGAGGAACAATATCTATTGAACCTTTATAACACGGTCATGGATTCCGAAAATCTCCCACTCGCATGGTCAAGATCAGAACTAAAGCAGATCTACAAGAATGGAGATAAAAAGGATCCAGGTAATTATAGGGGAATTTCGCTGATCAATTACAAAACTTTTTACTGATATCTTAGCAAATAGAATCCAGCTCCGGTCTGAAAATGAAAATATAATCCCTGATGAACAAGCAGGTTTCAGAGTGGGTAGAGGCTGTGTGGAACTAATATTCACACTCTTTTCATGAATAAGTATAAACCTGCAGATAAAATAAACCCGCAGGTGGAAAGGTATTCGACATCAGCGGAAAAATAATCAGAATTTTGAAAAAATTGTATGACGAAGCTACTATGCAAATTAATATCAATGGCAAATATTCTGAGGATATAGATATCGCAATGGGAATTCTACAAGGTGAAGCCTTAGCCCTATTCTTTTTGGCCTATTTATCTTAGATATAGTCTACTTTTTTTTGGAACAGAGGAGAAACTGGTGTCCCGGTAAACAGCGAACGCGAAGTCTCGATGCTCTTACTTGCCGATGAAATCGTCCTCCTTAGCGAATCCTGGCACAGCGCACATAAAAAACTTAAAATATTAGAACTATAGTGTAGGCAAAATTTCTAAACCCTGAATCCGAAAAAGTCAAAAATCATAGCGTTCCACAAGTCACCAAGAAGCAAAAAACTGAAACCACTATACTGGAATAGCCGTTAGAATACACCAAATCATACACCTACATCGGAGTTCCTTTTAGTTCAACGGCAAAGTTCTCAGAAACGGCGGAACATTTTGTTCAACGGGCAACAGTGGCAAGCTCAAAGGTGAGAGAGATCCTACGACCGGGCAGAAGTGACACCTGGGAAGTTAAGATGCGACAACGATGTCGATGTTTTTAACATCGATGTTAAGTAGCCGATGTTTTCCGACCATCGATGTTTATGGGCTGATGCTTACATCGATGTTTTTAGTAGTTAGTTTTTTTTTTTTTTTTTTTTTTTTTAGCATTAAAAAAGTTTTTAACATCGATGTTTTAGAAAAAATGAATGTATTTTAAAACATCGCTGTTTAAACTATAAAGCTGTTCTTAACATCGATATTTTTGTCCGAAACATCGAATTTAATACAGATTTGTATTTGCAGAAGACATCCATGAACAATAAAAAGTGGTTTTTAACATCAATGACAAAAACAAGTATGTTTTAACATCGAAGTTCTGGACAAAAAACATCAATATATATGCTTTTAAAATCGATGTTTAGACATCTGATATTATTTAACATCGATGTTTTAACAATAACAAAGTTATTTTTACTATCGATGTTTTAACAATAACCAAGTTCTTTTTAAAATCGATGTTTTTGACAAAAACGAAAATGTTATAACATCGATGTTTTTGACAAAAACGAAAATGTTTTAACATCGATATTTTAGACAAAAAAATTAATATATATGCTGTTAACATCGATGTTAAAATCGTTGATGTTTTAACAATAAAAAGTTGTTTTTAACATCGATGTTTTCGACAAAAACAAATATATTTTAACTTCGATGTTTTGGTCAAAAACAAATATGTTTTAACAATATCCAAGTTGTTTTCAACATCGATGGTTTTTTTTTTTTTTTTTGCAAAAACAAAGATGTTACCTCATCGATGATTTTATCCAAAACATCGATGTTAAAAACCACTTTTAATTTCTGAAAACATCGATGTTTTTTAGATCTATGTTAAGAGCATTTAAATAGATGTTTTTTGTTCAAAACATCGATGCTAAAACATTTTTGTTTTTGTCAAATTCAAACATCGATATTATAACATATTTGATTTGTCAAAAACATTCCTGTTTAAAACACATTTTCTTAAAACATCGGTTTTCTATAAAAACAAATTTGTATTATCATTGATGTTTTGGACAAAAACATCGATGTTAAAAACACATTTTTTTAAAAAATCGATGTTTTCTATAAAAACAAATATGTATTAACTTTGATGTTTTGGACGAAAACCAAGTTCTTTTTAACATCGATGTTTTAACAATAACCAAGTTCTTTTTAATATCGATGTTTTAGAAAAAAAATGTATTCTAACATTGCTGTTCAAACTATTAAGCTGTTCTTAACATCGATATTTTTGTCCGAAACATCGATTTTAAAACAGATTTGTTTTTGCAGAAGTCATCTATGAACAATAAAAAGGGTTCTTAACATCAATGACAAAAACAAGTATGTTTTAACATCGATGTTCTAGACAAAAAACATCAATATATATGCTTTTAAAATCGATGTTTTAGACTATATTTTTAGAATATATGTTTTAGTATATATAGTAATATATGTTTTAATATGTTTTAGACTATATGTTTTAGACTTTATTTTTAGAAAAATAAAATCTATTTTAACATCGCTGTTTAAACTATCAAGCTGTTTTTAACATCGATGATTTTATCTAAAACATCGATGTTAAAAACGACTTTTTGTTGTTAGAACATCGATGTTAAGAGCATACTTGTTTTTGTATATAACTTCGATGTTAAAACATACTTTTTTTTGTCATTGACGTTAAAAACCACTTTTTATTGTTCATGGATGTCTTCTGCAAAAACAAATCTGTTTTAAAATCGATGTTTCGGAAAAAATATCGATGTTAAAAACAGCTTGATAGTTTAAACAGCGATGTTAAAATAGATTTTTTTTTTCTAAAACATCGATATTAAAAAGAACTTGGTCATTGTTAAAACATCGATGTTAAAAAGAACTTGGTTTTTGTCCAAAACATCAAAGTTAATACAAATTTGTTTTTATAGAAAACATCGATGTTTTAAAAAAATGTGTTTTTAACATCGATGTTTTAAACAAAAAATTAATGTGTATGCTGTGAACATCGATGTTAAGAGCATACTTGTCTTTGTATTGAACTTCGATGTTAAAATTTGTTTTAAAATTTGTTTTTGTCATTGATGTTGAAAACCACTTTTAATTGTTAAAACATCGATGTTTTTAAGATCTATGTTAACAGCATTTAAATTGATGTTTTTTGTTCAAAACATCGATGTTAAAACATTTTTGTTTTTGTCAAATTCAAACATCGATATTATAACATATTTGATTTGTCAAAAACATTGCTGTTTAAAACACATTTTCTTAAAACATCGGTTTTCTATAAAAACAAATTTGTATTATCATTGATGTTTTGGACAAAAACATCGATGTTAAAAACACATTTTTTTAAAAAATCGATTTTTTCTATAAAAACAAATTTGTATTAACTTTGATGTTTTGGACAAAAACCAAGTTCTTTTTAACATCGATGTTTTAACAATAACCAAGTTCTTTTTAATATCGATGTTTTAGAAAAAAAAATGTATTTTAACATCGCTGTTTAAACTATCAAGCTGTTCTTAACATCGATATTTTTGTCCGAAACATCGATTTTAAAACAGATTTGTTTTTGCAGAAGACATCCATGAACAATAAAAAGGGTTTTTAACATCAATGACAAAAACAAGTATGTTTTAACATCGATGTTCTAGACAAAAAACATCAATATATATGCTTTTAAAATCGATGTTTTAGACATCAGATATTATTTCACATCGATGTTTTAACAATAACCAAGTTATTTTTAACATCGATGTTTTTGACAAAAACGAAAATGTTTTAACATCGATGTTTGAGACAAAAAAATTAATATATATGCTGTTAACATCGATGTTAAAATCGTTGATGTTTTAACAATAAAAAGTTGTTTTTAACATCGATGTTTTCAAATAAAACAAATATATTTTGACTTCGATGTTTTGGTCAAAAACTAATATGTTTTAACAATATCCAAGTTGTTTTTAACATCGATGTTTTTATCTAAAACATCGATGTTAAAAACGACTTTTTGTTGTTAGAACATCGATGTTATGAGCATACTTGTTTTTGTATATAACTTCGATGATAAAACATACTTGTTTTTGTCATTGATGTTAAAAACCACTTTTTATTGTTCATGGATGTCTTCTGCAAAAACAAATCTGTTTTAAAATCGATGTTTCGGACAAAAATATCGATGTTAAAAACAGCTTGATAGTTTAAACAGCGATGTTAAAATAGATTTTTTTTTTCTAAAACATCGATATTAAAAAGAACTTGGTTATTGTTAAAACATCGATGTTAAAAAGAACTTGGTTTTTGTCCAAAACATCAAAGTTAATACAAATTTGTTTTTATAGAAAACATCGATGTTTTTAAAAAATGTGTTTTTAACATTGGTGTTTTAGAGAAAAAAATTAATGTGTATGCTGTGAATATCGATGTTAAGAGCATACTTGTCTTTGTATTGAACTTCGATATTAAAATTTGTTTTTGTCATTGATGTTGAAAACCACTTTTAATTGTTAAAACATCGATGTTTTTAAGATCTATGTTAACAGCATTTAAATTGATGTTTTTTGTTCAAAACATCGATGTTAAAACATTTTTGTTTTTGTCAAATTCAAACATCGATATTATAACATATTTGATTTGTCAAAAACATTGCTGTTTAAAACACATTTTCTTAAAACATCGGTTTTCTATAAAAACAAATTTGTATTATCATTGATGTTTTGGACAAAAACATCGATGTTAAAAACACATTTTTTTAAAAAATCGATTTTTTCTATAAAAACAAATTTGTATTAACTTTGATGTTTTGGACAAAAACCAAGTTCTTTTTAACATCGATGTTTTAACAATAACCAAGTTCTTTTTAATATCGATGTTTTAGAAAAAAAAATGTATTTTAACATCGCTGTTTAAACTATCAAGCTGTTCTTAACATCGATATTTTTGTCCGAAACATCGATTTTAAAACAGATTTGTTTTTGCAGAAGACATCCATGAACAATAAAAAGGGTTTTTAACATCAATGACAAAAACAAGTATGTTTTAACATCGATGTTCTAGACAAAAAACATCAATATATATGCTTTTAAAATCGATGTTTTAGACATCAGATATTATTTAACATCGATGTTTTAACAATAACCAAGTTCTTTATAACATCGATGTTTTGACAAAAAACGAAAATGTTTTAACATCGATGTTTGAGACAAAAAAATTAATATATATGCTGTTAACATCGATGTTAAAATCGTTGATGTTTTAACAATAAAAAGTTGTTTTTAACATCGATGTTTTCAAATAAAACAAATATATTTTGACTTCGATGTTTTGGTCAAAAACTAATATGTTTTAACAATATCCAAGTTGTTTTTAACATCGATGTTTTTATCTAAAACATCGATGTTAAAAACGACTTTTTGTTGTTAGAACATCGATGTTAAGAGCATACTTGTTTTTGTATATAGTTTCGATGTTAAAACATACTTGTATTTGTCATTGATGTTAAAAACCACTTTTTATTGTTCATGGATGTCTTCTGCAAAAACAAATCTGTTTTAAAATCGATGTTTCGGACAAAAATATCGATGTTAAAAACAGCTTGATAGTTTAAACAGCGATGTTAAAATAGATTTTTTTTTTCTAAAACATCGATATTAAAAAGAACTTGGTTATTGTTAAAACATCGATGTTAAAAAGAACTTGGTTTTTGTCCAAAACATCAAAGTTAATACAAATTTGTTTTTATAGAAAACATCGATGTTTTAAAGAAATGTGTTTTTAACATTGGTGTTTTAAACAAAAAATTAATGTGTATGCTGTGAACATCGATGTTAAGAGCATACTTGTCTTTGTATTGAACTTCGATGTTAAAATTTGTTTTAAAATTTGTTTTTGTCATTGATGTTAAAAACCACTTTTAATTGTTAAAACATCGATGTTTTTAAGATCTATGTTAACAGCATTTAAATTGATGTTTTTTGTTCAAAACATCGATGTTAAAACATTTTTGTTTTTGTCAAATTCAAACATTGATATTATAACATATTTGATTTGTAAAAAACATTGCTGTTTAAAACACATTTTCTTAAAACATCGGTTTTCTATAAAAACAAATTTGTATTATCATTGATGTTTTGGACAAAAACATCGATGTTAAAAACACATTTTTTTAAAAAATCGTTGTTTTCTATAAAAACAAATTTGTATTAACTTTGATGTTTTGGAAAAAAACCAAGTTCTTTTTAACATCGATGTTTTAACAATAACCAAGTTCTTTTTAATATCGATGTTTTAGAAAAAAAAATGTATTTTAACATCGCTGTTTAAACTATCAAGCTGTTCTTAACATCGATATTTTTGTCCGAAACATCGATTTTAAAACAGTTTTGTTTTTGCAGAAGACATCCATGAACAATAAAAAGGGTTTTTAACATCAATGACAAAAACAAGTATGTTTTAACATCGATGTTCTAGACAAAAAACATCAATATATATGCTTTTAAAATCGATGTTTTAGACATCAGATATTATTCAACATCGATGTTTTAACAATAACCAAGTTCTTTTTAACATCGATGTTTTTGACAAAAACGAAAATGTTTTAACATCGATGTTTGAGACAAAAAAATTAATATATATGCTGTTAACATCGATGTTAAAATCGTTGATGTTTTAACAATAAAAAGTTGTTTTTAACATCGATGTTTTCGAATAAAACAAATATATTTTGACTGAATCCGAAAAAGTCAAAAATCATAGCGTTCCACAAGTCACCAAGAAGCAAAAAACTGAAACAACTATACTGGAATAGCCGTTAGAATACACCAAATCATACACCTACATCGGAGTTCCTTTTTGTTCAACGGCAAAGTTCTCAGAAACGGCGGAACATTTTGTTCAACGGGCAACAGTGGCAAGCTCAAAGGTGAGAGAGATCCTACGACCGGGCAGAAGTGACACCTGGGAAGTTGAGATGCGACAACGATGTCGATGTTTTTAACATCGATGTTAAGTAGCCGATGTTTTCCGCCCATCGATGTTTGTGGGCTGATGCTTACATCGATGTTTTTAGTAGTTAGTTTTTTTTTTCTTTTTTTTTTGCATTAAAAAAGTTTTTAACATCGATGTTTTAGAAAAAAAAGTGTATTTTAACATCGCTGTTTAATTTATCAAGCTGTTCTTAACATCGATATTTTTGTCCGAAACATCAATTTAAAAACAGATTTGTTTTTGCAGAAGACATCCATGAACAATAAAAAGTGGTTTTTAACATCAATGACAAAAACAAGTATGTTTTAACATCGATGTTCTGGACAAAAAACATCAATATATATGCTTTTAAAATCGATGTTTTAGACATCAGATATTATTTCACATCGATGTTTTAACAATAACAAATTTATTTTTACTATCGATGTTTTAACAATAACCAAGTTCTTTTTAACATCGATGTTTTTGACAAAAACGAAAATATTATAACATCGATGTTTTTGACAAAAACGAAAATGTTATAACATCGATGTGTTAGACAAAAAAATTAATATATATGCTGTTAACATCGATGTTAAAATCGTTGATGTTTTAACAATAAAAAGTTGTTTTTAACATCGATGTTTTCGACAAAAACAAATATATTTTAACTTCGATGTTTTGGTCAAAAACAAATATGTTTTAACAATATCCATGATGTTTTCAACATCGATGGTTTTTTTTTTTTTTGCAAAAACAAAGATGTTACCTCATCGATGATTTTATCCAAAACATCGATGTTAAAAACCAATTTTAATTTCTGAAAACATCGATGTTTTTTAGATCTATGTTAAGAGCATTTAAATTGATGTTTTTTGTTCAAAATATCGATGTTAAAACATTTTTTTTTTTGTCAAATTCAAACATCGATATTATAACATAATATTTGATTTGTCAAAAACATTGCTGTTTAAAACACATTTTCTTAAAACATCGGTTTTCTATAAAAACAAATTTGTATTATCATTGATGTTTTGGACAAAAACATCGATGTTAAAAACACATTTTTTTAAAAAATCGATGTTTTCTATAAAAACAAATTTGTATTAACTTTGATGTTTTGGACAAAAACCAAGTTCTTTTTAACATCGATGTTTTAACAATAACCAAGTTCTTTTTAATATCGATGTTTTAGAAAAAAAAATGTATTTTAACATCGCTGTTTAAACTATCAAGCTGTTCTTAACATCGATATTTTTGTCCGAAACATCGATTTTAAAACAGTTTTGTTTTTGCGGAAGACATCCATGAACAATAAAAAGGGTTTTTAACATCAATGTCAAAAACAAGTATGTTTTAACATCGATGTTATAGACAAAAAACATCAATATATATGCTTTTAAAATCGATGTTTTAGACATCAGATATTGTTTAACATCGATGTTTTAACAATAACCAACTTATTTTTAACATCGATGTTTTTGACAAAAACGAAAATGTTTTACCATCGATGTTTGAGACAAAAAAATTAATATATATGCTGTTAACATCGATGTTAAAATCGTTGATGTTTTAACAATAAAAAGTTGTTTTTAACATCGATGTTTTCGAATAAAACAAATATATTTTGACTTCGATGTTTTGGTCAAAAACAAATATGTTTTAACAATATCCAAGTTTTTTTTAACATCGATGTTTTTATCTAAAATATCGATGTTAAAAACGACTTTTTGTTGTTAGAACATCGATGTTAAGAGCATACTTGTTTTTGTATATAACTTCGATGTTAAAACATACTTGTTTTTGTCATTGATGTTAAAAACCAGATTTTATTGTTCATGGATGTCTTCTGCAAAAACAAATCTGTTTTAAAATCGATGTTTCGGACAAAAATATCGATGTTAAAAACAGCTTGATAGTTTAAACAGCAATGTTAAAATAGATTTTATTTTTCTAAAACATCGATATTAAAAAGAACTTGGTTATTGTTAAAACATCGATGTTAAAAAGAACTTGGTTTTTGTCCAAAACATCAAAGTTAATACAAATTTGTTTTTACGATAGGTTAAATAATTGTCAGGATTTTCAGTTTACAATGATATTTATTATGGTAAGCCAACGTTTCGATCCAGCTTGTGGATCTTCATCAGGGCTAAAAGAAAACAAATATATGAGTACCTATGCTAGAGGGTGACAATAAATGGATACATTACAGAACTGATAATATAAAAGATGGTATATATAAATATTAAAATAAGAGGCTGGTTAACAGAATAAAATAGAATCTGATATTTACCTACTGAGTCAAGGTGGATACTAAGACTAAAGGTAAAAATAAGGTGAGAGGTAGTGGTAGGGGGTAGGTTTGCCGACTTCAAAGGTTTATGGCGGGGAAATCCAACGCTTTTGAAGTGAAGGCACATGACAACTGAGTGAACAAAATATTTAAAACTAACAAAATATATGGTACTGTATACAAATAGTTGTGTCTGGACTGAATAATAACATAAAAATGAGATAATACATAATGTAACAATGCATACAAATTTGGAAAATATATAGAAAGAAGCATACAATACAAAAATAATAATAGTATAAGAGGTACAGAGATAATTGCAGGTACCTATGAAATCAAAACTAGGATTTGAGGATGCGGAAGATGTTAGAATAAGTGGATGAAATTATCTCTTTATCTGTTTTGTGATTTACCGGGTTATTAGTTTCTAGATGGATGAAAATGGATTCTGAGAGAAGACGTTTGTCGTGGTTAGATACAGTTGCTAATATGGAGGGGTTCTCAAAGTCGAAGGAATGGTTGTGGGCAATGGCATGTTCTGCTAATTTAGATGTAGACGAATTACGCGTGGAAATACTGTATTTATGTTGATAAATAC